>OZ024712.1:10835490-10927516 GCA_964016945.1 Microplitis deprimator | reverse complement strand
AAATATGACAGGGGTGGTTTTTTTTACATCTTGGATGTTCGATCTAATAATTATGGGATTCCTTCCCTTTATATGTGTGAACGATTGCCATACTTCCATCAGAACAACTGCTCTTTGTCATCAAATCAAATAATGCGAATATTAAAACAATTTTTTTTTAATGATTAATAAAGTGAAAGAAATTAATATTAGGGTCGTCTTGGCTGTCTCAAGTTTCCCAAAAATAGTGTCACGCATCTCTTAAACTTCCGGTTGGTCGATTTCTTATCTGCAGGTGTGTTTTGGAGTATATATTCTAGAAATTGTATGGGTAAATAAATGTTACATATCATTAATCAAAATTTGGTCTTATTTCTTTTGGTTTGTCACGATAATCTTCCATAATTTCTTGCAAAATTATTTTTTTTAAACAGACATTAGTTCCAGGAATCAGTTTTACCATTTCATTGTTAGCATTTAATTCAACACGGCCTTCAGTAACGTTCCTATTATTCTCGTTAACATTATTATCTATTTCGTCCCCGGAAGTGATTTCATCATTAGCAATAGTTTCACCGTTATCAGATTGTTGATCAGCAGCAGCAGTAACTTCATCAGCAACAACACAATCTTGTCCCATGACCTCGTTATTTAAAGCAACTGCTTCATTAGCAGATTCATCAGACTCATCGATTTTTTTCATTAACATCTTCACCATCGTCCAAGTGATCACCAGCAACATCCTCAATATAACCCAACGGATCACCAGCAACAGCCTCACCATCGTCCAACTGATCATCAGCAATAGCGGAGACAAATATACCGATTTTTCCCACCCCGACAACATAGCGAAGGATTAAGCAATCGCCAGTCTCCTTATTTCAAGGATCTTGCTGGCACTCTTATCAAGTCAGATATACCCTTTGAGAAATTACGTGTACCAGAATTCAAGAATTTTTTAGAACGACATATTAAACTGAAAGTTCCGGATCCTACGATTTTAGCCAAAACATATACGCCAATCGTCTATACAGAAACATTTTCTAAAATACGTGAAAAAATAGGAGGCCATCTCATTTGGGTTTCAGTTGATGAAACAACTGATTCAAATCGTCGCTGCATAACAAATGTCATTGTTGGAGTATTACGTGAGGATGGATCATCTCCTGGGCGTCTGATTGAGTGTGGCAAAGTTGATACAGCTGATGCAGAGAGCATGGCTGCATATGTTATCGAGAGCTTGAACGAACTGTGGGCCTCAAGGATTTGATCATGATCGAGTGCTACTTTATTTGACTGATGCAGCACCATAAATGAAGGCATCTGCAAGAATCCTATCTAGAATATACCGTAAAGCTATCAATGTGACATGTTTGGCACATGCGTGCCATAACGTAGCTGAAAAAGTTCGAGAATTTTACGACGATATAAATAATGTCATTGCTGATGTGAAAGGAATATTTTCAAAGTCAAGAACACGAGTTGAAAAGTTTGAAAATGCACTTCCACAAGTTCCATTGCCACCAAGACCGGTTACAACTCGCTGGGGTACGTGGATAGAAGCTTGTCAATATTATTGTGTGCATTATGATGAGGTAAAAGATATATTAATGGGTTTTGAATGCAACAGTGAAGCTGTCAGACGATTACATTTATCTTTACAAAGGCCAGAAAACAGATAAGAATTTGAAGAAATAGCTATAAAATTTTCATGCCTTCTTTATACATCAAGAGATTAGAGAAAAAAAGACATAGTTTAGCTGTGTCGTGTCGAATCATTGCTGACTTGGAGGAAGAAATTGAAGAAGACCAAGAAATTCCGGAAGAAATAACTGAAAAACTGCACCAAGTATTGAATGGTAATGCTGGATTCACGGAAATAATTAACATTAACAGATGTCTTCAAGATAACAGATTCGAAAATCTTCCAAATGGTTGGAACATTAATGATGCAAGAAGCATGACTTATACACCATTGACTTGTGTTGATGTTGAAAGGTCATTCAGCTTGTATAAGGCATATTATCGGAAAATCAGGCAACGAATGAATTTCGAAAATTTGTGCAAGCATATATTGATTGATTATAATAAAGATATAGATCGTCATATAGATGGAAATCAAGGAGAAAATTTAGAAAATAATGAAAATGTAGATAGAAATGACGACAGAGATGAAGTGTAGTGATATACAATTATAGCTTAGTAATAAGTTTAAACATTCTAAAACTGTGGATCAAAATAACTTGCCAAAATAGGTCTTAAAATAATAAATAGTTAAACATTTTTCAGGAGACTTAAATTACATTTAATTGGGTTAAAATACAAAAATAAGCAAAACTAGACTGGCTTTAATAAATATTCGTCATTAAAAGACTACCTTGAGGAGCTACCTCAATCCTAAGTAAAATAAATCTCCTGTAGAAACTTTGAGAAAGACATGCTTAAATTCTTTTTGTAACCTAGAATTTTTTAAATTAATTTTAGTAATAATGAGACTACCACTCGGACTGAAACAATGCCTAAGTGTCATTAATTTGCTAAAAAAAACTGCCACAAATTCGGTGACAGTTTTTTACTTGCTTTGGAAATTCTCTTCTTTTTTTGTAAGATGATAATACTCCCCCTAGGACTAGATCGAGTTATAGGTGACGTTAATCTGCAAAAAAAACTGAGACAAGATTTCTGACAATTTTTTATTTGACCTGTAATTTTATTTACTTTTAATCCTTAAAACTATAAGACTGCTCGTTGTCTTGCTAATAGTCGTGCTAATGGTCTTACTGATTGTCTTGCTGATTGTCTTGTTAGTTGTCTTGCTGATTGTCGTGCTGATTGTCTTGCTAATTGTTTTGCTCGTTAATTGTCTTTCTAATTTTCCCGTTGATTGTCTTGCTAGTCGTCTTTCTGATTGTCTTGCTAATTGTCTTGCTAGTTGTCTTGCTGATTGTCTTGCTCATTGTCTTGTTAGTTGTCTCGTTAATTGTCTTGTTAGTTGTCTTGCTGATTGTCTTGTTAGTTGTCTTGCTGATTGTCTTGTTAGTTGTCTTGCTGATTGTCTTGCTAATTGTTTTGCTCGTTAATTGTTTTTCTAATTTTCCCGTTGATTGTCTTGCTAGTCGTCTTTCTGATTGTCTTGCTAATTGTCTTGCTAGTTGTCTTGCTGATTGTCTTGTTAGTTGTCTTGTTAGTTGTCTTGCTAATTGTCTTGCTAGTTGTGTTGCTGATTGTCTCGTTAATTGTCTAGTTAATGGTCTTGCTAATTGTCTTGCTAGTTGTTTTGATGATTGTCTTGCCAATTGTCTTGATGATTGTCTTGCAGATTATCTTACTATTGTCTTACTCATTGCCTTGTTAATTGTCTTGCTAATTGTCTTATTAATTGTCTTGCTAATTGTCTCTGTGATTGTCTTGATGATGATCTCGCACATTGTCTTGATGATTGTCTTGCTCATTATCTCGTTTATTGTCTTGTTAGTTGTCTAGTTCATCGTCTTGCTAATTGTCTTGCTGATAGTCTTGCTGATTGTCTTGTTAGTTGTCTTGCTTATTGTCTTTGTAATTATCTCGATGATTGTCTTCCGAAATAACATTCAAAAGTATTTGTAAATGTGATTTAACCTTAATTACTTTTTGCAATTGTAATACTTGCTGCTGCAAATTGCAGTATTAAAATTTTTATGTAAAATTTAAAAAATGTACTACAAAGTTTTTTGATTATATTTATTTTCAACATGTTCCGATAAAGTGTGAATAATATAAATGTATCAGAATAAAATGTTTTTATTCGTAAGAATATAAAATTATTTTTTTTTTTAATTAAAAAAAAATTCAATGCCAACAAAATATTATTAGGCCATAGAAATTAATTTTTGTGCAAATAAATTATTTTGTAGAAGAGCAAAGAGCAACGAATTTCCTATAAAACGTTTTTAGTTTAAAAATTTATTGAATTTTTAGGCCGTAAAAAGTCATAATTGCATATTAATTTTATTACCAATTTTCATTTTTCATGAAAATAATTATATCTTAGTGTACATAGACCTGATTTAATAACTTTCGCATAATGTGACTTGATAAATACTATCTTATTGACAATTTTTTTTGTATCACAACCTTAATTTCGACGTTATTTCATGACATTCGATATTTGAAGCTATCTTTCTATTTAATTCACGTGAATTTGTTCGCGATCGTCATTTTCATATAGGGAAATTTGCGCGAATTCTTTTTTATTATATTCTTATTGTTGAGCACAAACTTTCGTACCCTGATGATTATATATAAAATAATATGATCATATATATTTATTGAAATTTATGATTATATATATTTTTATGTAATTAAATTAGAAAGATATATATAATTATATATAAATATATATAGTGTTATATAAAACTGTATATGAATTTATATAAGTATATAAGCTTCCCTTCGTTTGAAAAAATTTTGACTTTGTTCAAGAAATTTTCAATCTTCCTTAAGATTTTCTTAGCTAGAAAAAATTTACTTTTGAGTCAAAGTTTTATTTCTTTCTGTGCAGTTGAATTCTTTTATAATTGGAAAAAATAATTAAATTTGAAAATTATTTTAGGCTGTAAAAGTAACCAACAAAATTAGGAATTTTGATGTCTATTCAAATCATTATACAATTACCGAAAAATAATCAAATATAGACAGTATTTCAAGATTCGTAAGAATTCAACAGAATTAAAAATTTTCAAGCATAATAGAATCATTTTATATCCTATAAAAATAATCAAATGGAGACGATATTTCAGAATTAAATAGTATTCTACAGAATGAAACATTTGAATTCTAGTTTAATTCTTCAATGTCCCCAAACAATGATAGAATTCAGAAATTCCCCGGAAAAAATGATTTTGCCTCATTATATATAATTATGTATGATTGTATATAATTATACATGAATTTATGTATGATTATATATGATCATATCTACCTCCATATATAATTATGTATGACATTATATATAATTTGATCTGATCATGTTTGACCAATACCTTATGTCTCGAACTATGTATAAAACTATATATACGTCTATATATAATAAGATCTGATCAGACCTGAATTATATCTGCCTATGTATGATCATATATAGGCTTATGTATAATTATACATGACTAGATCTGATCAGATCTGACTGATATAACCCCATATATAATCAGATATAGGCCTATATATAATTAGATCTGATCAGGCATGGCTAATATAAATTCATGTATAGTCATGCATAAGTTTATATATGATTGGATCGGATCAGATTTGACTGATATAAACTTATATGGAGTTATATATGTCTATGTATGATTAGATCTGATCAAACTTTATTGATATGAAACCTATAAATATTTAAGTATGTATATATATATATATATATATATATATATGATAATTTTTTAATGTCAATGTTATTAAATTTCTATTTTGTCAACTACCAATCAAATTTAAATTCCCAATACTTAAAAAATGTCCAAAGGTTTTGACAGCAATTTAAAAGTATAAATCGATATCGATTTATATACGAATGTTTATAAGTTTATAGATAAATAGATTTGATTATATGTATCTAATGAATTCTATAGTAATTTATGTACAAAACCAAATTCATCATTAGGTGCACTATCTACGTAGGATGCATCAATTTTATTATTTGAGTTAAGTAATGCCATGAACTTTTATTAATTATAAGCGTGAAATAGACTAGAGGATTAGAGTCCAATCCAGCGATTACCAAAGTCAAGCAGCATCGACGTGGGACATGAATTGGACGGGTGACCTCGTATTTAAATAGTAGTGAACAAATAGTAATTTTTTTTTTTATTTATATTTAACCGCCATATATATTGATGATAGCAATCAAACCTAATGAAATTACTTAATTAATAATTTACAGATATTCTAAATAAGATTTCAGAAATTACTATATTCGTTCATGCATGATTATATATAATCATATATGATTATATATAATCAGATCTGGCCAATTTTTGGATCTGATCATATATAAGTGATTATGTATAATTATATATGCTTAGGCAAAATCATTTTTTCCCGAGTTATTTTAAGATTAAAAAGTATTCTACCGAATTGGAAAATTTGGATACGATTCAAATCCTTTTATATCCTAAAATGATAATGAAATAAAAACATTATTTCAGGATTAAAAAGTATTCAACAGAAATGAAAATTTTAAACAATGTTTAAATCCTTTTATATCCTAAAAAGATTATAAAATAAAATATGATTTCAGGATTAAAAAGAATTCAATAGAATTAGAAATTTTAAATGCTAGTCGAATCCTTTCAAATCCTAAAAAAATATTAGGGTTACAAATAAGTTTCCGCCGTTTTTTAACACAAATTAAATATTTATCATAGAAGAACGGTAATGTAAATTTATTTAAAATATTGCCCACCACTTGCAACTACTTTTTCTCATCTCTCAGGCAGCATTCGAAACTCACGTCTGAAGAACTCCTTGTCTTTTGAGGCTATCCACGAATCAACCCAATTTTTGGTATCCTCATAAGATATGAACCGCTGCGCCGTCAGAGCATGTGCCATGGACCTGAACAGGTGATAATTGGACGGTGCAATGTCTGGTGAATACGGCGGGTGGGGTAACACTTCCCAATCAAGTGTTTCCAAGTACTTTTTCACGGGAGCCGCAACATGTGGACGAGCATTGTCATGCAGAAGAATAATTTTTTCGTGTCTAGAATAGTATTGAGGGCGTTTTTCCTTCAGAGCTCGGCTCAATCTTATCAATTATGTTCGATAGAGGGCTCCAGTAATTGTTTCGCTCGGATTAAGCAACTCATAATACACTATACCTAGCTGATCCCACCAAATACACAGCATAAGTTTTTTTCCGTGAATATTCGGTTTTGCTGTTGATGTTGATGCGTGGCCAGGTAATCCCCATGATTTTCTTCTTTTTGGATTGTCATAATGTATCCACTTCTCATCACCAGTTATGATATGATGTAAAAAACCCTTTTTTTATGTCTAGCTAGCAGCATTTCATTTAAGCATAATCGGCGTTCAATATCTCTCGGCTTTAATTCGTACGGAACCCAATTTCCTTGTTTATGAATCACTCCTAATGATTTTAAACGATGTGAGACTGCTTGCTGAGTGACTTCTAATGTAAGAGCAAGTTCTTTTTGTGTTTGAGATGAATCTTCCTCCAATTCTGCATCCTCGTAAATTTTTGGCCTTCCACTGCGATCTTTGTCTTCTACGTCGAAATCACCGTTTTTAAACTTTTGAAACCATTCTCGACACGTTCTCTCACTCAAAGCACCCTCACCATATGCTTCTACGAGCAATTGATGCGCCTCAGCAGCAGATTTCTTTAAATTAAAGAAGTAAACTAATATTTCCCGCAAATGACGCTTACTTGGCTCAAATTTTGACATTTTCAACTTATAAAAATTATATTTTACTAATATAAAATCAATGATATCAATAGATTATGTTGTTCTTGAATGTCCAAACTATTTTTTAAGCCGGTTATCATCTGCGAAAGCTAACCGAAACTCTGTGCCGCGCCATCTACAATAAAACGGCGGAAACTTATTTGTACTCCTTATAATAAAATGAAAACATTATTTCAGGACTAAAAAGTATTCAATAGAATTAGAAATTGTAAATGATGGTTGAATCCTTTTATATCCTCCCTCGCAGATTTGAATCGCGGTGGAAACACCGTGGAAGTGTAAACACAGTGTATCCACAGTGATTACGCGGTGTATCCACTGTGATTACGCGGTGTATCCACCGTGATTCCACGGTGGCTTTGTGTCATTTCACCACCGTGGTTCCACGATGTATCCGCCGTGTAATCACAGTGGAAACACCGTGTATACACGGTGGTGAAGCCACCGTGGAATCACGGTGAATACACCGCGTAATCACAGTGGTAAAATGGAACAAACCCACCGTGTTTCCACCGTGATTCTAAACCGCCAGGGCTACTACTCCTCTCGAGCTTTTTAGTATTGAAAAGTATTTAATATGATTAACCGTAAATTTTGATACAATATTTAGCAGGATTTGAAAGTAATAACATTTTAATTCTTTTTAAATTTTATACACTTATTCTATACACGATTATCACGGTTAAGATTGAAGATGGGCTCAATCGTTTGATTAGTTTAGAAGTTATGGCTGTTTAAAATTTCCACGATTTTCGAAAAAATCAGTTTTTATCTACTTTCAAGTTTATATAATTTTAAAACTAATACTCATGGATAATTTCCGTAAAAGCTTGTCTAATAAGCTTTAATTTATGATCTTAAACTTTATGTTTTGACCGTTTTTTTTCCAATAATTTGATAGCCTTGAAAATTTTAATGGAATCAAAAAATCATGAAAATATGGTTTTCATTCCACATAACTTATGCATGTCCCATTATAATCCAATTTTGTCAGTTGTATTTTATTGTCAACAAAATAACCTGTAAATTTCACAGCTATGTTATATTTTGAAAGTATTTCTTTTGTTACTTATGACGTATCAAATGTACCTGTACGCTCGATGATTGACATTTTTACTGTTTTATGATACTTTCAAAGCATTGAAAATTTTTTTTAATATAGAAACGCGCATCTGTTATAGTTTTGAGTCTTAATAACTTATGAATTACACATTAAAATCTATTTTCGTTAAATTTTTCTTCCCTGATTAAACAACTGCATTCGATCGAATTAAACAGAATTAAATTTTTAATTCTATTTAATTCAGATAAATTCTGTTAATTCGGTACCTAACTTAAAAATGAATTCTGTCTAATTCGGCAGGAAAACCAGAATTTGTCCAAATTAAAACGAATTTAAATAATTCTATTCGGTTTAATTCTGATTAATTCGAAAATAATTTTCCAATTTCTGGTTCTGAATCCGAATTAAACTAAATTAAAACGAATTTGAAATTTTCAAATCGGTTTTATTCTGTTTAATTCAAATTCAAATTTTCAATTCAGTTTAATTCTGTTTTGCAGAATTCGACAGAATATAACAGAATTAAAATTTTGAATTCGGTTGAATTCAGTTGTTTAATCAGGGTTGTCACTAATAAAATAATGTTTTGATTTGTTTGCATTGAAAGATAATATTTCGTTAATAGTAATACGGTTAGGTGATAGTAACCATCTAAAAATTGAATAAACATTGTAGACCATGAATGTAGCAAAACTTTATTTGCGTAAAGTTTATATTGGTATATTATCTATACAATGTTTTGTTAAATTAACTATCTGAAGTTCACCAAGAAAGTAAGTCGTTGTCCTTTTTTAGCCTTACTCTTAGAAAATAAGCCTAATTTCATACCATGTCTACACACTAACATATATCATAAGATAGTCATGTACGAAATTAACTTATTCGGTCGATTAAGTGAGAAATCTACCTGCCATTTCGGCTGCCGAATGACCTCTTTAGGTAGATTTTTTCAAAAATCTAACTATTGTATTTGTCCTCATGGTCGATTTTTCAAGGAATTTCATCATAAACTATCATAATTAGTTGAGTAGAGTTCAAAAATACCATTCGTTAAAAAATTTATATATACAAATATATATATATATATATATATATATATATATATATATATATATATATATATATATATATATGTATATATATATATATATATATAAAAAGGCCATTTGGCAGCCGAAATGGAACGTAGATTTTTCAATTAATTGATATAAAAAAATAGTTTTATACATATATATCTTGTTAGTGTATAGTCATGATATGAAATTAGACTCGTTTTCTAGGAGTGAGGGTAAAAAAAGACAACGATTATTATTGATAGAGAACTTCAGATAGTTAATTTGACATAACATTATACAGGTAATGTACCAAACTAACCTTCACATCAATAAAGTATTGAAAATTTAATTAGTATGAGATCATAATTGTAATCGCTGTTACCATGACAAGCCCAGTTAAAATAAAAATAATTCATTCAAAATATAAAATAGCTGTGAAATTAACAGGTTATTTTGTTAACAATAAAATACACGTGACAAAATTGTATTATAATGGGAAATTCATAAGTTATGTGGAATGAAAACCATATCTTCAACATTTTTGATTTCATTAAAAAGTTCAAGGGTATCAAATTATTGGAAGAAATAGTCAAAACATAAAGCTTAAGGTCATTAATGCGAGATTATTAGTCAAGCTTTGAGATACTTTTTACGGAATTTGTGTATGAATATTAGTTTCGAAGTTATAAGAGCTTTAGCGTTGATTAAAAACTGATTTTTACGAAAAATCATTAAAATTTCAAAAAGCCATAATTTCAAAACTATTCGAGGGATTCAGCCCATCTTCGAACCTGATCAAGGTAATCGCCTATAGAATAAGTGTAAAAAATTTCATCAAGATCCGATAAGAACTGTGGGTGCTATCGTAATGACAAGACTAGTGATAATCATGGGGAGTAGAGGTACGTTTGATACACCATAAGTAATAAAAAAAATACTTTTAATATATAAAATAGCAGTGAAATTTACAGGTTATTTTGTGCACAATGAAATACAACTGACGAAACTGGATTATAATGGGACAAGCATAAGTTATGTGGAATGAAAACCATATTTACAACATTTTTTGATTCCATTAAAATTTTCAAGGCTATGAAATGATTGGAAGAAATGGTCAAAATATAAAGTTTGAGGTCATAAATTAAAGCTCATTAGTCACGCTTTAAAATACTTTTTGCAGAAATTATCTATGAGTTGTAGTTTTAAAGTTATATGGACTTGAAAGTGATTAAAAATTGATTTTTTCGAAAAATCGTTGAAATTTCAGACAGCTATAACTTCTAAATTAATCGACTGAATCAGCCCATCTTCGAACTTAACCGTGGTAATCACACATAGAATAAGTGTAGGAAATTTCATTAAGATCGGATACGAATTGTAGACGCAATCGTGTCCTCAAAAGTCGGTTCTATTACATAAATATATATATATATATATATATATATATATATATACTGAGACAATGTGAATTGTCTTCGTCGCCCTCAGCCTTGCGGTTCCCGTTTTTCTCCGTCTCGTTGCCGTCTGAATCTGTACGTCATAGTGCCATGGTCACATGACTTATTTTCACGTCGACGCATGTCCGTAAGGGTGAAGTGGGGACCGAGTTCAGAGGCGAGTCCTAGGCCCTCAATTATCGGTCAATCACTTCGATCCTGGATCAACTAGCGCTTAAACGTATTCTCTAGTGTCAATTTGCGTTACTTATTCCGTATCAATTACGTTCTAATATTCTCTATTAATATTTTGGCAATCGACTTGCGACATTACTTTATTATTTCTTATTAATCGTTATAATTAGTATACAACAAGTCTTTAATAAAGTAAATCATTATTGTACGTTACCGGCGATTCACTCGCGACAAAAAAAATTAAAACTAAGTAATAAATTCTGTGTAATAACTGCGCCATTTCACGTGAAGGAATATTGTATATTCAGCATCCACCAGGACACTTTATATATTGTTATTTGCGGCAGCGTTTATTGTAAGTAATTGAACTTTATTATAATCGGCAATAAACTTGCACCTTTTCTGATTAATTCCTCTATTCTATATCTCATTATTCATCCTATTTTTCTCCTATTTTTACTGGTAAGAATTATTCAATAGTTTAATATAAGTATTACTAATTAAGTAAGAATTTATAAATAATAAGCCGTGAGGTGAGTTAATAAGTTTGATATACGTTGTCGAGTTTGAATAAGTGTGGGTCTTTGCTTTGCAAGAACCTTAGCCCATTGCTCTGTCCAAGTAAAATAAAATTTGTTAGAGGCCAGCCTAAGCCAGGGTTCAACGCGCGGATTCTGGTGGCTGCTGGTAAAAATCGCGAGGACAAAAAGCGATTTGTCTCAATACATACATATATAAATTCTTCAACGAGTGGTATTTTTGAACTCTTCTCAACTAATTATGATAGTTTATGACGAAATCCCTTGTAAAATTGACCATGAGGACAAATACAATAGTTAGATTTTTAAAAAAACCTACCTAATATATATATATATATGGGATAGAACCGACTTTTGAGGACACGATTGCGTCTACAGTTCTTATCCGATCTTAATGAAATTTTCTACACTTATTCTATGTGTGATTACTACGGTCGAGTTCGAAGATGGGCTGCATCGGTCGATTAGTTTAGAAGTTGTAGCTGTTTGAAATTTTAACAATTTTTCGAAATAATCAATTTTCAATCACTTTCAAGCCCATATAACTTTAAAACTAAAACTCATTGATAATTTCTGTAAAAAGTATTTTAAAGCTTGACTGATAAGCTTTAATTTATGACCTTAAACTTTATATTTAGACCATTCCTTCCAATAATTCAATAGCCTTGAAAATTTTAATGGAATCAAAAAATGTTGAAAATATGGTTTTCAGTCCACAGAACTTATGCTTGTTCCATTATAATCCAGTTTCGTCAGTTGTATCTTATTGTGCACAAAATAACCTGTAAATTTCACTGCTAGTTTATATTTTAAAAGTATTTCTTTTATTACTTATGGTGTATCAAACGTACCTCTACTCCCCATGATTATCACTTGTCTTGTCATTACGATAGCACCCACAGTTCTTATCGGATCTTGATGAAATTTTTTACACTTATTCTATAAGCGATTACCTTGATCAGGTTCGAAGATGGGCTGAATCCCTCGAATAGTTTTGAAATTATGGCTGTTTGAAATTTTCATGATTTTTCGTGAAAATCAGTTTTTAATCAACGCTAAGGCTCATATAACTTCAAAACTAATATTTATACACAAATTCCGTGAAAAGTATCTCAAAGCTTGACTAATAATCTCGCATTAATGACCTTAAGCTTTATGTTTTGACTATTTCTTCCAATAATTTGATACCCTTGAACTTTTTAATGAAATGAAAAATGTTGAAAATATGGTTTTCATTCCACATAACTTATGAATTTCCCATTATAATACAATTTTGTCACGTGTATTTTATTGTAAACAAAATAACCTGTTAATTTCACAGCTATTTTATATTTTAAATAAAAGTATTACTGTTATTTTAACTGGGCTTGTCATGGTAACAGCGATTACAATTATGATCTCATACTAATTAAATTTTCAATACTTTATTTATGTGAAGGTTAGTTTGGTACATTACCTGTATAATGTTATGTCAAATCAACTATCTGAAGTTCTCTATCAATAATAATCGTTGTCTTTTTTTACCCTCACTCCTAGAAAACGAGTCTAATTTCATATCATGACTATACACTAACAAGATATATATGTATAAAACTATTTTTTTATATCATTTAATTGAAAAATCTACCTTCCATTTCGGCTGCCGAATGGCCTTTTTTTGTTTTGAATTTATTATTTTGTAAGTGTATGAATGTGTTTCTGTTTGATATTTTTTTTTTTGTGTGGAAATATATTGTACAACTAGTGCGGTAAGTTGTCGATTGCCCACGAGAGCAAAGTTACCTGTCGCACGCAGATAATCGCACACAAATGTTGTGGAAACAGTTGAATAGGCAAACAGCTATTTGGTGAACAAAAAAGCGTGCGCCAAGATAGCACTTATATCGCATGAATGATAAAAAAAAATTTGTATTATTATTTTGTATTTGGGTTAAACAGGTTGTGGGTAAATAAACGGGTGGGCTGAAGTCCACTCTTTAATTTAAAAAAAAATGATTTATCATTTCTATGTTTAAGTATCCTTTACCTTATCCCTTCGATATTATTTTAAATTGGTTTAAATTTGTTTTAAGTTTATTTTAAGTTAAAACAAAAATTTTAGTCCGTTTTTTTTTTTTTTTTTTTAATTAATTCAAGTTTTCGAGGGAGAAAAAAAATTTATTTGGATTCGTCTGTAAGCTAGCAAAAAAAAAATTTATTCTAAGTTTATTTATAATTTTTTTTTTTTCTTTTTTTTTATTACGGTTAGTTTTACGCAAAAATGTTTCGTCTTGATGGTGTAGGTGTCTTTGTCATCGTTATGTTTTTGCCGTTTTTCGTTTTATCGTCTTTGTCTGTCTCAGTAACGGGTATGGGTGTCTTGAATGAGGAAGCTAATTTTCTGTCCTTGTCTTTGTTATCGGGTATTATTGTAATAAGTTTGAGAGTCTCGGATTTACTTTGCTTTCCTTGTGTTTGTCCGTTTTTAACATGAAGTAAATAATTTGTTAATGTGTTTCAGATTGCGCCGAATAACACCAGACCCCAGCCGGATACTTTATGAAGTGTGAGCGCATGTATTTTCGTGTCTGCTGCGAATTAAATTGCTTTTCCTATTATTAATATTCCTAAAAACGACGCACTGTATGTTTCTATCTTGCTAATTACGCTGTGGAGTTTATTCAACCATTTTTCCAGAGTGCGTTCCATTGCTTCCTCATCAATGAGTCTATTTATCGTAATTCCTTGATTTACTATTTTCTGACCTGTCGCGCCTCTAACTATAGTATTTAAAACTGCGCTTTTTTCTACGGGAAACATCATTGACTCTCGTAATCTTTCTAAATCGCTATTGGAATAAATTTCTCTTGATGCTAAGTGAGAAGGAGAGGTGTAACTCCAAGACATTTGGGTTTTGGGAGCTATTTCTTGAGGAGAAATGGCTGGTGCTAATTGGGGTAAAATTTTATACTATGCGTCATTTATATTATACATTGCAGGTGCGATGGAGCTGCAATCTATTTGATTTACGGTTTTGACAAGTAAATGAGTCCGCAGGAGCATAAAGAATTTTTCATCTCCCCGAGTTACCGGTAGTTCCTGGTAACATTCGTCCGTCTTACGTGTTTGTACCTCAATAGGTACACATATTATTAATCTAATAACTGCACCTGCTATATTTGCCATGTAGCCAGGTTCTTTCATAAAGTGAAATGCAAATTCTGCTGGTGCTAATGCTGCTAACGCTAAAGAGTTATGTAAAATTAATTTTTCTAGTTCGCATTGTTGTCTAATGACGTTATCGTACATAGTTACTATTTCCTTTCTTAAATGCTTTTCTAGGTAATATACGACCTTTGAGTTTACATAGGCGAAAATGTCCATGTCCATAGGTGTAAGTGTTGTCTTTTCAATAAAGAATTACTGTCTGGGCTTTCAACAATAAAAAGTTTGAGGTATTCGGTCTTAATTAATTTATGTCCACACGATGGGATAAAGCCTCTTACTAAGAGTGCAAATGTTATTTGGTTTGTGGTTACCGTGTAAATTTCTTCACCGTAATCTTTAATAGAATTATCTTTAACTTTTGAGGCGTTGCCTTCATACCCGGGTCAAAAAATTAGATCTGTTTTAAAATAAATGATAAATTCAAATATTTTTTCTTTAATTCAAGTTTATTAATCGTATTTATTTTGTATAGGAATTTAATCTGTTTTTGTTCGTACTAGTCATTATCCAGGCCAATATCAGACTTATTTTTGTATGATATTAAGTCTGTTTTAAATCGGGTTTATACTAAAAACAGACTTTATTAACTATAATTTTTAGTCCGTATTCAATTGTTTTTAAGGACAAAAACAGACTATTTGCTATAATTTTTAATCTGTATTCAATTGTTTTTAAGGACAAAAACAGACTTTATTTGCTATAATTTTTAGTATGTCTTCAGTTGTTTTTAGGATAAAAACAGGACTTTTTATAGATATAAATAATAATAATAATCTAGATTTTTTAATTTAATTTAATTTTCTTGGTATTTGAAACATGCTAATGCGCTTCTGTAATAAGATGTCACATGGAGAAAAATGTTGGCTCGAAACCTACCAATTTTTACAATGCTGTCAACCAAACTTGAAACAGGAAGTGAAGCATCCAAAAAATTATTGTGCTCTTGTAAAAAATGATTATGCTGTATCACAATACTTATTACGCGCGAGAAACTTATCGATAAGCTTTAATATCAATTACTTTCATACCTTATGATAATTTGATGCAGCATTATTATTTTTTATAAGAGTATAGTAATTTTTTGGATGATTTACTTTCTGTTTCAAGGTTGGTCGACAGCATTGTAAAAATTGGTAGATTTCGAGCCAACATTTTTGTCCCTGGCACAAGAATTTTGATGTTTTGTAATGCCAAAATATTTTCGATTTTATACGGTAAATAAGAACAATTTCTTGAAATTTTAAGAGATGTTTTATCACTTTTGTTCAATGCTATAAATATTCAGTGAAGACAACTAAAAATTAAGCTGTCAAATTTTCATTAACTGCCGACATTTTTAAATAAGATACTGAATAAATCGTAAATCAAACATAATCAATTCTGCAACTTAATATTTTTTTTTAAATATTGCCTATGAATAAAAATTTTATAAGTCCATAATTTAATCTAGTTTTGTCCTTATAAATTTTCATAACTAAAATTTTTAAAGTCCAAGAATTAATCTAGTTTGGTCTGCTCGTAACGCATTTTTTTTTTTAAATAACAGGTCGAAAACTGCTTAAAATTTTTTTAGATCAAAAACAGATCAAATAGTCCAACTAGACTAAAATCAGATCAAATTTTTCGTTCCGAGTAGATCAAAAACAGATTAAAGTTTTCATATAAGTTCAATAACAGACCAAGTAGTCCAAAAACATTCCAGTTAGACTAAAGTCAGATCAAATTTTTCGACCCGGGTATTGTTGAGAATAACTTAACAATATTATAATATTTCAATTGTACGTTTCACAATTCTCAATGGATGAGTTTTCTTTTTCCAGGTTTATATTCAATTTCTATATCGTTTTTATTTAAAAAAGTTTTCGTAATTTTATAGGGACCTAAATAATTGTCGTCAAATCTACCATCTCTCTGATTTTTTACTAAAAATATATTTTGACCTATTTTGATTTTTACAGGATTTATTTTTTTATCGTATCGTACTTTGGATTTTGATTTCGAATTTTCTCTTGCTTCTTTTCTTGATTCTAACAATCGAATTGCGAGTTCTTTAACGTAATCTGCGTATGTAGGAATATCGTCTAAATATGAAAATTCTGATGGTAATCGCCCTTCTTTACCAAAAACTAATCTATATGGGGTGAACTTGGACCTCCATGGACACTCGTATTATGAGCAAAAGTTGCATGAGGCAACCATTTATCCCAGTCATTTTTATTTGTAAAATGTTTGATATAATCTGTTAAGACTCGATGACTTCTTTCTAATGAACCATTGGACTGAGGATGAAAAGCTGTTGTTTTTATTTGTTTCATTTTGAAAATTTTAGCTATACAACCCATAACTTTACCTATAAATGCTTGACCTTGGTCTGTTAGAATTACTTTTCGGCAAACGTGTTTTAATATGAAATTCTCGACTAATGCTATAGCAATGTCTTTGGCTGTCATAGATACTAGCGGTATTGCAAAACAATATTTTTAAAGATCATCTTGCATCGTTAGAATGTACGAATAACCCTGTGAAAAAGGTTTTATAAAATCTCATAAAAAAAATTGGCTATGAGAAAACGATCAGTATTTCACTCGCGGACTTGGAATCACTATAAAATCACAGTGAAATCACAGTGAATTCACTTTCACCGTAATTCTACGGTGTATTTACGGTGATTTCATCGTGAATTCACAGTCATTTTGTGCCATTTTGTCATTGTGATTTAGTAGTGATTTCACTGTGATTTCACTGCGAGTTTAGAGTAAATTAATGGTGATTTAATCATGATTCCACAGTAAATTAATGGTGATTTCATCATTATTCTACAGTAAATTAATGGTGATTTCACCACGATTCCTTGGTAAATTAATGGTGATTTGATTATAGTTTTATGATGATTTGACACCACAGTCGTCAAATCGTAGCTTTAGAGTGGTATAGTGACAATTTCTTTTTTTTACCTCGATATTCGAAAATCGAGTTTTCATTAGAACGCGAGGTTAGGAGGCCCCGAACGTTTGTTCATATTATTTCCCATGTGACGTCCGAATGACTGTGTGTATATATGGAGCTTTCCTTTTTAAAAAAAAATTTATAAGATGTCAAAATAAATCTAAATTATAATAAAGTAATTCATACTTCGTAATTATTATTATTATTTTCAGTTCCAAAGTTTACGAGTAAAATAGTAAGAAATTTACAGGATATCCACTGTATATTCACTGTAAATTCACTGCCAATTTACTATACATGGAGAAAAAAATATAGTCAAAATTACAATATTGTAGTAAAATTTAATAACAGATGTCAGTAAATACATTCTGTATTTTAATTATTGCAGAAATTTTAGTAAAATTTACTGGTTGGCAATTATTACATAAGAAGATATTAAAAATTATTATACGTAATGTATTTTTTGCTAACACGATTATATAATCTGTAAATTAAATTTTACTATGTGTAGATAAAATTAAAAGTTGGTAGGGATAGCATATAAAAATATGTATTACAAGTTCAGAAACTTTTGTTCAAAGGAAAGATCAGGCCGTTAGACATAGGAAAGGACTCGCACGCGGGAGATCAGGGTTCGAATCTCGGTTAAAACAAGTGATTTTTAAAAATTAAAATCGATACGAACACCAATACAGATGACATAAATAACAATAATAATCAAAATGATAGCACTAATGATAAAAAGTTAAAAGTTATTAAAAATTTAATTTGATTTGTTTCCATTCTAATATAGTAAAATTTACTGAACTGGATATAGTAAAATTATTTTCATATTTTTTAGTGAAATTTACTACATTTTTTTTCCGTGTATTTTCACTGTAAATTTACTGTAAGTTCACTATAAATTTACTGTAAATTCACTGTGAATTAACTGTAAGTTCACTGTGAATTTACTGTAAATCCACTGTGAATTTACTGTAAATTCACTGTAAATTTACTGTAAATTCACTGTGAATTTGCTGTGAAACCACTATCGAATCACTGTGAGATAACCATAAAACTACAGTGACCGAATGGCACAAAATCATGGTGAATTCACCGTAATTTCATCATGGTCTTACAATGTTTTTACTATAATCTCACTGTGATTTCACTGTGATTTTACAGTGATTCCAGGTCCGCGAGGGTTGTCCGCGAAAAATCTCAAAAATTCTTATACAATTATTTTCTCATAGATGGTGCATCAAAAAAATTTTTTTTTTAAATTTTCATTTAAATGATCAGAATCTATAAGAAACAGAAGCTGTAATTTTGTGATTATAAGTATTTATAAGTTTTCGAAAAATGTAAAGTTTACAATTGCGTAGATTTTGGAAATGAATAAGATTGTATGAGACGATTTCTGAAGTAATGATATAAGATTTGATACTGATTAATCAATGTGAGTACAGTAATTTTCCATATAGTAACGAAAAAATTTATGAAATTGTGTAAGTTACAGTTTCTTTAGTATTGATTAAGGTTTATATGCTAAATCATTGAATTTTTTAGCATGAATTAAAAAAGTTTTTATTATGTATACTCAAGAATATTTTTATGAGTATTTACGCGGAAAATCCTCAGCAATCTATTCCCGAAAAATCTATGAAATTGAGTCAGTTTATTTATTCATCAAAAATTACTCAAGTAAACATTAATATGAAATATTAAAGTCATGATGTATTATAGGATATACTATAGTACAATCCAAAAAGGTACTTATCGCTCTGTCAAATGACAGAAGGGTACTCGAACAAAATCGTATTGAAATTTCGAATATAACACTTCTGAAATAAATGTCTTAACAGGGACACTACAAATCGTTGGCGCGATTTCGTGGCGATCACCGAACTACTCCCGCTGCTGCTGCCTAGCACTGGTAACTTTCCCCTTCTCCATATCTCCGAACAGTTAAAATATTCAAAGTACAAGAAAAAGTGATTATATTAGTATTTTTGGTGTAAATTCTTATAAAAAAAAAATAAAGTTAAGCAATTATTTTTGAATGAATCTGATAAAATTAATATTTTATGTGAATGGACATTATTTACAAAATCTCATAAGTACGCCATAATATTTTATAAGTAATAGCCTTATAACTAAAACTTACAAAAACTCATAAATCACATAGCTTTTAAATTAAAATTAAATTTTTTAAATTTTTACAAGTTAATTCGATTATAGATTTTCTTACTAATTCTCATAAAATTTTTATGAGAAAAAGGTCTGCATTTGTCCATGTGATTCCTGATTCAGTCTCATAAAATTTTTAAGAAATACTTGTTAAATATTTTCTCATAAAATATGATAAATATTTTAGGTAATTGTTTGGAATCAGGGTCAACCACATTTTTCAGAATTCCAAGTGCTTACACCTTAAAGATCCATAATTAAACTTTTTCCACGTGTTCAGTTACACGGCGGATTAAATTTTCTGTACGAGTTTATGTCTCTAACACCAGATATCTATCTGAACCTTGCAATTGAAGTGTGAAAAAATGTCAAAAATAACACAAAATCATGTGAATTTTCAAAAATAAATTTTTCTAATAAATATAAGTAATTTTATATAATACCGTAAGATGGACGGTGGTGATAGAAAGGTCGATCTAAGAGTTACAAATAATTTTTGAACTCTTGTAATAGTGAAAATCAGCATATTTTTGTTATTTCAGTATTTCAATGTGTACAACAGCTCACATAACATTTTGTTGCAAGTAGTTTGGATGGTATCTGCCTCCCCTTGCTAGTATAGTGTCTGGTAGAAACCCACAACACTGTTTTACGCCGGCCCGTACTAGTAAGAGATGTAGTCTAAGGCAAGAGTGCGTTAACATAGCCTTACTGACGAGTCCGTTAACGTACTTAGGACGAAACTACAAACATTATGGCAAATAGGCATATACCTTAAGTTTGGTGGTTGGCTTAAGAGTCAATACATAGAATGAAAAGAAAAATATGTCAAATAGTGCAGTGTAGCACGGAACTGAAAAATCTCAAAGATAAATTCGAAATTAAGCATAATTTATACCTTAATTATATACCAAGTGTGTATCAAAGCTTATATAACATCAATTTAAGCTGAAACAACTTCAATCCGCCGACAAATGCTTGGGATTAAACGTGGTCCCTAAGCCATTTGCCAGGTTTTGGATTTTTGCTTGTCGAAATACCTGTTGATCCCACTTCCAAACAATTACCATATTTTATGATATTCAATAAGATATTATCTCCTAGGATAACTTTTATCAAAACTTATAAATTTTAAAAATTTCGTATAAAAAAATAATCTTATTGAGATTTTATAAGTATTATAACATCGGAATTCGCCTGATCAATTCTTATTGAAGATACATTAAAATAAACTGTAACAATCTTATAGAAGTGAAAGTACTTATTCAATCTTATAATCGTCGGCGGAATTCGAGTCACAAAATCTCATAAATTGAAAAATCTTACTCATTCTTTTAAAAATCTAGTACGGAAATCATGATAGGAAAACATTAAAAGCTTTGACTCATAGATTCTCATAAGAATTCATATGAGAATTTTTTTAAATCTCATAGATATTTTGAAGCTCATAGATTCTTATAAAAAATATTCAATATCTTATCAGAATTTATGAGAGCTTTTCCACAGGGAACCGTTTGCTAATGTTTTATTAGGTACTACTATATTTAATGCTAGTTTATCCCAAATTGCTGCGGATGTATCAGTAATTACCATCGGTTGTTTTGTTTTTATTCTGACTAATTTCTTTTTTTGACAACTAATACATGTTCTAACAAAATCTTCGAGTTGTTTTTTAATATTATCCCAAAAATATTTTTGTCTAACTCTATTGTAAGTTTTAGTGACTCCTTTATGACCTGCCATTGGGGTCTTATGATTTTCAGTTATTATCTTTTGTCTCTCTTCTACTAGAGGTATTATTATCAGATCTCTACAAATGATTATTTTAATATCTGTTCCTTTAAATGTTTTAGCTATAATATTTTTAATTTTTGTCCATACAGTTTTAGGTAAATTACTTCGACCTTGAGCAATACTAATTGATTTTAATTTTGTTTTCTCCATGTATAATTTTAAATTTTTAAAAGCTTTACTATAATCTTTTTCAATGGGTGCATCTGTACTAGTGTTTTGAGTAACTAGCGCAAGTACTGTTCTTTTCGATGTTCCCATTGTGACTACCTGTCCTACTTTATAATTAACTAATGGACTTAATTTTAAATATCCTGATTCCAACAATTGTTTTCCTATTTCGCTTGGGACAGTACCGTCTGAATTAATAAAACATAAATAACTATTTTTTTGCATTTCTAAATTATTTCTCGTCTCTATTATATTATCATTACCAAAATCGTTCGACATTACTGAAACTACGGATGAATTATCGTCAGAATCTATTTGTTCATAAGATGGATTATTATTTTCTACGATAATTACGTTGTCTATTTGTCTTTGATTACTATCTGAATTTAATTCTGTTAAATTTTGTTGAAAATTTGTTATATTATTAGATAAATTTATTTGTTCGATTTGATCAAGGTTTTCATCATTAATTGAGTTTATTTGTTCTCGTTGTTAAAAATTTTGGTCATTGAATGAATTTATTCGTTTGACTGAACTCAAATTTTAATCAACGGATGAATTTGTATGCTTAGCAGAGTTTCGTGGTTCTCCATCTGGAAGAGAATTTTGGGAGATGATCGGTTCTACATTTTCATTTATTACGCTCAATTTATTATCTGAAAGTTCATCATTTGCATTTTGTTGGCGATTAATCGCTTCGAGGGTAACCATTATTTTCGGCAATTGGGGTAGAAAATTATTTTTATTATTCTTAGGTTTTTTTGTTTTTATTTTAAAATTTTCTGAAAGTTTTTGTATTTTGTATAGAATGTGTTTTTGTGTATGTGTATGTTTATTATTATCCGTGCAACACGAGCACGTTTTGGGCTGACGCTGTCTTTTTGACCTGCGTAGCTGCGGTTCGCTGTTAGATAAATTATTTATCGTTTGACTATTTGTTACTACACGATGTTTTTCTACGGCTTTACCAGGACTTTGTTGTCGTGGTTCGTCATTATTTATTTTAGGATTATTTTTTATTTTTACATTTTCTACATTAGTTTTATTTCTATCAGTGTTTACAATAGTCGGCGGTATTACGTTATCATCGGATGACGTCTGTATGTCCATCGGTCGTACGAGTGAGTCATTAAGAGTAGTTTTATCAATTTCCATATTTACATGAGTATTTGATTCGTTATAAGGATCGGCATGCACTAAAGCTTCTACAGTTAAAATTTTTGGGTAGTCACCACCTTCTTCTGATGACCATGAAATATCGCCTCCCATATTTTTAGAATTATTGATTTTTTTTATAGGACTCCGTATGGGAACTAGACATAGTTTAATTGAACTTTTTGTAACATTTCGTGTAGGTGTTCTTGGGGTAATAGGAATAGTTTCAATCGGCGATTCTGCGTCGATGTCATTTGAGTTGCTTGAAAATATTTTTGAATTTATAATTTCTGTTTCGTCATTATTTGACTCATCGTTTGAGGTATTTAGAGTAATAATTTTTTTTGTTTTATCATTAGTTTTTTCTATTTTTCTGCGTGTACGAACTGCTGGAGAAGGTGTAAATTCCGCTAGTCTATGTGATCTTTTAATGTGAGAGAGTATTGATTTGTTTTTATTGATTTCTGTATTTTCAATATTTGTCTGTGGTCTTAAATTTAAGATTGAAGATGTAATTGGCGTCTGTACTTCTGTTAGTAATGGTAATGAGGGGTCAGTGATTTTGGGATTTTCAGGTATATATGAATATGAGGATTGAGATGATGCTGATAAATTCCCTGATTAAACAACTGAATTCGACCAAATTAAAAGATTTAATTCTGTTATATTCTGTCGAATTCTGCAAAACAGAATTAAACTGAATTGAAAATTTGAATTGGGATTAAACAGAATAAAACCGATTTAAAAATTTCAAATTCGTTTTAATTCAGTTTAATTCGGATTCAGAACCAGAAATTGGAGAATTATTTTCGAATTAATCAGAATTAAACCGAATAGAGTTATTTAAATTCGTTTCAATTTGGACAAATTCTGGTTTTCCTGGCGAATTAGACAGAATTCATTTTTAAGTTAGGTACCGAATTAACAGAATTTATCTGAATTAAATAGAATTAAAAATTTAATTCTGTTTAATTTGATCGAATTCAGTTGTTTAATCAGGGTTACGGGATTTCTTATGTTTTGGAGAATTTATAGAGTTATTTGCTATGTAAGAAAGATCAAAGTCTGTCATGTCAGATTCGTCACTTGAAATAGAGGTGTTATTTTTAATTAACTTTTTTCTCATGGCGGCTGCATCATAAATGTCTCCTGATGAGGATGATCCGTCATAATAATCAGGAAGTATAATAGACTTATTTTATTCAAAATTTTTAAAGATTTTCTTTCGTTACTTTTTAAATTTTCATTAGATTTTACTTTATTATTTTCTTTTTTATTTTTATTTTCATCATCAAACTTGGAATTTTTATTCAAAGGATTTCGAGGTTTATAATTTTCCAAGTTTTTATTTACCTTATTATTTTTATCTTTATTTATATCTATTTTTGATTCGGTTTCTAAAATTTTTTTATATGGATTATACCGTCTAACGTTAGATTTTTTATTTTTTAAATTTTTATTTTCACTGATATATCCGTTTTCCTTATTTTTGTCAACTGATCGCCGATCAATAGGGTAGCTGATCCTATTGCTGTCGCTAGTATTTTTGACTGTTGGGTCCGTAGTTAGTTTGTCAATGGGCCCAATCATTTGAGTTCTTGACTCATTTACTTTACTTTTTTCGACCGAATTTTCGTTATCGACCGCTCGAGTATTTGGCTCGAGAATTTGAATTACCGAATTTATTTTATTATTTGAATAACTTTCCTCTGAACTTACATTTCCTTTTTTATTTTCGTTTAAATTTACATGCAATTTATTTTTATTAATATTTCGTGTTTTCGATTTTTCATCTGAGTTGCTTGACCTGTATTAGTATATTTTTTGGATTTTTTTATTATGACTCTTCTGGAGTCAGATAAATCCAAAAATCGCAATCTCGCGATTCCAGGCTTACTGGGTTGCCATTTAATTTTAATCGGGTATACTTCGCGATTTTAAATTATTGGGTTACGCGATAAAGCGTCCGCTTTTGTGTTTATTTTACCCGCCTTATATAATACGGTATTTTCGAACTCTTTAAGTCGTTCTTTTCATCTCATTACACGCGATGTTGAGTCATTCATATTATTTACTTACGCCAGTGGTCTGTGATCGGTGACAAGAGTAAGCTCTCTGCCATAGAGATACGGTCTAAATGTTTTCATACCAAATAAAGCTTCGACCATTTCTTTTTCAGTGGTCGAATAATTTTTTTCGTGTTTATTAAGCGCACGAGAAGCTGCTGCGGCAATTGTATCTTCTTCAATTTTGCCTTATGAGAGAATTGCTCCAACTGCATAGTTAGATGCATCGGTCCTTAAAATAAACGATTTTGAAAAATCAGGATATTGCAATATCGGAGCTGTACATAGTTTGTCCCGCAAGGTTTCAAAAGCTACCTGATGTTCAGGAGTCCATGTAAATCTTGCGTTTTTACTTGTAAGATCAGATAGGCACTTAGCGATTTTTGCGAAATATTTAATAAATCGCCGATAATAACCAGCAAATCCAAGAAATTCTCTCACCTATGTTGTATTTACGGCTGTTTTGAAATATTTAATCGCTTTAATTTTATCGGGATCAGGCTTGACACTGTCGGCAGATATAAGATGGCCTAAATAAATTACTTCTTTTTTTTCAAGAATTCACATTTATCGACTTGAAAAGTTAAATTCGCATCGCGCAAACGTTCGGCCAATTTTTCAAATTTAGTATTATGTTCTTCTAGAGAACGTGCGTAAATGACTTTATCGTCTAAGTAAACAAAAAGATCTGCTCCTTGTAACCCGCGTAACACTAAATCCATTAACCTTTGGAACGTTGCCAGAGCATTTTTAAGTCCAAATGGCATTCTATTAAACTGATAAGGACCATGAGGAGTTGTAAATGCTGTTTTATGTTTATCTTTTTGGATGCATTTTAATTTGGTGAAAGCCAGATTTTAAATCGAAAATTGAAAAATAAATTGTGCCACCTAGTTGATCAAGAATATCATTTATCAACGGTAACGGGTATGCGTCTTTAATAGTTTTTTTATTCAATTTACGATAATCAATTACCAAACGCCATCTTTTATTGCCTTTTGAATCAGCCTTTTTAGATACTATCCATAGAGGAGAATTATAGGGAGAGGTCGAAGGTTTTATTATGTCCATTAACATTAATTCTGTAATTTGTTTTTGAATTTCGTCTTTTTGTGCAGGTGGATGTCTATATTGTCGAGTACTTACCGGTACGTCATCGTTAGTAGGTATACTGTGAGCCACTGTCTCTGTAGCGCGCAATGATTCTCCCGGAATGTGGAACAGGTCAGCGTATTTTTCTACAAGAGAAACTATCGTTTTACGCTCTTCCTTATTCAAATGTTCTAAACGCAAGAGTTCGAGCACTTCTTCAGTACGCTTTCCCCGCGTCCGAGTACTATTATCGTAGCTATCCGTGTCGTCTTGCGTCAAGCTAGTATCCTCGTCTTCGCTTGTCCCGAAAGGGTACAGAGGAATTACGGGTACTTTTACTTTTACATCTTTATCAAGAGTATTTATTGCGTACAAAAAAGCGATTCCATTATTATTTCTAACTAGAGCTTCGCCTGCGTAAATACCGTTTTCAAATTCTATACGAGGTGCATAACCCTCTATGTTTACTATCGACTCGAACAAACATTGCCGTTTTTGTACGAGCTTTTAAAAAAAAATATTCTCACTCTGTTAATGATATTTTTAAATTATATAAATGTTTAAATGTTACCGTGTTGTCTACTAAATTTATTATTCCGCCGTGCTCTCGTAAAAATTCCATGCCAAGTATGCCCGTATAGTCTAAAGGAAATTCGTCTGGTATTATATGGAAATAAGTATCCTTATCAAAAATTTGTATTTTTACTCTACCCAAAGTGATAGCTTCCGAGACACCGTTTAATTTGTAGCAATATGATTCACCGAATAATTTTTTATATTTTACTTCCCCGTATTTTAACTTTCGATAAATAGTATATTACATTGCTAGGGAGGGAAATGTGACATTGCAACCCGGATTTTTGTTCCCCGAGCCGAAGGCGAGGGGAATAAAAATCCGAGGTTGCGATGTCTCAATTCCCTCCCGTGTAACGTATACAATTTTTTATAACGCTAGGATTGAAAGTTCGGTTGTAATTGAAATGTATAAAATAGTAATTATTAAGTTTTTAAATCAATTTTTATTCATACATTTGATATTCTCGATGATGTCACGTATCCTAGCAACGCGTAACTAAGCAATAGAATGTTCATTTAGTTGTTATAACACCAGTGTAAACATATGAAATTAATTCATTAAGTGCTATAAGTTTTTATATTATTAATTTTTTTAAAATAATTAAGTGTAAAAATCACAATGAGTTCAGATGAATCTGACACTGAACTTACCGGAGACGACATT
The DNA here is from genome assembly GCA_964016945.1 of Microplitis deprimator. Taxonomy (NCBI): domain Eukaryota; kingdom Metazoa; phylum Arthropoda; class Insecta; order Hymenoptera; family Braconidae; genus Microplitis; species Microplitis deprimator. Next base: position 10,899,947 of record OZ024712.1, on the reverse strand, counting down.
ATTCGTAATTTTGATGATGAAGCTAAATTAATAACGGACAATTTATTACCTGAAAAATCTAAAGGGCGCTACGTTTTCGCGTATGATCAATTTATATCCTGGCAAAAGAAAAATAACGCGGAATCATTTAATGAAAGTGTATTTTTAGTATACTTCAAAGAGCTATCAAAAAATCTTAAGCCACCAACTTTATGGGGCCAATGGTCTATGTTAAGAACCACCATCAACTTGAGGCATGCAGTTGATATTAATTCATACCATAATTTAAAATCATTTATTAAAAATTTAGCAAAAGGCTATCAACCGAAAAAAGCTCAAGTTTTAACTTTAGCTCAAATAAATAATTTTTTGAATGATTTTGATGATTTAATCTACTTAGCAAAAAAAGTAAGTAAAATAAAGATAAAAATATTTACAACTTAAATTTAATTCTTATAATGAAGTATTTTTTTTTTATAATTTTTAAAGCATGTATTACCCCCAAATTATTTATATTAATTAATAATTTAAATAATAGGTCATTCTCATTTTCGGAGTTTTTGGAGCAATGAGATCAAGTGAATTTTGTCAAATGAATGTCCAAGATATCGAGGATACTGGAAACCAATTAATCGTGACAATTAAAGACAATAAAAACTATTATCCCCGGAGTTTTATCATTGGCAAAGAGTATTATGCAATTGTTAAAAAATACATGGATCTACGCCCAAAAGACATTGGTACGAGAAGATTTTTCATTAACTATCAAAAGGGAAAGTGTACATGCCAGGTAATCGGTAAAAATAAAATCAGCGAAGTACCGAAAGTCGTAGCTATTTGTTTACTATTGGAGAATCCGGAGACCTACACCGGCCACTGTTTCCGACGTTCGGCCGCAACAATACTTGCAAACTCTGGGGCAAATATTACATCGAATCCAGCAGAAATTGAGAATGATGATGTCAATGACGTCACTGTCTATTCATCATTCGTTAAAATGGAAAAAAATACCATTAAGAAAGTTATAATAAACAAAAATTATTATTGTAACTGCAATGACAAAAAAAATGATTAATTTTTTGTCAATGTTTAATTTGATATTAATTATTAAAATTCACACCGTTTTTATTATAATTGTTAATTACTAAGTTTATTTACATTTAATGCAAATTCAAATTGTTTGCTATTAATATGCTATAATATTTACATGTTGTATAATTTTATTATAGTTAATTCATTGTATTAAAAAATAAAATATTAATTTTTTTCAGCCAATATTCTTATTCTATTTAATTATGAAAAGTACGTATACGTGTATATATTATTGATTTATTAATTTAAGTATCAATGATGCTAAAAAGAGTATTATTTAGTCTTGCTCTATTTAAAAGTCTTTAAATAACCAATAATTGTAAAATAGGAGATAGTGTTATTCTATGTCACATACGAATCATTACAAGGAAATTGTGAGGTTAAACTATGCAATCTGTCATAACTTTGACATTTAAAAACATTATATTTGCATGGGGATGAAAGTTGACACATGCGCACTAAATTAATTCATCATTTGGCTGGGAAGCAATGTGGCACTTTCATCCCTAAAATTACGAATGAAAATCGAACTTTCAATCCAGGTGTTATAAAAAGTATTTTTTACTTGTTCATGATCTGATCTTAATTTTTGAATTTCATTTACTAATGTTTCTATTGTATCTTTTGCCTAAGTGAGAGAAACTTCCATAAGTTCTAATTTAGACGTTTTTATGAATTTATATTTTTAAATTTATATAACGCAAAAAAAATTACAAAATTGAATGATATCGATAAATCGACTTACTACTTATAAGACTGTAAAAATAAATTATGATTGATGCGAAGATCTTCGTTGCCGTCGGAAGGTTGATAGCGAAGGTCAGCAGGTATGCACAATGTTGTAGAGTCCTCAGCACTTATTGATGTTGAACTGCGTCCGTCGGAAGCCGTGAATGATGATGATAATTTGGTTGGATCGGCAGATCAGCAAAAAAAAACAATTCTTCAGGTTCTCTGCTTATTCGACCTGAATATTCTCTTTAAATATTGTCTTGAAGTTTTTATTTTTAATTTTGATAGTAAAAATTTTTTTTTAGTTTTTTTTATTTTTCACTAACTTCACTCACTAAAAAATTTTTACGTTGACTTTAATTTTTTATTTGAAATTTTTGTTTTATTTGACTTTATATATTTTTCTTTATTTATTATTTTATGAGAGCAAAATAAAATTAAATTTCAAATCTCGGATATTAAAAAAAAATTTCCGAATTTTTAATTCAAATGTCCGATATTATTATTTTATTTTTTTTTTTCTTTAAGATTTTATTTTAATTATTTATGAATTTTTAATTCCATTAATTCGAATTTTAATTATTATTTATTTTACTCACTTCAATTCTCATTTAACTTTTCACTTTTGTTTCACCATTTCACTTTTTTTTCTACGTCGATATAATTTTACTGTGTTAACTTAATGTCAATTTTCTTATTAAGAAAAATTTTCGGATTTTTGCGATTTTACCAGTATATTCGGGGGCTGTTCGATTCCGTCGCTGCCACCAATTTTAATTATATATAAGTTGATACGTCTTGGTTGGTGTTTTGGCGCTGGCGCAGTTGAGCGGTTGATTTAAGGTGGACGTAATGTAAACTTACATATAATTATAAATAATAATTTGTATGGGTTGAACAGCCACCATTTGGTGGTTGAAATAAACTGGTTATATTTATATATTATTAATTATATTATTTGGATCTGTTTTATTTAATGAATATAGTGATAGTTGCAGAATTGTAAAACGTACAATTGAAATATTATTATATTGTTAAGTTATTCTCAACAATATAGCTTCGAGAAGGTGGGAAAGAAGTTGAGCTTTTATATTGAGCCTGACTGCTCTCGATGATTCTATGTTTCAGACTGACTTCTCTTGATCGAGAAAAACTAGAGTAACTCTTATCAATACGTTTGGGCATCAGACCCGCGCATCGATTCATATGGAGGGGTCATTCGAGATAACGCATGTTCTCGAATGATCCATTCTATTATTTATTGAAAATTCTTAACTCTCACGATCTCTCCACTTTTGTTACTAACAAATGAGTCACTTATCTATTAAGAAAAGTTATCTTAAACAAAATAGATGTTTGTGCAGCTGCACGTCTCGAGGAATTACTCGAGGCGTCAGCGCTTATTTATATTTGATAAAATATAGAAAAATAACTTTATTAACTATTACTCATATCCTTAACGTTTAAATATCTTGAATAATATTATTCTATTATTAAAGTATATTACTTTATATAATTAATTAAATATTATCCGAATTACTTGATTATCGATATTCGATATAATTAGTTAGATTTCAGGTCGGTAATTAGAGAAGTAAATGCTCACGTCATCTGACGTACAGGCTGGGACGTAACACCAGAATCATCTGGAACAGTCAGAACCAGTGATTCATACCGCCATGTTTACAAACGTACATTTTACTTGTCTATTTTTAGTACTTTACCAACATACAACTCTCTTGAATAGATTTCTATGCGAAAATATCAATATTAAATATATTTATGTTGCAAAATAATTCTATGTAAACTTATTCTATTAAATATGAATATATGCGAAAATAATGCACGTCCAAAATATCTCTATATTGTATATCTCGATGAAAATTAAGTCTCTACAAAATTTACTATAATATGATAGAATTAGGTGTTAACATATTTATATTATGGAATTTCTCCATAACAATACATCTCTCTTTAATATTTCTCTATTCTGCATATCTCTATGACACCCCTATCCAAAAATTCTCATAGAATCCACTCAACTGCGACAAAAACCGCATAGAAACCAATACAGTCTATAGGATTCTATGCGGTTTTTGTCGCAGTTGAGTGGATTCTATGGGAATTTTTGGATAGGGACAACAATTCTATGAAAAAATGTTTCTATTTAAAAATTTTTCTATGTTGACCGAAGTCAGTTTCAACATTTCTCTACCACAAAAAAGAAGCTAAGTTTTATGAATGATTTTGTATCTTACCACCAGCGATCACGTGGCGCTAACATCCAATTCTTTTAATGTAAAATTTTTAAAAGTTAATTCTATAAATATTCTATGTTTTTTCAAAATTAATACATTTTTTTTATGCCTGCTATTTTCTATATCATACTCATGCATTAGATAAATATTTTTATTTCTATTCTATTTTATCATAATAAAATACTAACAAATTCACGGTTCAAATTAAATGACGCCATTTTCTTGTTATTGTTGTTTTTAACGTCATCATCATTATTATTGTATTTTTGTTGGAATTGAATGGTAGCGCCACGCGATTGCTGGTAGTAAGATACAAAATCATTCATAAAACTTAGTTTTTTTTTCAGGTTGAGAAATGTTGAAATGAATTTGGTCAACAGAAAAATTTTTTCATAGAATCGTTGTGTCATAGAGATATGCAGAATAGAGAAATGTTAAGGAGAGTTGTATAGTTATGGAGAAATTCCATAATATAAATATATTAACACCTAATTCTATCATATTATAGTAAATTATGTACAGACTTAATTTTCATAGAGATATATGATATAGAGATATTTTGGACATGAATTATTTTCGCATATATTTATATTTAATAGAATAAGTTTACATAGAGAAAATTTTACAAAGAATTATTTTGCAACATAAATAAGTTTAATATTGATATTTTCGCATAGAAATCTATTTAAGAGAGTTGTGTGTTGGTAAAGTACTAAAAGTAGAAAAGTAAAATTTACGCTGGTAACCATGGACGGTATTAATCACTGGTTCTGACTGTAGTTGTTAAATAAATTGCATATTTTTTTGCTTCATTTATTCGTTTTAGATTTGGGTGTTGAATAAAATTGGATCAACAATAGTCATTCAGTGGAGTAAGTTTAAAAATATTATAAGCTTTTGAGATATTTTTATTAAAGTTGAAAAATACTTGAGGTTTCTTAATAAGATTGAATTACTATAAAGTATTTAATATTCATTTTTAATTTATAATAATTGAAACAGTTCAATTAACTTTTTATAAATAATTTTAGGAATCTCGGGAGACGCTAAAAAACAATCAATGGACCATTGTGGAGACAAAAAAAAAATTGTTATGCCGCACAGTGTTTGAGCCGTTGGTTAACAAGGCTTTGCAAAATATGACCAGCAAGATAAAATAGAATAATTAATAATGTTAATGTAATTAGAATAGAATTTTATTATTTTTTTGAAAAATTTAAAAAAAATAATAATTAATTTAATATTAATTAATCATTAAATTCATCAGAAAATATCTTCAAAATTTTTATCGCTCAGGGAATTTATATAATTTTTAAAGCGTAGAAATAGAACAAGTTTTAATTATAATTTTATTAAGCTTACTATTAAATTTTATTGAAAAGAAAAGTAAACTTACAGTTGTTTTGGATTTATGTGTAAAGTATATTTACACTTATATAAATTAATATTATTTGAGATACAAGTTTTTAGAAATTTATCAGATATTATTTTAATTTTTTAAATATTTTTATTTTTAATATTACGAATATTTATACTGTAATAAACTTAATTTCTTTCGTTAAAATATTCTAAATTCGTTAAAATGTTACATATAAATGATTAGATCAAGAAGTAAAACAATAAAGCAATTCTCACAGCAGCAAATTTACTTGTCAATATGTTTGGCGTTTCGAATAGATCATTTAGTTGAGCCCATTTGCCGTTAATGGAACGATTGTACGTGACATAATGTCCAGGTATTTTTGGATTATCCGCAGGTTGGAATTCAATTACTCCAGTTAAAATATATTTTTTTTGTTTGATATCTAAATTTATAGGGAGTTCTTTCAAACTCGTGGTTGATAATTCTTGCTTTCCATTTTTTGGACAAACTATTTTTTTATAGAAATGACTTATGTCTAAACAAAGATAAATATGAGTATTCACTGTTCGACCCTGACGTATTTCTTTGCATTTCCCACAGTAATACGTTTATTTTTTAATTTCTTGTAATATACTTTCTTCTGAATAATAGAATCTATTTTTCCATATTATTGTAGCAATAACATTCAGTACTGACATTCGATTTATTGTAAAAGACTGACATTTACTGCAGTGTAATCGTTCAGACAGCGATTAATAATAAATTAAAAAGTTTCTTATTAACGTTGTTACATCATCAGCAGAGTCAATAGTGTACTCCTTTTCAGGGTATATTTTTCGTAGTAGATTAAATCTATTGGTATAAAACTCTGCTGTAGCACTAAATTCAAAATAAAATTGTAATGTTACTAGAAATTCCGTCTTACTAATTGAGGCATGCAAAAGATAACAGCTCGGTAATACTATCAAATGGACAAGTATCTCTAAATGATATTCTCAACTTACCAGCTTTACGTGAACCTGGCCGAGTACCATTTTTTATCATTTTGAGCTTTTTACATTTGCTAGCATTCTTTACGGCTACATTTTGATGGAGTGTTTTGATTGCTGGAAAAGGAGTTAAGTATTTCCCACGTTCAACTGGTTGACAAGAAGTACTGATGATCTTTCGTTTAACTGGCATTTTTTTTCATGAATTCGAACGAAATTGAAAAACTAATTTAAAAATTTTTGTTCGATAGAGATTTTGAAATTTTCAGATACACGAAAACACGTTTTAGGAGTAGAACTAAACTTAGGCTTAGATAAATTTAAATCCATGTTTGATAAAGTACCACTGTCATCTTTCTCAGATAAAAAATTATTTGTTGATGAATCAGAAATTATTTCAGCAGATCGTTCAATCGGAAATTCAGCATTTAACAATTGTTTATTGTCAGATTGAGAATCAGATTTTTGTGGTATTTGAATTTTATTGTCATTACCTTAGCGAATTCGATCATACCGAAATTTTGGGTATATTTTGAGTGTGTTTTGGACATAGTTTACATTTGATAACATTTGGGTATGTTTTACGAATAATGCCCTAATCATACCGAAATAATACCGAAATTAACGTAAATGTTGGGTATGTTTGTGAACTTTTCATACCCAAACTATATTGAAAAAAATCATTATTTGTGAAATATAGTATAGATGGCGTTTATAAATGAAATGCTGTGGACTTATCACTAACTTAATCCACTAATTAAATGATTACAAGTGAGCGAATGTATTAAAAAAATAAACTTTATTTATTCAACAATATTTAAGCAAATATATTAAACTTTAGTTTTGTCGTATATATTTTATATGTACAATCAGCGCCATGTATTCATACCGTACCTTGTTACAAGCGTACCTTTTACTTTTCTACTTTTAGTACTCTACCAACATACAACTCTCTTAAATGGATTTCTATGCGAAAATATTAATGTTAAATATATTTATGTTGCAAAATAATTCTATGTAAAATTATCTCTATATAAACTTATTCTATTACATATAAATATATGCTAAAATAATTAATGTCCAAAATATCTCTATATTATTGTTGCGTAATCGAAACTATAAAATAATTTAAATTCAAATTCAAATATAGTTTCCCTTCCGGCAGATAGAGGCAGCACCTACTGGGGCCTCGTTTATAAATTAAAACTTGATCATGCGCAGCTCGGCGCATGCGAATCTACTTTTTTCTGCTTCGTGTCGAGAAGACGGCCACCATTATCTTTCGCAATATACATTTAACAGATAACACGTGTTATAATTAAATCTTATCATTTTGTGCTCATCTCAGAGTAATTAATTTAAATAATAATTTAATTAAGTTCAGCATTCATCGGGCTCATTAAAACTATAATTATTTTTATAATTTTGGGCACCAGAGCTCAGAAAATAATTACAAAAAGAACTCAAGAATTCAAGTGATCGACGACCACGTTTCTCAAGAGGTTATTCACAAGGGAGACATCACAGGTGCCTTTTTTATTAAATAATTAATTATTACCGGTGCTCAATTAAATTAAAGGACTCAATATTCTCATTAATTAATTATCATTATGCTCAATATTACAATTAAATTCAATGTTAACTTTCGCTCAGTAGCCTCTGCAATCATGCTACCACGTGTTCAAAAAATAAATTCAATTCAGTGTAATTTATTGCGATCTCATTCAACTATATTAAATTAAGTGATCAATAATATTTTAACTCAATGAACTCAAATATTTATGCATTTTGTGCCATTAAAAAATAATAATTAAGTGTTCACTTATAAACTTCGCTCGGTAACCTCCGATTTCATGTTACTGTTTTCCATGACATTTTTTACAATCAAATCAGTGTTCAACTAAATTCAAACTAATTACTTTAATTATTCAAATCAATTACTCGAGCTCAATTTTATAATTTGCATTCAATTAATTACGTATTCATGAGCTCAGACAATTAACAGTATTAAATAATTAAATCAACGATTTAATTGTGTAACCCAGTGATATTATGTGCTGTGACAAATAAAAATATTGTTATATTTTTTAATATGCGTATTTTTCCAATATTCCAACCACCAACCAGTCCTGGCATGTATTTATTTTATTATTATTACATTATTTTATGGTCCTTCGAGCCGGATGGTTGGTTGGTTGTGTCGGTAGCATCATCAGTGGGAACTCGCACTCTTAAAATACATTTCAAATTGCCTTGGACATCACCAACCGGATATCTACAAGAAACACTCAAGATATACAGGTGTGTCATCAGAAACATCACACGATGATACATTCAAGACTCAACAGTGCTCAAAAGATACCAGGCTCTGCTGCTGCCTCAGCAAGCACTTAACCTCCAGCCACGCACTCTACTGCACTCATCTGTACGCAACACGTCCGGCTTTCATCATACTTGCGCTCATCGCCCAGCAATCTTACTCGCAACTTGCCTAGTGAACTTGATCACCAAGTTAAGTACTCATCCAATACGCATTTTGCTGGACCCAGGTTCTGAATTATCGTTTGTTTCAGATTCCCTGGTGAACTCACTTAAAATTAAACGCACTCATTCATCTATCCAGATTATTGGTATTGGTGTAGCCAATGCTGGTAGAACTAAAGGTCACTTTGCACTCAAACTCTCATCTAGGCATTCAAACGAATCAATCATCGCACTCGTGTTAGGTGAACTCATTACAGCAAGTTACCGATCAACTTGAAGCACTCTGCAAGGCGGGCGGATTCCCTCTTGCTAAATGGGCAAGCAATCATCCAAAATTACAACAACTCAATCATGTGGAAGCGATCAAAAATCACAAATTCGAAGATTCAGACTCCAGCACCAAGATTCTGGGCATGTACTGGCCCTCACACTCAGATCAGTTTTATTTCACGTACTCACCACCATGCTCAACTCAAAAATTTACAAAAAGGATCATTTTATCAGAGATTGCTCAAATCTTTGATCCTCTTGGATTTCTCGAACCACTCATCATTCGAGCCAAGGTATTCATGCAGGAGCTTTGGCTCGAAAAGCTCAGCTGGGACACTCCATTGGCAGCTAATCATCGGCATAAATGGAGAAACTTCAAAAATGAACTCAAACTCATCTCTGAAATCAAAATTCCAAAATGGATCCACTCATCCACGTGCTCAACCACCGAAATCCATGGATTCTCGGATGCCTTACAATTGGCAATGGCAGCTGCCGTGTTCATCAAAATCCACACACCTGCTCATGGAGTCAGAGTTACGCTGCTCTGCTCTAAAACCAAGCTAGCTCCGTTAAAACGACTAACGATACCAAGGTTAGAACTCACCGCAGCTCACATGCTGGCAAAACTCATAAAACACTGCCAGAGCACTCTAAACCTCACTCAATCGCCAACATACTTGTGGACGGACTCAACAATCACTCTCACGTGGATTAAATCTCATCCGTCTCGCTGGAAGGAGTTTGTTCGGAATAGGGTGTCACATATTCAAGATCTACTTCCAGATGGCCTCTGGAATTTCATTCCGGGCACACAAAACCCAGCAGACTGCGTAACACGAGGATTGACACCTACTCAACTCCGTGATCATCAACTATGGTGGGCTGGCCCACCATGGTTGCTCAAGAGTTCATCGTCCTGGCCTAAATGTCCATCAATCGATGATACAGGAGCTCAAGCAGAAGAACGGCCTGGACTGGCCCTATTCTCATCGAACTCATCAATGAAATCAAATTGGTCTATCATGGAACGGCCAATACCACTCCTACGCATGTTACGAGCTACTGAAATCTGCTTTAGACTCTGTGACATGATCAAGAAATCACCGAACTCATCACTCAAGACTCCAATTACTTCTGGTGAAGTAATTTACGCACTCAACTTCTGTATCAAAGAAACTCAACGTATTCATTTTGCAACCGAGATCAACATGCACTCCAAACACGCACCATGGTCTAATGGTCATCAATTTGCTCGATTGGTTACATTCATTGACACCAACGGCATTATTCGAGTAGGTGGACGATTGGAAAATTCTCCAAATCAAAACCATAGTAAGTGTTAAAATAGTATTTAGTTTTATTTAGAAAAATACATCATACTGTCATATTTGTTTTGTATACCTGAGAGTGACCCTTCCCACTACTCCTTGACCCTTGAAATATGTAATGAGTGGGAGCGTACCGAGTACCTAGAGTACTGGGTTATAACTAATACTTTTCTGTTTTTCAGTTGAGCTAAAACCTTTCAGCACCAAGCATAAGTTGCAGTATCAAACTTAAATTCTGTCTTATTATAATTCTGATAATTTTGTCTGACTAACACTTTGTTGTCTGTCAAATCATATTTATAATTATTCAAGTGTGTCTCAATTAATTAATCATTTATGAACTAATATTGCTATTATCTCTGTATCAATAAATAACAAGTTAAACAATAATTTTGCGTTATTATTTAACAGGTCATGGGCCCAGAACGCTTCCACTGCGCTGGATAGTTATTCATTGATACACTGAAGTTTTTCTTTTGCGTGAATTTGAGTCAGTGTTTCGTGGTTAAGTGACTACGTAGTGTGTGCTATTGTGCCTGAGTCGTCAGTATTAACTTTGTTAAGATGGCTGAGAAAGAAACAGTTAACTTTACTAAGTTAGACGGAACGAATTATCAAATGTGGAAATTTGGTATATCGTTCCTGCTCGACTCAAGAGATTTGTCCGACTTTCTGGATGGAACTGATGTCGAACCATGCAAGGAAACCAAGATAGCGGATTGGAAAATGTGGAAGAAAAGCAAATCACAAGCAGCGGTGATTTTGTTAAGTTTGGTTGATCAAGCGCTACATCCGAATTTAATAAATTGTAAGAGTCCTAAAGACATTTGGGATAAGTTAAAAGGATTGTATGGAGAAACAAATGAAGACGCGATTACAAACGCGTGGCAACAATTTTATGACTTTAAGATTGTTGACAGTGAGCCAGTAAATACTCAAATTGAAAAATTTGAGAGTCTGTTTAAGAAACTGCAGAATGCAGATGAGAATATCTCAGAAAAAGCAATCATTTCTAAATTGCTGAGTAGTTTAACGCCAAGATTTTCATCGTTTAGAATGGCATGGGAGTGTACAGCGAAAGAAGACCAAAAACTTGCGAATCTTACGGTAAGACTAATGCGTGAAGACGGACGTTTGAAAGAGACCGAAGTAGCAACAAATGAAACAACAATGGCCCTACAGGTTGATGCAATGAAGAAATTGCGGGTGGGTGCAGAAACGTATCAGGAAAGACAAGAAAGATTTAAACACGTACATGAGTTGAAGAAAAGAACACGATGCCACATCTGCAAGAAATTATGGCATTGGAAGCAAGAATGTCGAGAAGCAATGGGATATGCTAATAACACTGAGAAAGATGTGATTAAGCTGAATGAAACACAGAGTTATGTTTGTGAAACATTGGCACTGAATACTGAAAAATTAAAAGAACAAGACATCTGGATTGCAGACTCAGGGGCCAGTATGCATATGACATGGAGAAAAGATATTTTCACATCTTTTCAATCCTCAGGGATGATAAAGTACGTGAAAATAGCAGACAACAAACTACTTCCCACGGCTGGAATTGGAGTAGTTAAAATTCAAGTAGACCTAAATGGAAAGGTTTATAATAAGGAATTGTCAGACGTTTTACTAGTACCGGAATTAAGAAGAAATTTATTCTCAGTGGGAGCTGTAAACGACAAAAAATTTTCTTTTCATGCCTACGAACACCATTGTGAAGTAAGAGACCAGGATGGTGAGTTATCATCTGTTGGGGTAAGATTTGGCAATTTATACCGTATGTTGTTCAAGGTTAAAACCCCAGTTGAGTGCAATAAAACCCAAGTTAAGTGCAATATAACGACAGTATCTACATTAAGACTCTGGCATGAAAGAATGGGTCACATACACGTCAATAACATCAAGGCATTGGAAAAAGCAAATGCAGTTGAGGGTTTAAAATTAAAAACTGATAAAAATGAAGAATTCTTTTGTAAACCGTGTACTTTAGGTAAACAAACGAGGAAGCCCCATAAAACCGTTATTAGAGAAAGGAATTTCAAGCCCGGTGAAATGATTCATACAGATGTTTGTGGTCCTGTTAATATCGAGTCTCCAAAAGGATCAAGATATTTTCTTTTATTTAAAGATGAGTGTACAGGCTATCGTGTGGTATTGTTCTTACGCCATAAATCAGAAGTTTTAGAAGAATTTAAAAAGTTTGAGAGCCTAGTTATTAGACAAACTGGAAATAATGTAAAAATACTCAAGTCTGACAATGGCACTGAATATTTATCAAAAGAATTCACTCAATTCTTAAATGACAAAGGAATTATTCATGAATTATCATCGCCATATATTCATGAACAAAACGGGCGTGCCGAACGAGAAATTAGGACACTTGTATTAGGGTTACAAATAAGTTTCCGCCGTTTTTTAATACAAATTAAATATTTATTATAGAAGAACGGTAATATACATTTATATAAAATATTGCCCATCACTTGCAACTACTTTTTCTCATCTCTCAGGCAGCATTCGAAACTCACGTCTGAAGAACTCCTTGTCTTTTAAGGCTATCCACGAATCAACCCAATTTTTGGTATCCTCATAAGATGTGAACCGCTGCGCCGTCAGAGCATGTGCCATGGACCGGAACAGGTGATAATCGGACGGTGCAATGTCTGGTGAATACGGTGGGTGGGGTAACACTTCCCAATCAAGTGTTTCCAAGTACTTTTTCACGGGAGCCGCAACATGTGGACGAGCATTGTCATGCAGAAGAATAATTTTTTCGTGTCTAGAATAGTATTGAGGGCGTTTTTCCTTCAGAGCTCGGCTCAATCTTATCAATTGTGTTCGATAGAGGGCTCCAGTAATTGTTTCGCTCGGATTAAGCAACTCATAATACACTATACCTAGCTGATCCCACCAAATACACAGCATAAGTTTTTTTCCGTGAATATTCGGTTGTGCTGTTGATGTTGACGCGTGGCCAGGTAATCCCCATGATTTTCTTCTTTTTGGATTGTCATAATGTATCCACTTCTCATCACCAGTTATGATACGATGTAAAAAACCCTTTTTTTTTATGTCTAGCTAGCAGCATTTCACTTAAGCATAATCGGCGTTCAATATCTCTCGGCTTTAATTCGTACGGAACCCAATTTCCTTGTTTATGAATCATTCCTAATGATTTTAAACGATGTGAGACTGCTTGCTGAGTGACTTCTAATGTTAGAGCAAGTTCTTTTTGTGTTTGAGATGAACCTTCTTCCAATAATTCCTCCAATTCTGCATCCTCGTAAATTTTTGGCCTTCCACTGCGATCTTTGTCTTCTACGTCGAAATCACCGTTTTTAAACTTTTGAAACCACTCTCGACACGTTCTCTCACTCAAAGCACCCTCACCATATGCTTCTACGAGCAATTGATGCGCCTCAGCAGCAGATTTCTTTAAATTAAAGAAGTAAACTAATATTTCCCGCAAATGACGCTTACTTAGCTCAAATTTTGACATTTTCAACTTATAAAAATTATATTTTACCAATATAAAATCAATGATATTAATAGGTTATGTTGTTCTTGAATGTCCAAACTATTTTTTAAGCCGGTTATCATCTGCGAAAGCTAACCGAAACTCCGTGCCACGCCATCTACAATAAAACGGCGGAAACTTATTTGTACTCCTAATAGATAATGCAAGATCAATGATGATCGCTAAAAATGTACCGAAATCACTTTGGCCTGAAGCAATTAATACAGCAGCTTATTTACTAAATCGGACTGTAACCAAACAAAATGGTAACAAGACAGCGTATGACAGTTGGTTCAACTGCAAGCCAGAGGTTCATCATTTACGAATATTTGGATAGATGCTTATTTAAGTGTTCCTAAAGAAAAGAGAACGAAGTTTGAACCGAAAAGTCGAAAAATGATTCTTGTGGGGTACAATCAAGAATCCAAAAATTACCGCCTGTGTGATAAAGAGAAAAAAAAGACATATATAAGTAGTGATGTTGTATTTAATGAAAAAGATGTACCAGGGAATAATGCAAACCGTGAAAATAAAGGTATGAGTGTTGACCTGAGTTTTGGGAATCCAAACAAAATAGTCAACAATGACGAAGACCACGCCGAAGTAGAAGAAGAAGGAGAACAGGCTAGAATAGAAGAAGAAAGAGAACAAGGACAACAGCCTGAGATAGAACAACAGCCTGAGAGAGACGAGGAAAATCGAGGTACAAATGAATATAGAAGAAGATTAAGAGATAGAAATGCGTTGAACCAACCAGATTATTATGAGGTACCTTTAGCATACATAGTAGATACAGTTTCAACTAATTACAAAGAAGCCCTCTCATCACCAGAGTACGAAAAATGGAAACAGGCTATGGACGAAGAGATGTCAGCGCTACAAGAAAATAAGACTTGGGAACTACAGGAGCTACCACCAGGCCATCGAACAATTGGTTGCAGATGGGTTTTTGCTTTAAAGACTGGGAGTGACGGTCAAGTAATAAGGTATAAAGCAAGACTCGTCGCGAAAGGTTACTCCCAACAAGAAGGTATTGATTATTTTGAAACTTTTGCACCTGTAGTTAGATATGAATCCATACGACTCCTTCTTGCACTATGTGCAAGTGATGATCTTGAGATGATGCAGTTTGATGTAAAAACTGCTTTCTTGAATGGCCACCTCGAAGAAATTATATACATGGAACAACCAGAAGGTTTTAAAAGGAAGTTGAATCTTGTATGTAAGCTCCTCCGAAGTCTTTATGGGCTTAAACAATCACCAAGATGTTGGAATAAAAAGTTTGTCGAATTTTTAAAGAAATTTGGTTTCCAAAGCTTAGAAAGTGATAGATGTGTATTTGTTGGATTCATCAATAATGACATAGTCTATCTTATGTTGTTTGTAGATGATGGGTTAGTCTTATCAAAGTCCAAAGCCGCAGTTAATCAAGTTTTAAAGTATCTTCAGAGTGAATTTAGAATTACTATTGGTGACGCAGATCAGTTTGTAGGTTTTGAGATTCAACGAAACCGAGAAACTGAAACGTTGAAAGTAAAGCAATCTAAGTATATTAAGAAAATCTTAAATAGATTTATGATGGAGAATGCAAACCCAGTAAGTATACCTGCTGAACCGGGATCAATGTTGAATGTGAGTGCAAGTGAACAAGAAAAAGAAAATACAGGTATACCTTATCGTGAGGCAGTGGGTTCCCTTTTATTTGCAGCAAGAGTAACACGACCTGACATTGAGTATGCGGTAAACATTGTCAGTCAGTACGTAGACAAATTTAACAGTACACACTGGAATACAATTAAAAAGATTTTTCGATACCTGGCTGGGACCTTAGACCAGGGTATAGTGTATGGATCAAGTGGGAGTAATGTTCAATTGACCGGATATAGAGATGCGGATTATGCCGGATGCTCAGATACACGAAGATCAAGGAGCGGATATGTTTTTACAATTAATAATGTCCCTGTTAGCTGGTGCAGTAAAAAACAAAGTGTTGTGTCCCTGTCTACCACAGAATCAGAGTATATTGCATTAGGGCATGGAGCAAAAGAGGCTGTCTGGCTGCAAAGAATGTTAAAAAAACTGTTGGTGAAGTGTGATTTTATTCAAGTTAATGTGGACAACACATCAGCAATTAAGTTAGCGAGCAATCCTGAATTTCATAAAAGAACCAAACACATTGATGTTCGATATCATTTTATTCGGGAGATTATTGAAAAAGGGACCATTACTTTAAAATATGTTAAATCAGAAGAACAGTTGGCAGACATATTTACGAAACCTTTACCCAGAGAACAATTTCATTATCTAAAACAAAAGCTTCAAATTGTTTAAACAAAAAAAAAAAAAAAACTAAATAAGTGGGAGTGTTAAAATAGTATTTAGTTTTATTTAGAAAAATACATCGTACTGTCATATTTGTTTTGTATACCTGAGAGTGACCCTTCCCACTACTCCTTGACCCTCAAAATATGTAATGAGTGGGAGCGTACCGAGTACCTAGAGTACTGGGTTATAACTAATACTTTTTGTTGTCTGTCAAATCATATTTATAATTATTCAAGTGTGTGTCAATTAATTAATCATTTATGAACTAATATTGCTATTATCTCTGTATCAATAAATAACAAGTTAAACAATAATTTTGCATTATTATTTAACAGTAAGCATCCTGCTATTCTACCACGGAATGCGGCACTCACCAAACTCATCATTTCTGATGCTCATCAGCGTACCATGCATGGTGGTACTCAACTTACTCTTGCATTCATACGACAAAAGTACTGGATCATTGGCGGTAGACAACCAGTACGCTCAGTTATACGCAAATGTATAAAATGCGCACGACATCGTGCTGATAGAGCTCAACAACTCATGAGTCAGCTACCAGTATCACGAGTCACTCCATCATCTGCATTCATTCACACTGGAGTTGACTATGCTGGTCCAATAACACTCAAAAATTGGAGACGTAGAGGAGCAAAAACATATAAACGCTGGATTTGTGTTTTTGTCTGCCTGTCTACGTCAGCAGTACATCTAGAGGTAGTCAGCGACTACAGCTCTAGTGGGTTCATAGCAGCACTTCGCAGATTTATCAGCCGACGAGGCATCTGCACAGCACTCTACAGCGATTGCGGAACGACGTTCAAAGGCGCTGAAAATGATCTCAACCGTTTGTTCACTCAAGGAACTCAAGAGTCTATAACGTTCGCTTCTATTTCACACGTCCCACGGCGGAGTGTGGGTAGTGCTCAATAGCCGTTATGGCCTTCCGTTGGTGAAAAACTGAAAATAATAAAGTAAGAAAACAACTAAAAATCCCACCTGGAGATATCCCAAATCTCCCTGGACCCACAGCTCTGCTCAGACTGGGTTAGAAATCCTAGTTGGGCGCGTTCGTGTACCCACGAACAAATTCAAAATTTAAATAAAATAAAATATCACAGAGAAAAATAAAAATGAAAATAAATGAAATACAGGATAGCAATTTCAGAGTTAGGCATAGGAAAGCAAGAAAAAGATAGCAGTAATTAAAATAATAAATTTAAAATAATACCGGGTTGCTGACCATTTGCATTCAATTTTTAATTTCAAAATAATAATAACCCAACAAAACACAAATAAGATTAGTTAAGCAGTACTATCACTCGCATGTGATATGTACGAATTCCGAAAACAAAATAACAATATATTACACACACACGTAATATTTATAAATCCTTGTAAGTAGTAATAATCACGAAATAATAATTCGGTATTTATAAATAATTGTCGCAAAATAATAATATAATACTTGTAAATAATAATCGCAAAAATAATATTATAGTACTTGTAAATAATAATTTGCACAATAATATTATATTACTTGTAAATAATAATCGTACAATAATAATACAGCACTTGTAAATAATACTCGCACAATAATATTTTAGTACTTGTAAACAATAATCACAAAACAAGAATAATTCAGTGCTTGTAAGTAATAATAATTATAACTCCGTCGCACTCGACGCTCAGTGCGAGTAAAGAGATAGAAGTCGTGGAATCGGTCAGCAATTATACTCACCGCACCGTTCCCGTGTATAACAAAATAATACTAATACTATTAATAATACTCAAGTATTATAAACAACCATTAAATAATTCAACTATTGAACATATTATTTAACCAATAAATAATAATAATAACTGTAATTATCGCATTAATATTTTGAGCTCAATAATTACACACTTCATCATATACTTATGAAAATTATTAATAGTCAGAATCGACCATCTCTCTTACTCTTATGCGATAGACAAATGGCCACCAACGCGGGAACAAAATTACACGCCAATGTATTAGCCAAAAGTACTTACCGTTTATGTAATTAATCAACTCCCTTGGTTGCACGTTAATACGGTAAATGTATTTTCCTTTATGCTTTTGCCAAAATACTCGAATAATGCCAATGGATTTATATTATCTACTCAAAATACCAAATAGCGTCAAATTTATAATTATACAAATGTAACAGAAGCACACACGCTACTCTTACAGAGACTAACCCACGTCTGACCACGGCAGCACGTGAATTTCATGCCGGTACTTCGGCCGGCGCCATTTTGTCATAGATCTCACTTCAACCAGTGGATATATATATCTGTCGCATGTTATTTCTTTACAGTACCACCAACATAGTACATAACTTTGGCCGTCTAATTTATCCAGTTCCCGACGCTAAATGACCAATTGTCCCTTTCATAATTGATTATTAATATGATTTACAAGTAAATCAATCAATGATTTATTCACCAAACTAGTAGATTTATTTATGATAAATAAATTTACTAATGCCAACTGTTGCGTTGACGTGCAGGCGTCAACCACTAATAATAATCACAAGCACGTGAATCAAATGCGCAATTATTTCTCCCAGCGTTACAAAAATCCAAACATATGCTCAAATTAATCAGTGAAATCTCCTGATTCAAATACAATTTATACCTAAGAAATCAATAAAGTATTATTAACGCAATAATTAAAACAAAAGCTTATATATAAACGAAATAATTATAATAACAAAATATCGGATAAGACGTGTGAGCAGCGTGTGCTGCCCTCTGTTGCCCACCGACCTGATGCGAGACTGCCGCGATATTAAAATATCGTGACAAGTCAAGAGAAATACTGGATCACATCACTGTGAACAGTATTGCTTGGCATTTCAACCCACCAGCAGCTCCACACATGGGTGGAAAGTGGAAAGCTGCTGTCAAATCACTTAAACACCATCTTACTCGAACAGTGGGAGAGTCTTCATTTACGTTTGAAGAATTTACGACTCTTCTTACGCAAATTAAAGCTATATTAAATTCAAGACCATTGGAGCCACTCACGGAAGGTCCAGATGACATTGCTGCACTCACTCCTGGTCACTTCTTAATTGGACGAGCACTCAACATGATTCCTGAACCAGCACTCATCGATACAAATAGTTCTCAATTGTCAAGATGGCAATTTTTACAACAACGAGTTCAACAGTTCTGGAATCATTGGTCTACAAGTTATCTTCAGAGACAACTGGCGATCACCAAGTGGCAACGTCCAACTCATCAAATTCAAGTTGGGTCACTTGTATTACTCACAGACGAAAAGTTTCCACCAAGCAGGTGGCCTCTCGCTCGTATCATCGCACTCCACCCTGGCAAAGATGGGTTGACCAGGGTTGCTACACTCAAAATGGTGAACTCTACACTCACTCGTCCAATCACGAAGCTCGCACTCCTACCAGTTGAACCAGAACCTCAAGAAGATGACAACAACTAACTCAGCTGGTTCATTGGCAAGATTCGACTATAGAGCGGCGTGTTAGTCGCTCTAGTTTTCATTCCAGTCTCAAGAGGCGTGACTGAGGGCTCAGATCCGCGACATCTACTTCCCGTTGAGTGGCTTTTCGCGGGAGTTTTGAAAGCCACGTTACGCTTATATGTGCGTTTGGGTCTATCGAGTGTTGATTGCCAATATGCTGGTTGCATTGGCGGAAGTGGTGATTAATCATCGACGTAATCATCATCCGTCTTGTTGGTGTAGCAATGATTTAGTCTATCAAAGGAGACATTTTTTTCTTCACCGTTCACGTTTATTTTGTAGAGTGTGTCAGATAGTCGATCAAGAACTTTGTACAATGGTGCTTTTACATGGCCACAGCATAACCACACGTGTGTGCAGGTCTTGAGATCTTTGAGGACAAATATTCTTGACTTTGAATGATGAGCTGTTGGTGTCGGGCGAATGCCACGCATTTATTCACGGTATTTTTCCACGAAGATTTGTGGATCAGGAGGCAGGTCAGCGGAGACAAAGAATTCACCAGGTACTCTTAAACATGTCCTATACAATATTTCAGCCAGAGTAGCCTGGATATCTTCTTTGAATGAAGTTCTTAGTCCGAGAAGGACTGTTGGCAGGATATGGAGCCATGGTTTGGGTGAACACATGAGTGCCGCTTTTAATGTTCTATGCATCTTGATCGGTGGTGACTGTAATCGGAGCACCATAGTTTGATATTCATTCGTTGAATAAAGCAGTTGCGACTGTATCGGCTGTAATATCTTTGATGGGTACTGCAGATGGCCAGCGTGAAAATCGATCGATCATCGTTAGGCAGTACTTATAACGACGAACTTCTGGTAAGAATATGATGTCAATATGTAGATGGTTAAATCTCGTGCTGGGTACTTCGATGTGGTTTGGTTCAATGCGAGTGTGACGGTGTATCTTGGCTCTCTGGCATGCTATGCATTCACGAGACCAACGTCAAGCGTCTTTCCGTATACCCGGCCAGATGTATTTTTGTCTGATAAGCTTAGATGTATTTCTACCACTAGGATGAGCAGAGTTATGAACAGTATCGAATTTAAGAAAGTTGAATTTAAGAAAGAAACAATCAAAAATGTTTAATTACTGTTTATTTAATTTAAAAGCATAAGAGTTATGTCAAAATATACAGTACCAATGATATGATATTAATTGATAGTTTTCAATGATTTTGTTAACGGAATATTTTTTTTAATTTCATGTAATTTCATATTATTTTTTAAACAATGGGCGTGTTCGGCTGAACTAAGTACTGAGTAAACTTAGTAAGATTTAGTATAGTAAATATGCTTTTACTATACTAAGTTTACTCAGGACTTAGTTCGGCCAAACACGCTTAATATTATAAATACTTTGATTATTTTATTTCAAATAACGTAATTATGTTCATGCTTTAGAGGGAACTCTTTTTCAGTAAAATTAAAGGTTATGTTTGAGCAATTATTAAAATTCAATGAAATATTATTTAGATGAGAAATTTTTTGTGTTATTTTCAATCTCTATGTTATCATTATGGAGTGCAGTTATAGGTGATGGTTTTGCATTTTCTACTTCGATTTTTAATCCTTGATTTGATAGGTTTTCTTCGAATATCGGTGACTTGCTTGGATTGTTTGTTGATTCAGTCTCAATGTGTATATTCTTAGTAATACTATTGCAGTTTCTTTTTTTATTTTGGATTGAATCCTCAATATATCCTTTTGCTACTTGATCACTTTTCCATCCACCGTAGCGCTTGATAGTAGTTAAATTAGCTCCGGCATCAGACAATAATGTCGCTGACGTGCGGCGGAAGGCATGTCCAGTGAATAGTTCAGGACATGGAAGATCTAAGAATTTTGCAATTTTTTGTGGCATACCACCAAATTTGTATACACCAACAGATTGCTAAATACATTTATCTTTTTGATAATTTAAAAAAAATTTTATAGTTTTGCAAGGATTTGGACGTAAATTTTTATATTTGTTGATAATTAAAATTTGCCTGTTACTGTGAAAAATCGAGGGTGATGCTGTAATACCAAGTACCAGTGCAACCTAATACACACAATCAGGATGACAAAATAAATAAAATGATAACAATGATGATAATTGAAATAATCATAATTACTTTTGTATCCGATTGCTCGAAATCTGGAGCTTCATTGATGAATTTTTCAATGTCTTCATCAGTAAATACCTGAGACTTTTTTCCTTCATAACCGAGAGCATTTTGTTTTAAAAAAGCGATCAATTTTGTGTATTTCTTTAAATCAACATTGTTGTTGACATTGAGTGTAGACTTTAACATGGAGTATTGAGCCCATAACGTCGGAGGAGCCATTGTGTGAGATAAGTTGTCAAAATATGCAAGTAATACATTCTCAGAAAATGAGCCGGTGTTTTGACTGACTCTCCAGGCCATACATTTATCATATACTTGCAAATATTTTTTTCTTGACACTACTGGCAGTATTTTTTTTGTAGCATAAGCTGCCATAGCAGTTAAATTAGGTGGAGTTAGTGTTTTTGTTAATAGTTCACTCATTTTTATTAAAAACTTTTTGAGTTCAACACAAAGCTGATTACCCGAGATTCAATGGCGACGGATTAAATGTACGTATATGTTGAAGTTGTTCACAAGATTTGACTGTCGCTATGATTTTTTTTCCGATTTTTACTCTACATAGCGGACGTTTGTCGAATCAAAAGATAATGCGACTTATCTATAGCGTATTTTAGTAGTCGTGTAGGAATGTAGAGACAGATAGAGAGAGAGAAGAGTTACTTTTCGATACAAGTTCGAGGAAAGTTAACTAAACTATAGATTGCCAGAAATCGTGAAGTTTGCGCCCTCTGCATGCTACTCGAAAATTCAACTTCCGCGGTTGATATGACAAAAAAATATATTCTTGAAGATTTTCAAAATATAGCTCATAACATCAAAATTAGAAACGTCCTATTATATATATATATATATATATATATATATATATAGTATAAGTATTTGTAATATTAAAAATAAAAATATTTAAAATATTAAAATAATATCTGATAAATTTCTAAAAACTTGTATCTCAAATAATATTAATTTATATAAGTGTAAGTATACTTTACAAATAAATCCAAAACAACTGTAAGTTTACTTTTCTTCTTAATAACATTTAATAGTAAGCTTAATATAATTATAATTAAAACTTGTTCTATTTCTACTCTTTGAAAATTATATAAATTCCCTGAGCGATAAAAATTTTGAAGATGTTTTTTGATGAATTTAATATTCAAATAATTCTTTGATATTTAAAAAAATTTTCAAAAAAAATATAATTCTATTTTAATTACATTAATATTATTAATGATCCTATTTTCTTTTGCTGGACATATTTTGCAAAGCCTTGTTAACCAAAGGCTCAAACACTGTTTGGCTTAACAATTTTTTTTTGTCTTCACGATGGTCCATTGATTGTTTTTTAGCGTCTCCCAAGATTCCTAAAATTATTTAGAAAAAATTAATTAAACTGTTTTAATTATTGTAAATTAAAAATAAATATTAAATACTTTACAGTAATTCGATCACATTACAAAACCTCAAGTATTTTTAAACTTTGATAAAAATAATTCAAAAGCTTATAATATTTTTAAACTTACTCTACTGGATGACTATAGTTGATCCAATTTTATTCAACACCCAAATGTAAAACAAATAAATGAAGCAAAAAAATATGCAATTTATTTAACAATTATGTTCCAGATGATTTTGGTGTTGTGACCGTAATGTTCTGTATTAAGGCGCTATCCTCTTTCTGTAAAAATACAAAAAAATATATTCCTAATGTACAGAAAAACGCAAAAAGTTTTAAAAATTAATTATAAACAGTGTATACCTCGAAGTATTGATGCCAAAGAATACCACCGTAGACAGATAGAATTTACACCAATGTTTGACATAGTAACAGATTTTTTCGGAATTTATATTTAATTATTGTATGGGGCTTGAGGCCAATTAAATTTAAAGTGTGGATAGAATAGAAAAAATCTGTCTATCGGTTGACCCTGCGGGCCAGCCCTAAAACTTCCCGCTGTTTTCGAGCTCCTTGGGCTCGAAAAAATTATTGTGAATACATTTCCGAGCTCTTCGAGCTCGAAAATACTATTGTATGCCATTGTTTTCGGAAAAAACCGTTTTTAGCATTTCTTTTTCCCACGATATCTTACGAATGAATTAACCGATTGAGATGGTTGAGGCGGCAATCGACGCGTTTTATTGAATTCTTGTGCTAATCAGATTTTGGAATTGATCGATTGAGCCATTTCTGAAAAATTTGAAAAAAACTGAAAAAAAATTTTTTTTTTTTGTTTTTCTTCCATATCTTAGAGTCTATTTGATCG
This sequence comes from Microplitis deprimator, assembly GCA_964016945.1. Lineage (NCBI taxonomy): Eukaryota > Metazoa > Arthropoda > Insecta > Hymenoptera > Braconidae > Microplitis > Microplitis deprimator. The sequence goes on along the minus strand of OZ024712.1, from coordinate 10,875,698 downwards.
ATCGATTTGAAATTTTCGGAAAAGTTGACGGCCAACAAACTCTTTCGATTGCCACCTCAAACATTTTAATCGGTCAGTTCATTAAAAAGATATTAAGAGTTTACATCCATACACACACACATACATACAGACACTCGGACATCCTTCTAAAAATAGTCAGAATAGCTTCCTAGGACCTCAAAACGTCGACATCTGATGAAAACTCGATTTTCGAAAATCGAGGTGAAACCAATGACTTCACGAATTTTTGAAAATTTATAATTTTCTTAGCAGGAAGTTGAAAAATAAATGATAATTAAAATTTAATTAACTAAAATTTGTCGGCATTAATAATAAATAATTCTTCAGGGCCTGAGACCAATTAAATTTGAAGTGTAGGGAGAATATAAAAAAATTAATTGTAATTTAAATTTAATTTTAAATTTGTTGGCATTAATAATAAATTATTGTATGCATACAATAATTAATTATTAAGGCCAACAAATTTAAAATTAAATTATAATTACAATTAATTTTTTTTTATTCTTTTCACACTTTAAATTTAATTTGCCTTAAGCCCCGTATAATAATTAATTATTAATGCCGAAAATATTTAAATTAAATAATAATTACATTTAATTTTTTTTCTATTCTTTCCGGACTTTAAATTTAATTGGCCTCAGGCCCCACACAATAATTAATTAGTGCCAAAAAATTTTATATTAAATTACAATTACAATTATAATTAATTTTTTTCTATTCTTTCCACTCTTTTAATCTAATTGGCCTCAGTCCCCACACAATAATTAATTACTTATTTTGAAAAATTATTAATTAAATTATAATTATAATTAATTTTTTTCTATTCTTTCCACACTTTAAATCTAATTGGCCTCAGGCCTCACACAACAACGTTTAGTTGTAACGTTAAGGATACGATCAAACTATATTTAAGATGTTCGTTATGCAGCTTTCGTGAGTCATATGCCCCGCTAGCTCTTCATACGACTCGTCTGTGAATTTATTACCCGACCTGGCCTCACAATCTAAACTAATACTAGTACTTAGATTAAATTGGTGTTCGGTGATGTTCCTGATGACCATGAACTACTGATGTGGACCCTGGGAAACACCCTCTTTGGACCCTTGGTACTTGTCCTCAATAGAGGATTATTATACTCTTAATTGTACACCGAGGACTGGGATGAGACACAGATGAATTGGCTCAAACACTGGTTCAAATGTTAATAGAATAATAATTTATTTAACTAATGACATTCTATTCGCCACGACGCACTCACGCTGATTACGAAATACCTGATATTGATAAACTACGTGCTATCAATATCGCAAATGTTACTGTAACTAACTGTACAGGACTCTTATTAATTAACTAGCCAACTGTCTGTTATAACCCGGTATTATGTGCAATACTAACTGACTGCTGTAATTAATTAAACTGAATAATTAACCGAATTAACTAATTATTTCTGACTTCTACTGGTATAAAGACTGTAAGTTGTGAGTCTAAGTGCTCGTATAGACAACTGATTATTACTTGTTCTAATACACCAAATAACTTCTGGAGCAATAGCCAGAAAAGTGTAAAAATTTAGTTGATGTGAAGGTATTTATTAAAATTTATTCCAGGCAAAAAACCGGAAAAATTTATTAAATACATAGTCGTGTGTCAGGTATCGTCGCGTCTCGATTATGCGTCCGTAAATTTACCCGGGAAAAAATGATTTTGCCTAATTATATATAATTATGTATGATTGTATTTAATTATACATGAATTTATGTATGATTATATATAATCATATCTACCTTTATATATAATTGGATATTAGGCCTATATATAATAAGATCTGATCAGGCATGGCAAATATAAATTTATGTATAGTCATGCATAAATGTATATATAATTGGATCTGATCAAATTTGACTAATATAAACTTATATGTAGTTATGTATGTCTATGTATTATTAGATCTGATCAAACTTCATTGATATGAAACCTATAAATATTTAATTATGTATATAGGTCCTATATATATATATTTGGGCGGCGCAAAAAAACCGACTATTTTTTTTTTCGATCTCGCATGAAAATTTGTTTGTTTACGATGTTTTAAGAAGCCTACCCAACAATCAGCTCGATAAAAAATTTTTAAGAGGTCACTCACGAATTTTGAAAATATCAAAAATGAATGAAATTCGGATTTTTGATTTAAAAATTTTTTTTTTCTCGTGGCAGCAATAGTTTATATTTGTAAAATCATGACTATGCTGAAAATTTCAGCCCAAAATTCAAATATTTAAACGGCGCTCAAGAATTTTGAATATTAACTGATAATATGTAACTAATAGTTCGAATTAGTTTTTGTATTTTTTTGTAACTCAATTATTGTCATTTGAGTAAAATATAACTTTTGCAGAACCAAAAATATACAGGACAGTCTTTAACAATAAAATTTGGTAAGTTTTGAATAAGCAAAAAAATCTACAAATTGAATTAAAAAATAAAAAAGTATGTAAAAAACTTATTATTTCTATTTCTCGGGTTTTATTTTCATTCATTGTCATGTAAATTGATGGTGAAAAAATCGAGAAGCTTTATTATTAATATTCAAGGGTCGCTCGAAAACGTCCAAATGACAGCACTCGGAAACATTCAAAATTCTTGATCGAGGTTTAAATATTTGAATTTTGGGTTTAAATTTTCAGCGTAGTCATGATTTTACAAATATAAACTATTGCTGCCACTAAAAAAAAAAAATTTCGAAATCAAAAATCCGAATTTCAATAATTTTTGATATTTTCAAAATTCGTGAGCGACCTCTTAAAAATTTTTATCGAGCTAATTTTTGGAGAGGCTTCTTAAAACATCGTAAACCAACAAATTTTCATGCGAGATCGAAAAAAAAACAATAGTCGGTTTTTTTGCGCCACCCATATATATATATATATATATATATATATATATATATATATATATATATATATATATATATATATATGATAATTTTTTAATTCAATGTTATTAAATTTTTATTTTGTCAACTATCAATCAAACTTAAATCCCCAATACTTAAAAAATGTTCAAAGGCTTCGACAGCAATTTACAAGTATAAATCGATATCGATTTATATACGGATATTTATAAGGTTATAGATAAATAGATTTGATTATATGTATCTAATGAATTCTATTGTAATTTATGTACAAAACCAAATTCATCATTAGGTGCATTATTTACGTAGGATGTATCAATTTTATTATTTGAGTTAAGTAATGCCATAAAATTTTCTTTATTATAAGTGGATAGCAGACTAGAGGATCCGATTACATTCCCGCGATCACCAAAGTTAAGCAGCATCGACGTGGGACATGAATTGGACGGGTGACCTCGTATTTAAATAGCAGTGAACGGATAGTAATTGTTTTTTTTATTTAAATTTAACTGCCATTTATATTGATAATAACAATAAATCCTTATTAAATTACTTGATTAATAATCTACAGATATTCTAAATAAGATTCTAACAATTACTATATTCGTTCATGCATGATTATATATAACCATATATAATAAACATTATATACAATTAGATCTGTCCAATTTTTGGATCTGATCATATATAAGTGTATATATATTTTTATATGTGATTAAGCAAAATCATATTTTCCCGGGTAAGTAAATTAATTCATAAATTAATTTTAATTAAAACTAACCGTAAATAAATTATATAAAATTAATTAATTAATTAACTCCAGGCAGGTAGCCGGAGCTTTTGCGCAGTAGATATTTTCAGGCAGGTTGCCGAAAATACTCTAGGAAGTTTCAGGTGGATCGTGTAACCCACGCACCGGAAATTTTCGAATCTAGTCAAAAGTCGATATAATATTAATTAATTAATGAAATGAATAAAATAATTCTAAATAAAATTTATAAAGTGTCTCGGTAGTAATCGTGAAATTTCTGCGATCAAGGTCACCGGTCTATGATTAAATTAAATAAATTAAGTTTATTAAATAATTAATTAGAAATTAATTTAAAAGTAAGAAACAATTGAAATTAAAAATCAAGGATAAATAATTACTGTGATTTATGAAGGTACTTGAAAAGAAAGAGATCACGTAGGAAAACGTGTACATCCGATATTTGGGAAAAATAGTCATGATATAACAGAGCAAGAAGTCTTTGATTATTGAGTTATAGTGATTAATTGTGAAGGTGATAAAGGAAAAAGGAATAATAATAATTAAGGGAGATTGAAGTAAGTAATAAATTAATTAATAATTATTTATTTCTTTTAAATTAATTAATTTATTTATTGAAAAATTTTGTGGTGGGAAAATTTATTTTAAACTCAGTGTGTGTGTTAAATAAGTCCAGGGGAATGATTGAGTGTGTGTGTGTGGAATAGATCAGGTTTAATGAGGAAAGTTATTGTGATATTAATTAAGGTTTCGCGAAGGTAAAGCGATTTTAAATTAGTTTAAGTGTATTGCCAAAGGTACTTGGTTTAAAATAAGTTGTTTTAAATAATTGCCAAAGGTAGTTGGCTCATTAAGGTATAAAAAGTTGCGTGTGTGAGTGTGTGTAAATGCCGAAGGTAGTTGGCTTGAATAAGTTAATTAATTAGTCAAAGAAAGTTGACAATAAAGGTTATAAGAATAAGGTTTATGAGGAACAGGTTATAAGTAAATAAGGTTTATAAGAAAAAGGTTCAATAAAGTTATAAGGTTTAAGGCCATTCTCCAAGGGTGCCCCCCCCTTTTTTATAAAAACGTAGTGCCGCCTGGCGGCGAGCAGCCGAACTAAAAAAAATCCTAGCGCAAAAAAATTACAAAATTAAATTAAAATTATTAAAAAAAATAAAACATATAAATTTATAATTTTCAAATAAATAAAAAAATACTGATTTTATTTTAAAATCATAATTTATGATAAAAATGTCCTGAAACGTGAAATTAAGAAATTAAATTTTTAATGACCTTGAACTGTCAATCTCGTATTTATTTTACAAAGGATATTACAAATTAGTGAAAAAATTTATCAAAAAAACGGCAACGTACTCGTAATTTTAAAGATATGTAGAATATTCAAAAAATAACTCACAGTAATTATGAATTGTCTGCTAAGCGAAAATTTTTTTTTGTGTTGAACTGATTTTTTCTACATGCACTTAAAAAAAAAATGTTGCTCCGAAATGACGCACCCTAATATATATATATATATATATATATATATATATATATATATATATACTTCATAAGCAGGCATACATTATTCTATATATTATTTCTGACAAAAATAAATATTGTTTCAAATTTAATTTTTCCCGCGACTGTATTCAAGCGCCTTTCATGCGCCCCAAATAGAGTACAGACCTGTTGTTTACATCTGTCAAAATAAAATATTACTAGATGATGAATTTCATGCTGAAATTTATTCAAGATATTACGCTTTGCAGACAATTTATAATTACTGTGAGTTATTTTTTAAATATTCTACATGTCTTTAAAATTACGAGTACGTTGCCGTTTTTTTGATAAATTTTTTCACTAATTTGTAATATCCTTTGTAAAATAAATACGAGATTGACAGTTCAAGGTCATTAAAAATTTGATTTCTTAATTTCACGTTCCAGGACATTTTTATCATAAATTATGATTTCAAAATAAAATCAGTATTTTTTTATTTATTTGAAAATTATAAATTTATATGTTTTATTTTTTTTAATAATTTTAATTTAATTTTGAAATTTTTTTGCGCTAGGAGTTTTCTTAGTTCGGTTGCGTGCCACCAGGCGCCGCCACTTTTTTTTACAACAAGTGGGGGGCACCCTTGGAGAATGGCCTTTAAAAGATAAAAGGTCATAAGGTTTATAAGGTCAAAAGATTACATAAATAAGAGGTTAAAATTGTCAAATAAATAGATTTTAATAATTTATAAATTATCCTTCCTCTGCCTTCTCTTACAATAAAATAAAATTACACTGACCCTGATGATCTAAAATCCGGCTCTGGGAGATCGTTATCACTTCCAGTGGCATGCTTAATAAAGGACGACCAGATTAACAGCATAGCCTTATTATATTTGGCGCCCAACTTATAAAAAACCCCGTATTTAATTGTAAGAGAAGTAGAGGAATTAATTTATAGATAGACGTGATAGTCGCGTGATAAATAAATAAAGTAAAAAAATGAATTAAAATTAGTGTCGCGTGAACTCTGAAATTGAAAAGATTAAAATTAAAGTAGTGTGGCGTGTAATTCGAAAAATTTGGGAAAATTGATTAAAAAAAAAAAAAAAACTGAATTTTAAAATAAATAATTTTGGGGAAAAAAATTATTTAGTAAAATTCGGTGAAAAAATATAAGGCAAATAAATTTTGAAAGTTAAAATTTACAAGTGATTAATGAATATTTTAAGACTGAAGTAATTGTGATAATATTAAAATTATTTATCATAAAAATAATTATAATTAAAATATTTACTTGAAAATAATTAGTGCAAACTACTTATGATAATTATTTTACAGTAAAATAAAATAATTAAAATAATTTTATACATAAAATAAAATCAAGTAATAGTATATTACATACCTAGGCCAGTAAAATAAGAAAAGTCTCAGAGCACACGTAATTGTTGGCCGAGGCGAAGCCGAGGCTGACAAACATGTGGTCTGAGGCTTTCTTTTTTACTGGCCAAGGTGCGTATACTATTTTTCTGCTCGACGGAGCCGGAAAGTTGCAACTTCGTTCAGGGCAGCGGCCCGAAAGTTGCCACTTTCCGGCCGGAGGGCAGAAAAATATTTATCGGCCTAAATTTATCGGACTTGTCACAATTCTATAGTTAGAATAATCCTTAAATCTAAAACCGGAAAAAAAATCGGCTACGTAACATTCGACCCGAAGACAAAAATTATTATTATTAAATAAGAATTTTGTGTGTTATTAAAAAAATGTACTCACACATAAGAGAGTGTGAAATATAGCGCTCTTTTTCCAAGAATTTTTCGCATTGAGAGAACAATTTATTTGAGCCAAATAAATAGATTTATTTGACTGAACAAAATTATGTATTTCATTCAAATATATATTTGTTCATAGTTAACAAATCTTGGTTGAAAAAAAATTCCAAATAAAGATTTGATAACTATAAACAAATCACTATTTCATCCAAATGAACCATATCTTCGTCTCAAATTGGATCCATTCAAATATGGTATTTATTTGCCTGAAACGAATCTTATTTGGCTTAAATAAATTGTTTTCTCAGTGTGTCTGTGTGCAATTACAAACTAACAAAAATTATTAAACTAATATTCTCACATATAAAAAAATGTCAAAAGTGACATTAGGTCCCTGAACCTTACCGGGGCTCCACCCCTGGAACCCCTTATTGAGGTACTCTATTTTCACGAGAAAAAAAAACAAAGAGATTTTTTTTTCCTGTCTTATTTTTTTTTTTTTAATTGATTCTCGGGATAAATTGTCTGGGATGAATTGTCTTGGTCCCAAAAAGCGTCACACCGTATGGCGGGTGTTTTGGTTTACGGGTGTTTTGTCGTCGGGTATTTTGCTATCGGGTATTTTGTCGTCAGGTGTTTTGTCGCGGGTGATTTGTCTTCGGGTCAAATGTCGTGTCACCAAAACATCTAGGCGTCGGTTGGCACTGTGGGCCAGCCCCAAAACTTCCCGCTGTTTTCGAGCTCAAGAAACTTGAAAACATCACTGTGAATATATCTTCGGGCCCTTCGAGCTCGAAAATGCTATTACATGCAATTATTTTTTTATGAGCTTTTCAAGATGTAACAAGTTACGTTCTATGCTAGAGTTCGAAAAGTTAAGAATCGAAAATCATTAATGAAGAAGCGGTTTTTAAATTAAAATTCTATGAAATAAATGTATTAAAACAGAAGTCAATGTCACTGATCAAAGTCAAGATTTAAATGAATTTTGACTCAGGTCAGAGCAATAATATATGAAATAGCCGAAAAAAAATGTAAAAAAACTCAGTTTTTATTATCTCTCGGTTTCGTCTCGGCCAACAATTACATGTGATCTGAGACATTTCTTACTTTAATTCCCTAGGTGTGCAATATACTATTTTTTCCGTTATTTGCAAATATTTTCGAGTCTACTTGATCCAATGATTTGAAATTCTCAGGAAAGTTGATGGCCAAAAAGCTGTAACGGGGTAAATTGAGTTTTATTATCAACCAAAATCGTGATTTTTCACGGTTGGTCAATTACCCTACGTGCAACCCCAAACGAGCATTTAATTAAGTTTTTCGACTTGTCACCGGGCGCGCTAATTGAAAATGCTAGCACGCAAGGCCCAATCATAATTAGGTAGAGGAGGAAATTTCCAATCATGGCCGAAAATTATCGAGTGAAATTTATAAATCTGCAAGACGGTAGCGGAGAGAGAGCAGAGTTGGCAGGACCGAGTATCCACCCAGACGCACGGACACGAAGCCCGAGAGCCGGTAGGACTGGGCAACTATCGAGACGAGACTTGTTACCGGAACGATTGGACCAGACGGACCTAAAGTAGAAGCAAACAACATAGAAGAAATTATCAGACTCTGTTAATTATATCAGGTAAATTTATTTAATTGTGACTTGGTTAATTATTGTGGAACCAAGCGATAAGAATATCAAAATTGTTACAAGATACCAGGCAGGTAGCCGGTACCTTTTATTATTAATAACTGATTGCGTCTGAATAGCAGGTTGAAGGAGAGTTCGAGTGTTTTGGCGAAGACGGGAATTTGATCCGAGAGAGTTAAAGCACGGAGGAAAATTCGAGACGACCCGGTCACTCCAGGCATATACGGCTAAGAACCTCATACACGAACAAGAGAGAACAAGACATGGACAAGGACAACGAATACAAAACGAGAGACGGAGAAACAAATCAACATAAATCGTAATAGGTATTCTGTATAATATTCCAGGCAGAAAGCTGAAATATTTATTAATTAAAATACGTAATTTAACGTCGTGTCCGCGGAGTATTGTCGTATCAATTAACGTGTCATAAAATTATTGAAAAACTGGACTCAGCATAATTAGCTTTGTTATTTCCAGGCAGGTTGTTTGTCACTCGCCGGAAAATTCTTTTGGGATCTTCCAGGCAGGCCGTGTAAAGCATTGCCGGAAAATCAATTGCATTCTGGTCAAAATTATCTATAGTCAAAATTAATTATAAGTAAATTAAATTAATAAATCAATTACAATCAATTAATAAATTATAACGTCAAAAGTGTCGTGAAATAAGACGGGAAAATTTATGTTCAAGTATTGAATATAGAGGTTGTGATAAATTGTTAAGTAGTCACATAAAATAAATCATAAAACCGGCTTAACAAAATTGTTGATAAGGAAAAGGTTAATTTTTATAAGTTGTTAATATATTAGAAATTTTAAAATGGTAATCAATTAGATGAAAATTAATTTCATATAAAAAAATAGGTGTAATGAAATTTTATATTGGTAAAAGTGTGAGTGAGTGAAAAGCGTTATTATGGAAATAGTAATAATTAAATAAGTTGTGAATAAATGTTAGCGTTAAAATCACGTAGTAGGTCCAGGGGACCGCGTGACCAAGGTTTAAGGTTTAGCCACGCAGAGGGTCTTGTTGACCGCGTGGAGATAAAGTTAAGTTGCTAAGTGTGTGTGTAAAATAGTCCAAGGGACAGCGTGTGTGAGTGTGTGTATCGTCGCCAAAGGTAGTTGGCTTGAGTTAAAGTTAAATTTGTAAAAATAAGTCAAAAGTAGTTGACATATAAGGTTATAGGTAATAAGGTTATAAGGTCATAAGGTTTATTCGATGAAAGGTTTAGAAGGTTAAATAAAGGTTACAATTGTTAAAAGTAAAATAAATAAATTAATTATAAATTACCCTTCCTCATCCTTCTCTTACAAAATAAAATTTACACCAACCCTGACGATCTAAGATCCGGCTCTGGGAGGCCGTTATTACTTTGAGTGACGCCTTTGATAAAGGTCGACCTGAGTAGCAGCTTAGCCCTGTTATGAAGCTCTTTCGATTGCCACCTTAACGATCCGATTCGGTTAATTAGTAAAAAAATTACACACACACACACACACACACACATACACGCGCGGACACACACACACGGACATCATTCTGAAAATAGTCAGAATAGCTTCCTAGAACCTCAAAACGTCGACATCTGATGAAAACTCGATTTTCGAAAATCTTGGTGAAAACATTAACTTTCCGAAATTTTTGAAAATCATCCATTTACTTAGCGGAAAGTTAACAAAAAGAAAAAAATTTACTCGGACATAAAACCGTGAATAAACGATTAAAATTTACTCCGACAAAATATCACAAACAAAAGGTTAAGTTTTGTTCTAAACTCTCAGGAATAAAACTTAAACTAAATCAGTCGAAAATTTTGTTGTGATTTATTATTACTTATAAATATTCAAACGAGGAAAATTATAAGTGATCATTATAGTTAATCAAGAAGAAGATCTAGAAATGGCAGGAGGACGTAGGTTGTCAGCGGGTAGGGGATTCAACCGCTCGACAACCACGTGAAATCCTGGTGCACCATCGAGATTGACAACGGTCACAACGGTAACTACGTCAACGAGGACTACACCAACGGTCACTACTACAACTAGCACGGACACAAACTCATTGTCGCCAAATTCACTACCATTCGATCTACCACCACCGTATCCATTACCAACTAACACATTACCAGGTAGCCACGGAATGATTTGAGGCGTTGATGGATGGAATTTTCCACCCAAGGCGCAGACTAGGGATCCCCGTAGGCTGGTAGCTGAGCAAGAAAGAATAATTGATAATCAAATGGATTTCGCTGGTAGTCTTAATCATCTTCAGGACAATATACCGCCGGATATGCAACGCATATTTAATCGAATGGATAACAGTACCCAACAAATACGTCGATTGTCAAATAATCAACGTAATATAAATGATCAAAATGCTGCGACGATTAATCAATTGTCCCAAATGATGCAGGAGCTTCTGGGTCAACAACGAGAAATAAACAACAGATTAAATTCACGTGAAAATTCATGGCGATCGAACTCACCAGTCGACTGAAGAGCAGCTGAGCTCCAGCTTAATGGTGCAAACATTGTCCCGATGGGTCAACGCTTGGCGAGGGGGGAGTTCCCAGCTGCTCATAGACATCAGAGCTTGGGTCCTCAACAATATCAGCACCAGCCACAAGTTCAACAGGAGTATCATTGTGATCCAAATGTCCAGAACATATCAGTGGCAGATCGAATCAATTATCTACAAGATCAATTACGTCAATTGCAAATGGGTCAGCAAGGCCAGATTCCGGTACCAAACAATGATCATCAGGGAGGTCGAGCAGGGAATTATTTTCAGGCAGAAGGTCATTTTCATGATCAGCCGGAAGTACCCGCTCAGAATCCGGTGTTTCAACCGAATCTAGGCAGGTATAACGACGACAGACGGTGGAAGGACATTTTGCAGAGCTTTAAAATGGAAAATTTACATTTTCCTCAGGAAAATATGACCGCAAATGATTTCCTATACGCTGCCGAGGCTAGATCTCACAGAGAAGGATGGTCGGAATGGGACTTACTCAAGGGTATGAGTTATATATTCCAAGGGGCTGCAGCCCGTTCTTTTGATGCCAACTATTTACGTTGGACAAATTATAACCAATTCAAAACGGAGTTCAGAAATGCTTTTGACAGCTCAGCAACAGACCACCAGATTATCATGGAAATCAGCAACATGCGGATGAAACCTGGGGATAATGTCACGGAATTTGTACTGAAGATCCAGCAGAAGTACCAGTCCATGCAGATACCTCCACCAATATCAGAACAAGTCGCGAGCATTCGAAGTCATCTGACGAATGAATTAAGAACTCTGGTATTTGCCGGATCAGTTTACTCGTATGAAGATCTACTAAACGCTTTGCACGAAGCCACCCGGTGCATAGAAGAAGCTCAACAACCTGCAGTGGTAGTGAATAAAACTGTCAAATTCCAAGATAAGCCCAGATTTAATATGATACAATCTCCAGTAGATGAAGTAAGCTATGAAGAAGAGGAATTGGAACCCTCCAGATGCAATCTTATGGTTGCACCACCACCAGCAACGTACAATAACAAATATAGCGTGCAAATAAGAAATAATACTAATTATTAGAGAACGCAAAATTATCCTAATAATAGACCCGACAATTCAGACCTTGTTGGAATCAGGAGCCAGGAAGGTTATCCGGCTTCAACCAAAATCCAGTAGCTGCTCCAAGATACAATAGACCATGTTACAACTGTGGAGTTCCAGGTCACGTTTTTGAAGTATGTCAAAATCCCAGGTAGGAAGTATGTAACATTTGCTTTAAAGTTGGTCATACCCGCAATAATTGTAATTTAGCGGTTTACGCTAATGACAATGTACCAAACGCTCCAACTTCACCTGATAAACAACCTCCAGCACGTCAGGAGAATAACAACAGACCTGATGACAATCGACAAAACGATTAAGACCTGGACCGAATTCCCCATCGGCTCAGGATATTCTTGGAGTAACTAAGGGGTTAAATAAATCAAAACTAGACAATAAAAATAGCTGGTCTGAGACTTTGCAGGTAGGGTTGCTTCAAAGTTCTCAACCCGTTAGCCAGAATGATATGTCGCAGGCAGGTTCGCCGCGACACTCCATTCCAGGCAGTGACATAAATTTGGCTACCATGTCGGTGAATACGATAGACATCAAAGAATTAATCGATTTAACTCAAGCAGACCTGTCAAGTGACTCTACAAGAATTATTAACCAGTTAGTTCAATTTTTGGAAGACCCAAATTGTATTATTACAGATCTCAATCAGTCAAGCGAGAACATTAGTATTAAAGCAATTACATCTACAGAAGAACCGGATGATGATAAATCTAAAACCCAATGGGAGGATGAATTTCAACCTGGATTGGAACCAGTTGATCTCGAGTTTAATGTATCGTCACCGCGTCCTTTGGAACTAGGCAGTTCTGTTAGCCAGTCCCCAGACTCGCAGATAGTAGATACAATTATAACACCTACATCTCGAGAAGCTTTCATTCCTAGGATTCTTCAAAATCAACCATTGTCAGCCGCTCATCAATATCGTCTGGCTGAAAGAAAGGATTTTGTTCATGGTCCAGATCCTAAACCACCAGAAATTACAGGAAGAATACCAGTATCACTTTGAATTTTCGATATAAAACACAATGGTATCCTGGACACAGGCAGTGAAAGATCTTACATAAATTTTAAAGTATATGAAGACGTCAAGGAGTACGCGTCAGGTGAATTGAGACCTGATGAAACAAAAACGTGGTATTTTACTCGCCAGCCATACTTTGTGTAGAAGCCTTAGTGGTGCTCCATTTATTATACAGATAGGATCTGTCGCTCGTGGACAATACTTAAGTGTGCTTGAAGATCTTGGACATTCTGTAGTCTTGATAATAGACTATGCATTATTATTTGGAGTTATCATTAACAGCAAAGAGAGAACTTGGCAGTTCAATGGGGATCCTGAAATACATTAATTTGAGTTGATCTTCTGTAAAGAAAATTTGTCGAGATGTTCATCAATGACAGCTGATGAAGAATTAGACTTAAAAAAATTTATATAAACGTGAAATGGAAAAATTTGAAGTGATGCCGAATCAAGGACTAACTGAGATCATTAAGATCGTCTTGAAACCTGACGCTAGACCAGTCAGAATCAAACCATATAGACGCAGTCTTGTCATCAACGAGGAATTAAATCGGCAGATCGATGAGTTACTTGAGAAGAAATTTATCAGACCAAGTTACAGTGTTTGATCGTGTTCGCCGGTCATGGTAGCTAAACCCAACAACACCTGGAGATTTCGTATAGATTATTGGCCTATTAATCGAGTTACAATATCACCAGCTCACCCGTTACCTAACATGGTACGCATATTGAGCGCATTATCCGGTGCAGTTTACATAAGTACTATGGACTTCAAAGAAGCTTTTCATCAAATTCGCATGGCAATTGCGTCGATTCCTCTCACCGCTTTTTCTATGGAAGGATGAGGGCAAGCCGAGTGTTTACGGATGCCGTATGGACTAGAGGGTGCTTCAAGTACTTTTCAAACAGCTATGGATGAGCTAAAAGAAAGATTCCATAAAATTCTAGTCAAACGAGAATTACCGATGAAATGGGCTAATCAAGTCTTCGCATATTCAGATGACTGGATAGTCATCAGTGAAACGTTGGAAAAACACAAAAGAATTTCGAGCTTGGTGTTTGAGGTTTTCAGAGATGCTGGGTTGTTCATAAATCCTGAAAAAAGTAAATTTTGTCGACCTGAAGTTAAGTTCCTGGGATTCATCGTAAGTAAAGATGGTCTACACACATCCAGAGAAAATAGCTTCGATAATTAATTATCCACGCCCAACCAATAGAAAGCAACTGCGTAGCTTCCTAGGACTAGTCAATTGGTATCATCGACATCTACAGGACGTAGGAAAAGCTCAGGGTCCTTTGAATAAATTGACTGGAGTTAACATGGAGTGGGAGTGGGGAGATCTTGAAGAAGAATCATTCCAAACGCTAAAACGGGCTTTGATTGACGCTCAGCCGTTGTCAGTACCCAAGGTTTAACGCCCGTATTACTTGTATACAGATGCCTGTGATACAGGATTGGGAGCATTTTTAGTACAACGAGATCCAGATACTCAGAAAGAATTTCTCATCATATATCTAAGTCGTCAACTAAAAGGTGCCGGGACTCGGTACACTACTACCGAAAAAGATTGTCTGGCTGTCGTCTGGGCGGTTCGCAAGCTACGTTGTTACCTTGAAGGTACCCCCTTCACTTTTGTCACCGATCATGCTACGTTAAAATGGCTGCATTCATTGAGAGATCCGAACGGCAGGTTAGCTCGTTAGGCTATGGAGCTACTATCACATCAAATTACGATTGAACACCGAAAAGGAACGGAAAATGAAGGTCCCGATGCATTATCTCGTATTTACGAAGATCTTGTTCCGGAAGATTGGCTAGAGATTAACGAAAAACTCAGAACAGACCAATGCCTTTATTTACAAGTGTCAAACTGGTATGGAGTTAAATTCAACAATGTGCTTTGCAATCCAGGAAAGTATCCGGATTGGCGCATTGTTGAAGATAGACTTGAATATTATTGTCCAGACCCGTTAAAATCTATGGTTAGAAATAATAACGCATGAAAGACAGTTTTACGAGATCCTGAAATTCAAGAAGTACTCCAAAAACATCATGAAGATGCAAATGCTGCGCATCTAAAGAAGGAAAAAAAGTACGAGCGTTTGAAAGTCCCATTTTATTGGCCTGGTATGTATCACGACGTAAATAGTTACGTAGAAGCTTGTGAAATTTGTAAGCAAGCCAAATACAAGCAGTCGTCATCAAAAGCTCCATTGCAAACTAGACAACCCATAAGACGGGCTATTGTAGCAGTGGACGTAACTGGACCGTTTACTAGATCCAGAAAATGTCACCAGTATATTCTAGTCATACAAGACTTATATACTAGGTTCATTAAACTCTATCCATTACGTCGACATACTGGAGCTGCTGTCTTGGATGCTTTCAAACGGACATTTTCTTTGAGGTCTTACCCGCTGTTCCTGGTAACTGACAATGTCAGGGAGTTTGTTAATAAGACTGTACAAGATTACGTCAAATCGGTGGGAGTGAAATTTACACCATTGACTGCAGCACATCCACAAGCCAATCCAGTGGAAAGGATAAATCGTACTTTAAAACCAATGATCAGAGCGTACATTAAAAAAGACCAAACCAGATGGGATGACAATCTAGGTGAATTCCAACTGGCCTACAACAGCTGATATCATGCGTCATTATAACTGTCTCCATATTTCCTGGTACATGGACAGGAACCCAGATTGTCCGACAAACTGACAAAGCTGGAGATGGAGGATTTTCTTCCTGACAATGAAGAGTGGAAACAACGCGTCCAGCGATTAGGCGAACTTCGACATAAGGTCGAGAGTATCATGAGGGCTGAATATGAGCGATAATCTAGTTATAAAAATACGGAACTCAAAATACTGGAAGTAAAAGTAGGCGATAAAGTTTTCGATCCAAACCAAAAGATTAGTAACAAAAGTCAAAAGTACAGCGCAAGTCTTGAAATGAAATATCTTGAGCAGTTACCGTCACTAAAATTAGAAGTCCACTAGTTGTAGAGCTTAAAAATGATTCTGTTAAATCTCTTGGAACTCACTATACATCTGACTTAAAATTACCGCGAGGAAGTATTCGGATCGTTTATAAAAGGTTTCAGTAATTTAATATCCTGTATAACACGAGCATATGGCTAACATCGTTAAGTACAAATGGACCTCCAGGTAGGAAAATCCATCGCCGGTTGGTGATAAACCAACCAGGCAGTTTGGGAAGACCAGAGGGTACAGTTTTCACGGTCAATGTCTTATTCACTTCTTGAATCCTTAGGAAGACGAGTACTTGCAATTTTCACCGACCAGGCGACAGTCTGGCAGGGGAGAGTGTAACAGGGTAAATTTGATTTACCGCGTTAAATTTAATTAAAAATAAAATCTATAATGCGCACTGCCAATAATGTTGCAATGTCACCCCAGGATTATCCGGGGTAGGGTGCGACTAGTCGTCCGGAAGTACAAATTTGAAGTGCTCATCCGCTAGTACCACTAAAAGATAAGTAGGAGTGGTCAAACTCCGAAGATGTCCGAATTCACGTGGGAGTGAATTATTAAAAACGGAAGACGGAAGCGGAACGAGACAGTTATCACCGGAACGACCGGACTTAGACGTGTCTAAGTTAGAGAGTCAACACATCAGAAGCCGCAAAGAACAGACGCCATTATTAGACGCTCATTAATATCAGCTAAATTTAATTAATTGCGACTTGGTTTTAATTATTGTGGAACCAAGCGATGAATTATTTAAAATTTTTATAAAATACCAGGCAGGTATCCGATATCTCTATGAACGATACTGATTGCGTCTGATCAGCAGGATGATGGGTAGAACGAGGTAGTGGAGACGAGAGATAGAGAGAGAGGAGAGTACGAGAAAAAACAAAACGAGATAAGAACGAGACAAGGGCGATTATTTGAACAAGACAAGGGACAGTACCAGGACGAACACCACGACTAGGACAGATCGGCGAAAATTTAGTTGTTGTAAAGGTATTTATTAAAATTTATTCCAGGCAGGAAGCCGGAAAAATTTATTAAATACATAGTCGTGTGTCAGGTATCATCGCGTCTCGATTATGCGTCCGTAAATTCAAGTAAATTAATTCATAAATTAATTTTAATTAAAATTAACCGTAACTAAATTATATAAAACTAATTAATTAATTAACTCCAGGCAGGTAGCCGGAGCTTTTGCGTAGTAGATATTTCCAGGCAGGTTGCCAGAAATATTCTAGAAAGTTCCAGGTGGATCGTGTAACCCACGCACCGGAAATTGTCGAATCTAGTCAATATAATATTAATTAATTAATAAAATAATTAAAATACTTCTAAATAAAATTTATAAAGTGTCTCGGTAGTAATCGTGGAATTTCTGCGGTCGAGGTCACCGGTCTATAATTAAATTAAATAAATTAAGTTTATTAAATAATTAATTAGAAATTAATTTGAAAGTAAGAAACAATTGAAATTAATAATCAAGGATAAATAATTACTGTAATTTATGAAAGTACCTGAAAAGTGTAACGATCGTTATATGTGGATCGCGATTTAACCATTTAATTAATTATTCCATTTCTTTTATTTTATAAACAAGAAGTACCTAGCCACACCCCAAACCTTTGCGTTGAGATCCTCTCACCTTTTTGCAGGTACCTATGTAAGTGTGTGCACGATGAGTACGAATAGACAAAGATCGACAATAAGATAATATATCTGTCTCTCTTTCTCTCCATCAAAAGGGCAGATCCTATTCTCAAACCCAAATATGTGACTTGGCCGTATACTCATCTTGCATCCACACTTACCTGCGTACATCTATATACAATACAGTTACAAGAGTGTGTGTGTATGTGTGTGTGTGTGTGTGTGCGTGCGTGTGTGTGTGTGTGTGTGTGTGTGTGTACGGGCGTAGTACCCAAAAATATGTATAGCTGCGACTCAGCGGGCCACCTGCACGTGTGCACCGGACCCCTAATTAACTCAACGTTGATGAAAATTTTACGACCATCTACTTTCCATATTTCGAAATCGCTGTGTATGTTCTAATGCTATGACTAAACTCGGACCTACGTACTTGATCATTTGTTTTTGTATTAGAGCATTTACTCATCCGTTGTTGTTTACAAAGACGGTATCATCCAATCTGACTATACAGACTTTTCTAATTTTTAAAAAGCTATATTCGGAACTACGTACTTAGTCATTTGTTTTTTTGTCGAAAAATGATGAGCTGGACCCAACGATTGCATCAGAAAACATATGGCTTTCTCATCAAAACTAGAGTATATAAACTGCCGAAAACCTAACAGTCAATCGCTTATCAGAAGTAATCTCTGCCGGTTCTCGCTCCGAAGTTTTACAGATTAGTTCTATCGGCTCAAGTCCGACTAGTACCGCGAATCAGAGTAAAATTTTAATCGTCCACGTGACGTCCACCGCCCAGGCAATCGGGTTCCTCGGCCAAATACCTAAATTTTAAATTCGTAAAAATCGCGGTCGATTCGACTCACCCAAATCAGGATCATCGGTCTCGTGACGGTCTACAGCCTAGGAATCCAGACTCCTAGATCGAAATCCTAAAATAAAATAAAATATTCGCGTTCCTATTCGACAGATATGGGAGTGTATCCGCTTGGCACCCCAGTAGCTCCGAGTCCGAGTAGTGTATTTAATTCCGCTGAAATAAAATCCCTAAACCACGGGCAGGGTCCCAGCAAATTTAACAATAACAATTCCGCGATCACAAATTCAAAGTGTTCAATTGTGAGAAAATGTGATCAGCGAAATTGTAAACCACCTAAGCTAAGTGGTAAGTCTAATTGTATTAACTTAGTTTTAATACACACATGTAAGAACAACATTATAATTATATAAAAGAATATACAGATTCTTTTCTTTTTTTTTAAATATCTTTCTCTTATTTATACCTCTTACTCTAACATTCATAAGTCAACGGGTACAGAAAGAGACAGACGTTAAGAATAGGGACTTCTCGAGGGCCCATGTTCACCTACCTGCTTCTCTCTCGCTTTACTATCCCGGACCTACCCTAAAGCCACGCAGTTCAACAACCAGGATTCTCTATCGTACTTCCGCACGGTACGAAATAAACTTATTTAGTATACAGAAAAACTTGCCAAATATTAAACATTCTCACACTAGCCACATGACGGTCCTATTAGGCTCCGTGGTTGAGTAATAGAATAAATATTTTGGGTAGTTTTTACTAAACAATTAATTAATAATAACCCTTCGCCCGTCGCCTTTACTCTCTCCGATCGTGACGAAAGAAAGAGATCGCGTAGAAAAACATGTATATCGGATATTTGGGGAAAATAGTTATGATATAACAGAGAAAGAAGTCTCTGATTATTGAGTTATAGTGATTAGTTGTGAAGGTGATAAAGGAAAAAGGAATAATAATAATTAAGGGAGATTGAAGTAAGTAATAAATTAATTAATAATTATTTATTTCTTTTAAATTAATTAATTTATTTATTGAAAAATTTTGTGGCGAGAAAATTTATTTTAAACTCAGTGGGTGTGTTAAATAAGTCCAGGGGACTGAGTGAGTGTGTGTGTGGAATAGATCAGGTTTAATGAGGAAAGTTTATAACGTTCTCCTCTTTTTCACACGTCCCATGTCGGAATGTGGGTAGTGCTCAATAGCCGTTATGGCCCTCCGCTGGTGAAAAACTGAAAATAATAAAATAAGAAACAACCAGAAGTCCCACCTGGAGATATCCCAAATCTCCCTGGACACACAGCTCTGCTCAGGCTGGGTTAGATATCCTAATTGGGCGCCAGTTCGTGCGTCCTACGAACAAAAATTCAAACCAAAATAAAACACAACGGAGAAAAAATGAAATGAAAATAAAAATAAATACAGGATAGCGATTCTCAGATTTAGGAATAGGATAGCAAGAAAAAGATAGCAACAATTAAAATAATAAAATTAAATAATACCGGGCTGCTGACCATTTGCATTCAATTTTAATTTAATGATAAATTAATTCACCAATTGTATCGCATAACTCAATAAACAATATCAAATAAAAAAAATAATAGTAGTTCACTTACAAAAAAATATAATAGTATGCGTATACAAAATTATAATAAAATAATACTGAATAACAATAAATAATAAATAGATTACGCAAATATTTCACTGCGTATATCACTCGCACGTAATAGTGAAAATGTGTTTAAATAATTTGATAAATATAAATTATAGTATCACTCGCATATGATAGTAAACAAAAAAAATAAATACAATTGTATAATAATAACCGCAAATAATAATTTACTAATTATAGATTATGGTATCACTTGCCTGTGATAGAGAAATAGAAATATAAAATAAATAATTGTAACAGGGTAAATTTGTAAAAACTGTAAAATTAGACAATTTGAATTTGAATTTTGTTTTCCGCCGATAACCGGCCAACGACCTCGTAAGTTGCGAGTTAGTGATGCGACTAGTCACCGGGTGTCGCATGGATCACTAAGGCCAGTCCGTTCGTCATTTCCTTAGGTTAAGAAAAGTGGGAAGAAGTTTCCGGGGGAGTAAACCAAAGTGGAACTAAATATAAGGGACTGTGGAACGTGAAATCAAACATTAATCGTTCAGACGTCGACAAGAGCAGGACAAACCATAACACCAGGTAAATATATAAGTCCGTTCACGCTTCACGTGGAACGAGGCGATTAATTTCATTAATTAATTATCTATTTTGATATAAGGCCTTTGGGGCCGATAATTTCATTATTTAATAATTAATTATATCTTCTAATGCGTACTGTTCATTGACAGGTTAGATATTGAAATTCAATTAAATTACGGGGAAGTGAAGGGAACGCTGAAGAAATCGGGACCAGAAACTGTCGCAGAAAATTAAGATTTTACCCAGTTGAACACCAGCTACTGAACTAACCACCAGGCAGCAGAACAACCGCTAAGTTACAGAAGATATATCTGGAAATTTTTTCAAGGTAAATTTATAATTAATTGAGGCCTCTAATTTAATTATTAGAGGGCCAAATTAATTATAATTAATTACTTAAAATCTTTCCGTTAGTCTCATAAATTAATTGATTGAAACTCCAGGCCTGCCGGCTGTGTTAATCGCGTCTCGCGTCTCTAGTTTGCCACTTTGTCTGTAACTCTAAAATTTATTCTATTCGAGGCCTCTAAGCTGGAATAAAATAAATTTTCGCGTGAATCGTTCGACAATTAAATAAATTTCAATTCAATATTTATTATAAAAGTATCTCAGGCCTATCGGCTGCTTTAGATAATTTGTCCGTGTCGTAAATCGTAATTTCAGGCCTCGTGACGCCAAGCCACTGGCCGAATATTCTAGTCAATTTTCAACGTAATTCTAGCCGTAAATTTAGTCATAAAATAATATAAATTAATTTAAAAATATTAATAAAATATCTAAATGAATTAAATTGGAATTTGTAAAGACGCTAGAAATTATGATAATTAGTTGTTGAGTAAATGAAGAAAACGGATTATTTGGTCAGTAATAAATTAAGTATAAAATATTATGAAAAAGTGTTAGTAAAATTGGTCAGTAAAATTTAGTAAAATCAGTGAGTAAAATATTATGGGAAAATTGTTAGCGAAAATTGTCAATAAAAATTAATTGATTAATAATTCAATTAAAACTACAAATTAATTAATTAATTAATATACTGAGTTAAAAATAGTGAGATAAATCATAATAAATTAATTGTGGAAAATTATATATTTTATTGGAAAATTTTATTGGAAATTTAGTCACGAGTATTCGAGACAATAGTGATGATGTTATAAGAAATGGTCAGTAAATTAAAGTAGAGTCAACAAGTAATTTTAAGTAAAAGTTAACTGTGTCTGTGATTTAGGTCCGGTGGACATGTTAAGTTAGAATTAAGGGTACATCCAGGGGATGTTTTTAAAATAAAAGGTTGGTTAAGGTTTAACGTCCAGGGGACGGTATTTTAACGTGTGCGTGTGGGTGTGTGGGTGTGGAACCGTCCGGGAGACGAGATATTAATTTAGTTTGCCATAAGGAACCGTCTGGGAGACGAGATAATTTAGTTTGCCATAAGGAACCGGCCGGGAGACGAGATAATTTAGTTTGCCATAAGGAACCGTCCGGGAGACGAGATAATTTAGTTTACCATAAGGAACCGTCCGGGAGACGAGATAATTTAGTTTGTCATAAGAAATTTAGTTTGTCATAAGAATAATTACTGTCATAAGGTTTAAATAAATAAAGCAAGGTGCTTAAATTAAATAAAACTTTGATTAACATTATTTCAGCCTATTATTACAATTTCTCACCTCTCTCACAAAATATTACAAACGACTCTGAGAAATATAAATTAATTAATTTATTTAAAATAAAATTCTATAACATCCGGTTCTGGAAAGCCGAGTCCATCCTTCAGTGGCGCCCTATTATTCGACTATAATACTAGGTGCGACCAGACTTGGCAAGATTAATCTCTCTGTCATATAATCTCAAAAAAAATAATTCTTAAATATTTTTAGTAAACAATTCTCGGAAACGTTCCAATGGTGAATTTTACGCAGTATTCACCACACTCGTATGATTATAATGATAATTATCCAAAATCAATATTAATTATAGAAATACAATTTATAACGCCTTGTATCATTCACACGTGATAAATAAAATAATAATAATCATAAGAAAAATAATACTTATATTAATAGTAATTTAGAAAAATAAGTTATAATTTAGTTACTCTTGTCGCAGGTGATAGTTACCAGGAAAATAACTCACTGATGTATAAGTGAATACGGAGGACCCAGTCGCATATGTGTTCGCCACAGCAAATTTAGCATTCACTGATTGAAAGAAAATAAATACTACCCAAATATTTTCCAAAATTAATATTTGGTAATAATAACAATAATAAGTAGTTTCGTTTACTACTTTAACATCCAGTGGGCTCTATAATCACTCATATCATCATATGCTTGTAAATTTTTAATAAAAGAGATCTGATATCTCTGTTTTACACACGCGATTGCAAATGGCCACCAACGCGGGAAAGCAAAATTACACGCCAATGAATTAACTCAAAGGTACTTACAGTCGTCGTTGTAATTAAAAAGCGTACAGGTTCCCTTTGGTGTCACAATAAGTGATAATTATAAAATCAGCTATTAGCAATT
Organism: Microplitis deprimator; assembly: GCA_964016945.1. Taxonomy (NCBI): domain Eukaryota; kingdom Metazoa; phylum Arthropoda; class Insecta; order Hymenoptera; family Braconidae; genus Microplitis; species Microplitis deprimator. Next base: position 10,852,250 of record OZ024712.1, on the reverse strand, counting down.
CAACTTTGCACTGTTAGTTAACAGAAATTGTTATATTTATATAGACAAAAAAAACCAACTGGCGTCTCAAAATAATAAATTCGCTTTAGCAACCAGCACACACCCTGCTCGTACAATGTTTATCCCACGTCTGACCACGGCAGCACGTGAATCTCATGCCAGCACCTCGGCCGGCGCCATATTATATAGGAATCTCACTTCAACCAATGGAGAACTATCTCTGTCGCATGTTAATTTTTGACTACTACCAACGACAAATTGCATGATGTCAACTGTGTAACTTTGCCAATTCCCGACGTTAAATGCCCATTTGCTTCTCGCATTATTAATTAAAATTACTATAAAATGCAAAATCAATCTATGATTTATGCATAACAACTCTAAATTAATTTATAATATAATAAATTCGTCGATGACAACTGTTGCGTCGACGCGCATGCGCCGACCAACCACAATAAATACAGACATATAAATTAAATGCATGATTATTTCCCCAGCATCCTAAAAATATGATTATGCGCGTGTATTACTCAGTGAATTTTCCTGATTACTATACAATTTATACCTAAGGAAACATCTTAGTAAAATAACATAATAATTAAAACAAAAATTATACATGTAAGCCAAATAATCATAATAATAATGTACGGAGAGACGTGTGAGCAGCGTGTGCTGTCATCTGTTGCTCACGACCTGGTGTGAGACTGCCGCGATATTTAAATATCGTGACAAGTTATTGTGATATTAATTAAGGTTTCGCGAAGGTAAAGCGATTTTAAATTAGTTTAAGTGAATTGCCAAAGGTAGTTGGCTCATTAATGTATAAAAAGTTGCGTGTGTGAGTGTGTGTAAATGCCGAAGGTAGTTGGCTTGAATAAGTGAATTAATTAGTCAAAGGTAGCTGACAATAAAGGTCATAAGAATAAGGTTTATAAGGAAAAGATTCTAAGTAAATAAGGTTTATAAGAAAAAGGTTCAATAAAGTTATAAGTTTTATAAAAGTTTATAAGGTTCCCTAGTAAACACATTGACGTAAGTTTGACGTCTGAGTGACGTTACGCTATGCCATCATTTAAATAAGATATGAGTCATAAATGAGTCAGGTTTGAATCATTATTTTACACTTTTTTACGTAAGATTATGATGTGAAACTAAAGACGTGAACATGGCGTAAATGTGATGTCTGTGTGACATTCTATGACGTCAATATGACATATGAGTGATGTCAAAATTATCAATCCGGAAAAAATATAAAAAAAAAAAAAAAATTAAAATTACGAATTTTCGATTTGATTATTACCGCTTGAACGCATTACAAATTCAGAAACAAGATTTGATAACTTCAAATAATGAAAAAATCATGGGTGTCTGCTGGGTCGAACACGGCTCCTCTTGACTGGTAGTCCTGAACGTTGCTCAGTGGTCCACATCGCGAAACTTCGTCTAGTGCTTAATTAATGTATTTAGAGTGAAATGCCGGAAGAGATAGAGTTCATAAGTTTTTGTGATGAATTTTTATAAAATTTAAAAAACTCCATAAACTTATATGAAATTTTATAAAAACGATATTTGTCGGCCTCGGCGATAATTATATAAAATTTTAAGAAGTTTCATCAAATTTTGTAGTTTTTTGTTGTGATGTCAAATTTGCAAAATTTTATATCAAATTTTTCGAAACATTGGATAATTCCACAAAATCGTATGAAATTCAATCGATTGACCGATTGTGACACTAAACTTTATAATTATAATGTTAAAAGATTTCAAACTGTCGTAACATTTTCTTTGTCATCCTGAATGATATTTTCGGTATATCATTTAAAAAATAAAGTTAATTTGTTTATGCTCACGCTAATGATTTAATCTAAAACGTCTGAAGAATTTATTATCTAGAATATCAACTACTTTTGCTCCAAAAATATTTGACATTTAGATGTTATTTACACATTTTCGAAAATTCATTCTATGATTGTTTTATTTTAATGGATAGATGATAAAAAACTATGACTCGAAAATTAAATCAGTATTGCGTAAGATATTGACTTGCCACTGATGTAAAGACATGATTTAAGAGTGACATCCATATTACGTATAACCGTGACTTTGCTACTGACATAAATATATGGTTTTAAAATTACGTCATTATGATGTACGATAATGACTTTATTACGACGTAACAATGTGATGTAGACTTTATTATGTCGAGCGTACATAATACATAAGTCATAACTGTGACGTCATACAAGAGTCATACTTACATCAATATGATGTCACAAGTTTTTACATCATACTAAAGTCATGTAGAACGTCAGATTGAAATCAAATTTATATAAGATGCCGTGACATTTCCATGACTTACGTATGACGTCAAATTAAGGTCATGTGTTCACTGGGTTATACCCAGAGTAACAGCATAGCCATGTTATATTCTGATAGTCTTAAAACTAATTATAATACCCCTGAGTAAACAACTGAATTCAAAATTTTAATTCTGTTATATTCTGTCGAATTCTGCAAAACAGAATTAAACTGAATTGAAAATTTGAATTTGAATTAAACAGAATAAAACCAATTTAAAAATTTCAAATTCGTTTTAATTCAGTTTAATTCGAATTTAGAACTAGAAATTGAAGAATTATTTTCGAATTAACCCGAATAGAATTATTTAACCTCATTTTAATTTGGACAAATTCTGTTTTTTTTGCCGAATTAGACAGAATTCATTTTTAAGTTAGGAACCGAATTAACAGAATTTATCTAAATTAAATAGAATTGAAAATTTAATTCTGTTGAATTCGATCGAATTCAGTTGTTCAATCAGGGACAGTTACAGCACTTGTAGCTGTTGAAAAAACAGAGCCTGTTATAATAAAATTTGATGCTATACGCAGAAAATGTTTTCATGCTATCGTAACGAAAACGGAAACGAAAACAACATTTCTGCAATATAAAAAAAGACGTTGGTCACGATATTTGAATATCGCGGCAGTCTCGCATCAGGTCGGTGAGCAACAGAGGGCAGCACACGCTGCTCACCCGTCTCATCCTATATATTATTGTTTGTTTACATGTAAGATTTTATTTTAATTACTGCGTTAAAATTATAGAATGTTTTTCTTAGGTATAAATTGTGTTTAAATCAGAAGGATTTACTGATTAATTTGAGTATGTAATTGGATTTTTAGAGTGCTGGGAAAATAATTATGCATTTTGTTTATATGCTTATGATTATTTTGGTTGGTTGACGCATGCGCGTAAACGCAACAGTTGGCATCAGTAAATTTATTTATCCTAACTAAATTTACGAGTTTGTGAATACATTAGTGATTGATTGATCTTTAAATCATATTAATATTTATTTATGAAAGAGACAAGTGGCCATTTAATGTCGGGAACAGGCTAAATTACACGGGCCAAGTCATGCATTTTGTTGGTGGTACTGGTCAAAGTTAACCTGCGACAGATATATATCTCCACTGGTTGAAGTGAGATCTATGACAAATTGGCGCCGGCCGAAGTGCCGGCATGAGATTCACGTGCTGCCATGGTCAGACGTGGGATAGTCTCTGTCAGAGTAGCGTGTGTGCTCTTGTTGATAATAAATGTTATAAGTTTGACGCCATTTGGTATTTTGAGTACATAGTATAAATCCATTGGCATTACTTGAGTATTTTTGGAGAAGTACTAAAGGAACTACATTTAACGTAGTGAATTTTCAACTAAGGGAGTTGAATAATTAAGTAAGCTGTAAGTACTTTTGAGCTAATACATTGGCGTGTAATGTTGTTCCCGCGTTGGCGGCCATTTGTCTATCTCATAAGAGTAAGAGAGATAGTAAATTCTGAGTATTAACACTTTCTATAAGCATATGAAGAAATGCGTACTTATTGAACCCAGTGGATAGGGAATCACTAAGTGAAATTACTTAGTATTATTTATCATTGCCAAACATTGATTGTGATAAATATTTGGTTATTGTTCAGTATTATGTATACGTATTAGATAGTATTTCAAAGCTATAACGAATTATATACGATAACTATCTAACTATGTTATGATAATTACTTATGATTTTATGTATTATTTCTTGGTCCTGATTATGATATGCGTTACATATTTAATCGATTATTATTAATTCTTGATTAGTATTTGTTATGATTTACAAGTTATTATTATTATTATTATTATTGCGTTAGTAATGTTACGCATAAAATTATCTATGGTTAATAGTTATTATTTGCGTTTATTATTTATTTACAAGTATTATTTAAAAGAATTATTATTTCGTGATTCATACGTATTATTTACAATTTGTTATTGTTTTCTTGCGAGCGTGCGGCATAACGCGCATATGTATTTATAAACAATTAGTTTCATTTGTGGGTATGGAGCTATTAAGAACAATTATTTATTATTTGTGATTATTTAAAATATTGTAAACAATTGGCGAATATTGTTTTGCGAGTACACATTATTAATTTTATATAACATTTAATTGTATTATTTAAATATAACTGAGAAAACACATGGTCGCCAACCCGGCATTTATTTAACTTTTATTTGTTTAGTTTATAGCTATCTCGTTCTTGCTAATCCTTTTCCTAACCCGAAACTGCTCCCTGATCATTTCATTTATTTTATTTTGATTTTCATTTATTTGAAATTAATTTGTTTGTGGGGCACACGAACTGGCGCCCAACTAGGTTGTCTAACCCAGCCTGAGCAGAGCTGAGTGCCCAGTGGAGATTTTGAGCATCTCCAAACGGGAATCTTTTGTGTTGTATTCTTTTATTTTCAGTATTTTTCACCATCGGAGGGCCATAACGGCTATTTGACACTAACCACACTCCGCCGTGGAACGTGTGAAATAGTAGAGAATGTTATACGTTTTAGGATTATATATTCAACATTACCATTTAGGTACATAGTTTCTTAATTGTATTTAAATTAACACTGTCATAGATTATGTTAAATATTTTAAAAATACTAGCTTCTTATTTATTTTATTTTCCTCCTCTGTCATATATCAGCGTAAGTAATTTTTATTTATTTATTTATTTAAGTTTATTTTATCCAGTTCTCCGAGGACAATCCACCTAAGCGTTCAAACTAAATATAAATGGCTATTGTAATAGATATTCAGGGCTTCTTCGATAATTATGGAAATTTTTTACTTAAAGAAGTATCACTTCTAGATTTAGAATCTTCTATACAAGGTCATTGGTTAATAAAAGCTCCATTTTCTTATAATAAATTATTATCCTCAACGCGTCAAAAAAAATAACTGGCTTACAACAAAAAAACACGGTTTAAAGTGTTTTGACGGTGTTATTGCACTCTCAAATTTGACACCTATTGTCAAATTTTATTCTGAAAGAGCTCGATGTGTATATGTACATGGTGATATTGAATTGAAATATCTTGAAAAATTACTACAAAAGGAAGTTATTAATTTAGAAGAAGAAGATATTGACAAGACTTCTAATAAATTTGATGATTTGAGAACGACAAATACTTTATGCAAGGCAAGTTTATCCCGAAAACACACGTTTTTTACAAGAAATATACTATGATGCGACATCTCCCCCCCCCCCATCATGTAAATTTTACACTGCAAAAAGTGTACAAAATTGATAAAAATAACATAAAATCATGCATTTTTCCAAAGATAAATTTCCTAAATTTTCTAATCAATATAAGTAATATAATACCGTAAGATGGACGGTCGCGATAGAAAGGTTTATCTACGAGTTACAAAATATTTTTGAACTCTTGTAATAGTGAAAATTGGCATATTTATGTTATTTCAATACCTTAACGGTGGACGACAGCTCACCTAACACTTTGTTGGAAGTAGTTTGGATGGTATCCGCCTTCCTTTGCTAGTATAGTGTCTGGCTGAAACCCACAACACTTTTTAGTAAGAGATGTAGTCTAAAGCAAGAGTACGTTAACATAGCCTTACTGACGAGTCCGTTAACGTACTTAGGACGAAAATACAAGTCATGCAAGTAGATATATACCTTGTGTTTGGTTGTTAATTTACGATTCAATACACTCAACAACAAGCAATACATATAAAACAATGCAGTGTAGCATGGAACAAGTGCATAATATAACGATAACCAGTAAAAAAAACAAGCTCTGCGAAATTTGGGCGCATTTTTCTAAAATCTGGCAGCACTGTTGGGGCCCCCATGGATATTTACTACTAGATTTAAAACAATCAAAACTTGAAAATTTTCGGTTCCGTTGCTGTATTTTCCCAGATAATCAACATCAATTCGTTTATATAACTAAGAAAAGTATTAATAATAGATCTAAAAGTTACAATGTTCCAGTATACCACCGATAATAGCGCAGCGCGGACCAATTAAAAAGAAACAGCTTGCTATACTTCACGCGCTCTGTTATTTAAATAACGATCAAAGACAAACTATACTACCCAAGGCTTACGCAGCTTTCGTACCGTGTATTTGCGAGTGTGTTCTAAATATATTACGTAGTAATGTGTTGTTATCATCAAAAGATCGCAAAAAATCAAAACGTTATGCACCGTTTTTGAGAAAATTATCGGCTCGAGGAAGTTTAAATAATAAGAAAAAAATAATTGTACAGAAAGGTGGTTTTCTACCGGAATTTTTAGCACCATTACTAGGCGCATTGCTTTCAACGATAGTCGCACATTAATTAACATGGAATACGCTCGCAAAATGGTATTAGTACCGAAAGATAAATAACAAGATCATGGTAATACAGACCAAAATGATGATAAATTAAAAAATAAAACTATACAGACTTCAGGCGCAACTCTGTCACGGCTCGACAATGAAATGCATGAAATTCTAAACTCTAATAAGTATAATTCTGATCGTGAAAAATTTCAGGCATACTTGCAAATCCTTGAACGTTATTTACGTTTACTAGAATATGAAAAAAAAACCTTTAGAAAATACATTTACTAAATCAAATACAAACGAGGATATAAATTTTTCTGGTTCTTCTTTTGACACTGTTCCTAAAACATCGGAATCTAGCATAGACTCAGCTGCAACGAATGTACATCATACTTCTCATGATGACGGTATTGATAATTCAATTATAGATAGTATCCCAAAAAAATTAAAAAAAAAGTCCGTTTTTTGTTAAAACGTCAATAAAATTTACCTACCTCAACGATAACGTGGGATAGCCACGGGGTTGTAACACTTCATGGTAAAAAAATAGCAGGCTCAAATATAACGCATCTTCTGAACGACGCTATGAAAAGGAGAAAATTTGTCAAAGCTATAGCGCGGTAATTTGCTCAAGTGTTACAAGCCTTAAATATCCTTCGTGAATATATAGGCAACAAAAATTTTTTTAATAGCACAGTATTGACGTCTACACCTACAAGTTCACACGGTAATATAAGCATACCAGTTATTCGCGAAGAGCTTGTTTCTTCAGATGAGTTTATGACCGGTGATGACGAGAGGACTAGAGCAACTCAAAAGGGCAAAGGTTCTATATCTATAAAATCAAAAACTAAAAAATTATCATGGACATAGTTCAGGCCGATGACATGCTAAAATCCATCTATTATAACCCTTCACACGCGGCCAGTTTTTCGGGTGCTAGAAATCTTTTAAAATTAGCTGCTAAAGGTGATTTAAAGTTATCGAAAGACATGATTGAAAACTGGCTTGATAAACAAGAAACTTTTACAAAGCATCGACTGAATAGAAAATATTTTATCAGACGAACTTACAACGTAGAATTAATTGATGATATATGGGAGGCCGATTTGGTAGACTTGAGAAGTATATCAACGTACAACGACGGATATAAATACATTTTAATAGTTATTGACGTGTTGAGTAAATTAGCGTAGGCTGAGCCACTATATAATAAAACTTGTGCGTCTGTGGCATAAGGTTTAAAAAAAATACTACTACGTTGTATAAAAAAATTACCACGTTTAATAAAAACGGATAGCGGCAAAGAGTTTTTTGGCGCCTCTTTTCAAGAATTTTTGAAGAAAAAAGAAGTACAATTTAGAACTGTACGAAATCCTGATGTAAAAGGAGCTGTCGTTGAACGTTTAAATAGAACGATCAAGGAGGGAATGTGGCGATATTTTACGTATAGATGGTCAAAAAGATATATAGACGTATTACAGATAATTATCTATGCTTACAATCATACACAGCATAGCGGAATAAAAATAGCTCCTGTAAATGTCAATGAAGATAATTATGCTGCAGCAATTTATAACCTTAAGAAACACTATGAAAATAATTAACGTTATAGACTTATGAAAAAACGTAAACCTAAATACAGCGTTGGTGACATGGTACGCATCAGTAAGACGAAAATAGCGTTTATGAAAGGATACGAAAGTGGTTGGAATAACGAGATTTTTAAAATTTATAAAATTTCAATGTTCCATCAGCCAGTGGTTTATTTATTATCTGATTCACAAAACGAACCCATTGACGGTGTGTTTTATGAGGAGAAATTATCGCTAGTTGAATAAAAATGGCTTTAATTAGAGATAATTTTTATATTGTATTACCTCGTGACAGTAGTATGAAATATTTTCCAATGACACGACTACGTATTTTATAACACAATTACCTCAAGCGTTGAAATTAAGTTGTGAATGGATAGTTGCGTTAGTAAAGATACAAACTCCTATGACCATACTGCATGAACCTAAAGGATCTACTGCAATGATCATGGGTACAGCCAACATACCTATAAATAGTGAGGAAGGAAAAAGTATTACTGAAGAAGAAGAAAGTATAGTTGATATTTACTATGTTCATGTGCCTTATGGTCAATATCAAAATATTAGCTCTTTAGTGCAATGTATAAATACACTTCCTGCATTATCTAAGCATATAAATTTTGTACATGACGCTGTTGGCTGAATATCAGTTCATAAAATATGTGATTGCGTAGCTATACATACACTGAAGTTAAATGAAATACTTGAAAAGATACTAGGATTTGGCATAGACTATTTACCTAGCCCTATCTTAGAAAAGAACGAATGCAAAGGGTCAACCCCTGTATCGTTAGCTAATGCAGTGTCTGGAAAAATATTTGTGCATAGTGATATTTGTGAAGGTTATATAACAGGAGACGTGCAATCACCTCTGCTACGTGTTGTACCTGTTGATACCAATCATTACGTCTATGGTTCAACTAAAATAAAGACTTTTTCACCGGGCCGTTATATACCCTAATTACGCAGAACCTTGAATACTATCGAAATTGATATAAGAGACGAGTTCGGGAATTCTAATCCATTTGAATACGGTACCCTGACCGTGACATTACATTTCAAAAGAAGAATTTAAGTATAACAAAATGGCCGGGTTTGAAATAATACAGTACGGTGACGGAACTCGTGATTATAACGGTATAAGTCAAGTTTACATAGGTTCGTCAAATCAAAGAAGCCATGGTATCGGTAGCTTCCTTCGCGGCTTGTATAGACGTATATTGCCATTTTCAAAAAGCGGTGGAATAGCACTTGGCAAAGAAGCTTTAAAATTCGGCATAAATATTGCTACACCTGTTTTGGATCACAACGTACCGGTCAGAGGCGTTAAGTGCTAGAGCAAGTGAATCAGGTAATCATTTAAAACGAAAAGCTCAGCAAAAAATCGACAGTCTCATGAGCGGTTCAAGGTACGTGCCTGGTCAGTTGGCTATTGCTAGTGGTATGAATAGCACCATTGGTTTAGCAGGAACGCCCTCTAATAAGAGAAGACAAGTGATAAAGAAAGCAGTTCGGAAAAAAAAGAATGCAAAACAATAAAAAAGAAAAATAGCATGAAAACAAATAAGAAAAAGAAAAAGCTGCGTACAGTGAATTATATTTTTTCTTAAAATATTATTTTTAAAATGTCCTTTTTACATGTACACTCTTGTGAATGTGCTAAAACAGAACTTGAATTATTCTCAGTGCATCCTACTCAAACAACGATCGAAAGCTCACAGTGGGTCCATAATAAACCAATTTCATCGTTGACTGATAACTGATCTTGTTCATACTACGATAAGCTTACGTGTAAGTATTACACGTAAAACTCCTGTCGCTGCTAGTGCTACATCGCCTAAAGTGGGTCCATCAACAATTTCATACATTCAATATTTAATCAAGTAGAGGTGTTGTTTAACCAAAAACCCGTATCAACGCCCAATAATTTATATGCCTATAGAGCATATATAGAAACCCTACTTAACTATGGTTTGGATGCTAAAAAATCACACTTAAGTACGGTTGAATGGTATTGCGATACTTTGGGTAAAATGGATAGTCTTGATGATGATAATCTAGATTTGAAGAAACGTCGTAATTTATTAACATGTGAAAAATCAGCCGATCCTATAGGCCATTTACATTGTGACATTTTTAATCAAGAATGATTTTTTATAAACGGTGTTGAAATGTGCTTACGTCTCACACGTTCACGTGAAGCTTTTTGTCTCATGGACACATCGCCTAACGGCTGTAATTTCGTTATTACTGAAGCTAGCTTAATAATAAGAAAAGCTCAAATTTCACCCGGTATTCTGGTAGCACATGCACGCATATTAACGAAAACTACAGTGAAATATCCAGTAACACGTGTTGAAGTAAAAGCTGTATCGAAACCTGCAAGTATACATGGTGAAACTATTGACAACGTTTTTTTAGGTCACATACCTAGACGTTTAATCATAGGGTTTGTCAATAATAAAGCTTTTAACGGAGATCGTATAATGAATCCCTCCAATTTTCAACATTTTAGTATAAACTATTTATCGCTATATGTAGACGGCCGACAAGTTCCATTAAAACCATTACAACCTGATTTTTCAAATAGTAAGCAGTATGTAGATGCTTATCACACATTATTTCCGGCTACAAGAATTCATTTTTTAAACGAAGAAAATACAATAGATCGATTCGATTATCCTAACAGCTTTTGTTTATACACTTTTGACCTAACGCCTGATTTATCAACTAATAGTAATACCCATAGGAATCTGGTTCGTCATGGTACTGTACGTATAGAGGTTAGGTTTGATAAAGGCTTAGAATCAACCATAAACTGAATAGTATATGCTGAATATGAGAGTGTATTAGAAATAGACTCCTCCAGGCAAGTAACTGCAGATTTTGCTGGCTAAGCAAAATAAGATATTTGGTTGAAATTAAAAAAAAAATTGCTTCAGTAACTGTGAAGCTCTTATAGTGAAGAACATCATGGCTCTTGTAATATATATTCAAGGCTTTATTAACAACGCACGAGAGTTTCTACCTAAGCAAATCAGTGTTACTTCTCTAACTAATGGTGATACGGCACATTGAATTTTAGTTCCTAAATGTGCTTTATCGTTATACAGCTGAGCTTGCTAATAACGGCTATAATACAATAACTTGTCCTCGAAAGTGTCAGGTTTGTAATGAACACGGTGCAAATATTAAGAGCTATACAGTTTATACCATACCACACGATTGGAGTATATCCAGCGGACAGAATCTCGAAAATTTGGACGAGGCCCACAGTCTTTGCTGTTAATACAGATGGCCACGATAAGCCAGGACAGCGCCGTGTACATCGATAGACATGGAAATGGATGGTACTTCGACAGCTATGGATTACCACCGCTCATTCCTCAACACTTTAAACGCCTCAAACATAATTGCCGATGGTTCACATATAACGACAGGCCAATATAGTATCATGTTTTTGAATTTTATGTCCGCTGATCCTTCAATAGTTTAAATCTTTCTTTGACGAACGATGTGACAGAAATGATGAAATTGTAAACGAATATTTCAAATCTTTCATGAATTTATACCAATAAAAATACTGTTATAATTTTGTACCCCGCGGCATAGCTGTTAATAATTAAATTCAATCATGTATGTAGGCGTAAAGATACCAATATTATATTCCTATATCAACATGAATATTTTTATAAATAATGGATGTAACTTGGCGATCAATTATATAAAGTACCTATAACGTACCTATAACAATATAAATATTTTATCAAAATAGCCTATATATTTTGGTACTCTATATAATATAAAATAAAATAAAATAATGTATGTTGTAATTTTTCATGAACCCTTACTCATTTATTTAGTTAAGATCGTTTCTTTAAGTTATTTATAGTATTTTAATTATTTATATTAATATTATTTATTGCTAAGGTAAGTAAGACGTACATATGTTAACATCTAATACTTAGCCACGTAAGCATATATATTATAACGGGTTTTTCACCACCGGGGATCTACCGGAGTGAAGTCCGAATACATGTACTATTTTGGCAACCATGTTCAAAACTAAAAGTCGGGCGCCAGGTGATTTTATACTCACCAATAAATAATTATCAGAAGTCGGCTCAGGGTGGCGGATCGGGGAAAGGTCAGGCACTTAAGATTACGATAAAAGATTGAGCAAAATTAAACAAAAAAAAATAGTCGTATATTAAACAAACAAAATAATTGATCGGTTTCACACAAATTATCGGTTACAACAAAATATAAATGCCGTTGTCGGCCTGACTCGATATAAACAAAAAAAAAAACAAATTGCTCGTAGGAATCGTAATTGATCAAAACACAAAACTAGTTCGTATTAAAAAAAAACGAAAACGGTCGGTTCACGAAATAATAGTCAGATACTCATTGTCCGGAGACACACATACACTGCACGTATCACCGGAATACTTGACGAGTGACGTCAGAACATCGTATACGGCAAGACTCCACCACCACAACGAAGGAGACACGGACAATCCGCAATTCTCAGAATTGCTCGATGAAACAAAATAAAACATAAAACAATACCTCATTTCAGCAACGCGCAATTTTCACTATCATATAATTATTGCACGCAATTAATTATTAAATTAATTATTATTTACACCAAAACGCATTTCACCTGTTCATTAAACAAAACAGTCGGTCGTACAACTCACTCAGTTCTCATGCCGAGGCTTCGACTTGTTCACTTGTTCACTCACAATTTATTTGTCGCGATTAAAAGTTCATTATTCAAACTCGGATTGATCCTAAAAGGCGCAAATCGAATTGTTCATAAGTCGAAATCGAAATTGTTCGTTTGGTCGGAGTCGAATTGTTCAAATACAAAAACGCGGCCGCTCAGTACGACGTCTATCCCGGATCTTTTTTCCGTTTCAATCCCTGCGTTGGATCGATTACTCGGTCGAAGTCGAAAAATTAATTCTAGATGTCACTAGAATTTGCTCATCGGGTAACTATTTATTATTTCAAATAAAACAAACCACGAGTCGATGTCGAATTTTTCATCATGTTACAATATATATATTAGGGTGATTCAAAAAGTAATAAATTTCTTTTTTTTTTCTCGCAAACAGGTTCAAAAGTTTCATTTAGATAAAAAAAAGACGCCTGTGAAAATTAGAGCTCTTAATATCACCCTTAAGAGGTTCCGCATTGCACTTTTCTATTTTCCATAAGAATAACATGGAAAACATTTTTTTTGCGACTTTTGATTTTTATAAGTAGCCAACGATGCGTCATAGGGATAATTGGCAGGCATATTTTGTAGGTAATTGAATGCTTTACAAAAAAAATTTCTTATCGTTTTTTAATAAATCTATTTGTTCAAAAGTTGTATGAGGTTGAAGTCGAATTCATATTAAATTTTGAGATCTTTTTACTTTAACGGCGAAACGATCAGACCTATTACAAAATATCATAAGACCTTTTTTGTAGACAATTTCATTCCCTAGAAGTTATCTCAGTAAAGTTTTTTCAATTTCCGCATTGTTATCTAGTTATTTTTATTTTAATGTCAAGCTCATAAAAAAAATAGTCTTCTGATCGAAAAAATTTGTTATTTTCGTATCACCCTAATATATATATATTGTGACGTTATTTTTTGTATGGAGGTCAAATCAAAGTGAACGTCACAAGCACCAACTGATTTTATTGTATTTACGAGCATGGTAACTCAAGACTTAGAATTTAGCTTACAGGTATTAAAGATTTTGATACAGATTTGTGATTTAAGTTAAAGTTTAAAAATTAAATATGGAGTAACGTTTAGCTACAGTTATTGGTTTTGTTAAGAAAAATTAGAGTAAAGAATTAGAATCAGACTTATGAAAGTTGAATATTGAATATGGTTCGAGATTAAAGTTTGGAAAATGATAAAGTTTGAGTTTTGGTTCACAGTTTTGGCTATTTTGACGGATGCAGGATGGGATCAGTTTTGAGTTTTCATTTGGCAGGCCTCAACAGTAATTTTGTGACCGTTGCTGTTGTGAAATCCGTTTGGTCATTTTTAATCGTTTAGTCTGACAGGCCTCAGAGGACAAGCTATGACCACTTGTACCGCTGAGGAAGGCATAGGTCACTTAGTTTTTAAGTTTTACGATCCCAGCTGAAGTCTGTTCCAGGAGAGCAACTACTAAGGATATCCATACTCAGAATCAGTTAGTGAGTACGTTCGGTGAGGTATAAGCTTCCAGTTACCGATATTGTAGAGTTGAGGTTTGATTATGGATTTAGAATATAGAGGCCAGTTATTGATCATGACAAGATTGAGTTATGGGTTTTGGGGTTTTGAAGAAAAACAAGTCGAAGGAAGACCTTCGGAGAGCACGTACGTGAGCATTGGTCTCTAGTCGCTCGAAGCGAGCAGACGTGTTCAGTAATGGCGCTACAGTTCATGGAATTGCGGAAAACTACAGATTAAGAATTATTGTTACACAAGTATTATTTGAAAACAGTGTAAGACGTTACTCGATATTTTATTCATCAGTAATCAAGTATGAAATAATTATTATAATTATCAATAATTAATCGAGTGCGAGCCAAAGTCTTGAGATATTGTGCTACTGTTTTAATTAAAGAAAAGATGTAAGATCGGAGAGAAATATGAAAATATTGTTACAGTTTAGAGTCATGTTCACGATTTATTGTTAATATTATTTTTATAAAATAATATAACGTAAACCGAATTTTTAATTACGCGACGGAGACGCGAAATAAAACCCGGAGTCGTATGTGGTCACCCAAGTGTATTAAAAATTATAAATAATAATAATAAATGTAACTCAAAATAATAAATAATTATAAACAAAATACAGTTGTGCCTGAACCAGCTCCTCAGGCTGGGTTAGTGCACGAGGGCGCCAGTCCGTTTTTACAAAACGAACAAAAATAATAACAAATCAGGGGAGAGATTACGGGACAAAATCTTGAGTGAGAATGTATGCACCAAGCGGAATGACAACCAAATAAATATAATGAATAAAATAATAAGGAATAATATTACTAAAATATATCCAGAAAATAAATAAACAAGTACTGGCTATCACTGGATTTCTTTTACTAAATTATTCAATTCAAATATATTTATAAACGCAACAAATTATTACAATACCAAGTATAATTTACTGTTATCAATCCTATATAATAAATGTCATCAAATTAACATATGCTCATTATAACCAAATAATAATAATAATTAATTAAATTATTTTATTAAGTTATCCACTGGGAATTGAATTGAATTGAATTTTAACCGGGCACTCAGCTTGTGTTAGCCATTGTACCCGGGCCCATTGAGGACAATTTTTATAGTTATCGGAGAGGATCGGGGTCCTGGTGATCATTGCTATTAGGCCTTGCGTTTTTGCCAGTCCACCTAACAATGAACTTAGCAAGCCCACTGTCCTTCCGACAACTATATATAATTTAATTATTGTAGATACTATTGTTTGTGAGTTGATAGATGGAGGAGACATAGTTTTTATTTCGGTGATTCCCCGCCCCGAGTCTAAGGAAACACGTCGCGGGACACAGCCGCTGTCAGCAGTCCCCACTAATTCAGGAAGAACCGAGACCTAGCATTAGCTAAGCCCACCGTTGTACTCCCGTCGCTATGAGTCCTAGCTTCCAGCTGCCGTAGCCATCTTACGTCGTGTCCTTGTCATCGGGGGGTCTTGTCATCCGAAATTATGTCTCCTAGGAAATTAATGTGGGTGTTTTATGGTCCATCCTACAGAGACCACTGTGTAAGATAAGGCACATACAATGGAGGATGCATGTTATCCAAGGGCAACGTTGGTGGTGGAGGACTCCCTCTATTATTGCTTTGACACGTTGGCTTACACCAAAGCTAGAGGTTCTGCGAATGTTTATGGGCCTCCGCCGCCATCGATGCTCGGCCGATACAGGTGTTCTTCTTCGATAAGAAGCCCCACCCGCTAGCCTAGTCATAGAGGCAGCAGTCCTGCAGATTCGATCGAGTTTTTGTGTTCCGCTATCATTTTTAATGAAGTCGGCGCCACTTCCACTCGCTCGAAAAATCGTCGTTATTCCACTTATCCACTGGGGAATTCAAAATACAAATTAAAAATTTTTACTCTTTAAACTCAATATAAAATTTATAAAAATAAAATAATTATTTTTTCTTTATATTATATTATTTTCTCTGGGGAGAGATAGACGCGGGAACTCAAATTACAAAATAAATTTTCCCCAGACCAATAATGTTTTAAATACTCAAATATAATTTTAAAATAAAACGTAAAATTCTAGAGTAAGATAAGGAGCCACATATGATATCCTTGTCTAATCCTCTACGGAATTTATTCGACGCGTCTACGTGCATGTGCACCAAACTCTGGGACACGCCGAATATATTCAACTTATTATTACAATAATAACTCAGTTTCAATTATTTATCAATCAAATACCGCGATCAACT
>OZ024712.1:10806127-10835290 GCA_964016945.1 Microplitis deprimator | reverse complement strand
TGACCTCGGACCCGAAATTATTAATTAAATATAAAATATTAAAAATTGTCACACGACCTGAGTTATATCATGATAATAAATTAAATAATATTTCCTTTCAATAATTATAAAGATTATAATTATTAACCTTTTTAACAATAAAATAATAACTATTTCAGTGAACCACGTAGCTGGAGAAAAATATGGATTTTTATCTCCACTATATCGACTTACTCTCCCTTCGGTCGATATTTTCATGTATGTTCTACACACACACGTGTGCTACTGACTGAAATGCAAATATTGATCAAGTACATAATATTCAATACAATTATCAATACATAAATATAAACATAATAAACAATAATATCAGTAAATTCATAATTAAATGATTAATCAAATAATATAAATATTTAAATAATAATAAATTATTGCAAATAAATGCGCTCTATAGTAGCTAGGAGGTGTTGTTAAACTCACGGTGGGATAGGAAAGCGCGCGCAGCGATTTACGTTTGAATCGCTACGTGACAATAATTATAAGAAATATGTTTGATTACTGAACAAATTGTCGTCTAATTAACGATAATATGAGACCCATGTACGTTAGTTTTACTAGTTTGTTAAAAAAAATGTTCTGGAGTATCGGTTTTATAAATTATTGTTCTAGCTTACCGAATATTATTTGATTATTATTATTTCGCTCTTTCAATTAATTAATTTATAATGTATTGATACGCATCATTTAGATGCCAGTTTACCTTTTTGTTAAGATTAATTTTATTATTGTTAGATTCAGTATTTTGTTAGAGAGTAAAATTATTAGTATTATGCTACAGTATTTTGTTATTGTTGAATAGAGATTTTGAGATTATTTTTTGTTTAATAAAAATTGCAAATCCACTGATAATTTACATGAATTTGGGAATGATTTAACCCGGACTACTCCCTCTCTCCATAAACTTACACACTGAGCGACACCATGGCATACCGTAACTCTGTTTTTGGTTTTCCAGTCTCTGTTTTTGTTTTTGCTTATAAGTTCTGAGCATTTTAGTTTTAGTTTTAGTTTTAGTTCTAGTTTTAGTTTGCGTGGTTTTGGTGATAATTTCACAGATCAAAAATTATCCAGTTTCTTAAGATTTACTGGTTCGGTGGTTCCAGTGATAAAGATTACCTGGCGTCCGATTCGTATTGAGACTGGAGGCTAAAGGCAGAGAACGAAGTTGTAATGCAAAAATTAGCGCGTCTAGAATTTGTGTTATAATATATATACATACATTCAGCTGTACTGTCCACAACGACCGGCAGACTCGCGGGTGACCCCACCATACTCTGGGCTCGACCACCACTTTTTGGTGGGGGGCGCTATAGTTGCACCATACTACTCAGTTGGAGTAGAGCACTAACGGCCAAATATGGAACTGGTCTGGTCCCATAGGTGACCGTGGTGAGTTTATATGGAGTTATTTGGCCTTGTTCGTTGAACCAGAGTATTTGTTGAAGTGTTCGATCGCGTTCGTCGACCGAAATCTGTCTAAACATCTTCGTGATATCTGTTATGGAGATGAGCTTATGAGTACGAACTCCTATGAATACGTCAAAGATGTCTTGTTGCAGTTTTAGACCGGTGTGAAGCACATCATTGAGTAAAATTCCTGAGCTAGTGGGTTTTGAACCGTTGAATACTACTCGCAGCTTGGTAGTGATGCTGCTCTCCCGTAATGAGTACGAGTTGTACAGCGATGTGCTGCTGGGTACGAGTTTCCGCAGTTGTTGAGGTGACGATTTGACTGGCGGTCGGACTATGTACCGTCCTAAACTGTCTCTGATGAGTTTGTTGAAAATGCGCTTCGCACGCCTCTTTATCTGGGTTGAGTTTGTGATGGGGAATTTTATAAATGAATAATTAACAATAAAATTATAATTTTTGAGCGACAGTAGCTCACTTGTATGTATGCGAATTGTACGAAATTATAGATAAGATAATTTTACTACAAGTTGGTTAGTGCGATGAGTGAGTGAATGAAGGGAGATTGAGAATAGAAAATTAGTGCGCACGCCGGTATTGGAAGGGAAGGCCCATTGTAATTACGATACTCTCGAGGATACTATCTGGCTGTGTAGCCAACGTATTACGCGATTTCTGGCGGTTTAGCCGGTCGTGCTCGCTAAGCGTGTGTGTCATAAGAGCATAGTAATAGGAAATTTTTGAGATCGAATAGATCCGACGTCGTCCAGGAAGTGGGTTGCTGTCCCGGAAAGTCGGAGATAAATTTTTCTAGGGGATAAATTTTACCAGATTGTTGGCGGGTCACCGCTCCTGGGAAGTGTATGTGTTAACCCTGAGAGTTGGCTGGGCACAATTCTAGGTGAATTGTGAATTCGTGGGAGTGTGTTTATCGGTTAATTTTGTGCGTTGAGAGTCCAGGAGACTTACGCGAGGATTTTACAAATTGATTAAGAGACATTGGGTAGATTATAATTGACAAATAAAGTGTAACAGAGGTATAATTGAGCGTTATCATTAAACTTTCTTGTCCCAGACGACCTCCTTTTACTCGGTCTATTATAGCTTTAAGTCTAGCCAGACATCCGGTTCTGGAAACCATGATAATAATTCCAGTGATGCCCATAAGATCTTCTTATGGGGTGCTGTAAGTTAATCGAGTCTTTTGAAACGTAAGATCGCATACGCGGAAAAAGGCCCGATAAGTTCCTTGATTTTGCTGCCTGGAATTTCTTCTTGAGTCCAGAAGCGTGATAGCAGGTCTTGAAGGTGTTGTTGACTGCTCGACAGCAGCATGATAAGTAATAGATGGTCGATGAGTGTGTTGAGTGATTGAACCAAGTAATATCCACCTGAAGATGGTATCTTTAGCGATTGGCAGGCCTTCACCTTCTGATGAGTGCATATTTTATGATAAGACCATAATAATCGGCACCAATAATGACATCAATTGGCCCTGGTCTTATGAACGCTGGATCTGCCAATTGTAGTTGTTAATATTGGTCTCAGTTGAGTTTGTTGAGTGCAACAGATGGTAATTAAGTAGTGAGACCACCTAGTATGTGAGCACTGATGATGACTGAGTCGTTTGAATGCCTAGATGAGAACTTGAGTGCGACTTGACTTTTAGTTTTACCGGCATTGGCTTCACCAATACCAATAATCTGTATAGATAAGTGAGTGCGTTTAAGTTTGAGTGAGTTCACCAAGGAATCTGAAACAAACGATAATTCAGACCCTGGATCCAGCAAGATTCGTACTGGATGAGTACTTAGCTTAGTGATCAAGTCCACTAGGCAAGTTGCGAGTAAGATTGCTGGGCGATGAGCGAAAGGAAAATGAGTGCCAGGTGTGTTAAGTGCAGATGAGTTCTGTTGAACGTCACTCGAGTCGTCATGTGGAAGCAGACGGTTTTATTGAGTGCGATTAGCGGCTGAGCTAGATGTCTTCTGAGTACTGTTGAGTCTCGGGTGTATCATTGTGTGGTGTTTTTGCTGTCACGCCTTACACTTAAATAGTGAGTTGCAAGCATCAGGATGATGATGCCCAAAACAATTTTTACACAGCCGTTTTTAAACAACGACTTGACCCCGTTGAGCATTATTGAGTCTCAAAAATTGAGTACACCTCACAATAAAGTGATCTCCCTTACACAAATCACAAGGATATTCTACAGGAGGGAATACCTTCTTGGGAGGCTTTGTGAGTGCAGTAGATGATTGCGTGACTGGAGATTGAGTGTTGGATGAGTAAGCAACAGCTGCAGCAGCGTATGAAGCTGTTTTACCGGATGAGCGCGGTGGTTTTGACGCAGCCACCTGTTCCACTTGTTCTTGAGCACGAGCATGACTGACAAGAAATTCGTTAAGTACCTTGGGTATTCAGTAGAAGCACCCATTTTGTTCTCCCAGAGCTCCCTGTTATATGAGTCCAGCTTGGGTATGATCCACTGCGTAAGCAGTAAGCAGTAGATTCATATCTGAGTTCAGTTGCACACCTAGTGCATTGAGTGCGTCAATTGCCTCTGAAACAGTGTTCTAGAGGTAATTAAGTTGCTCAAACGAGCGTGAGGTGAGCGCATCCATGTTTAGGAGCTTGTCCAATTGAGGACCGATGAGTAGACGAGGATTATTGTAACTCTCCTTCAGCTGATTTCAAACTGGTACAAATTGGTCGTCGCACATTGTTACACTGGCGAGGCTGAGTGCGGCCTGTCCTTGAAGACAGCTCTTCAAATACTGAAGACGTTAAACTGGAGCAGGTTCTTCAGCATTGATCACCATAGAGGTGAATGAGTCCCTGAATTCAGGCCAGTTCTCGTACTTCCCGTCGAACTTGGAAATTGCGAGTGCTGGTAGATGAGTTGGGGCCCGGGTTGAGTGCACTACAGCTGGAGCAGCAGCTGGAACTGGGATGGAATTGATGAGTGCAATGAGCTTGCCTTTGGCGGCAATGCATGAGCGATACACCAAATTGTATACGTCGTCCTTGACGTATGAGCTCTCAAGGAACTCCTTGGTGCAGGTGAGTGCGAGTGAGTCATGAATAAGATTGAATTGGTGCCATTCGCCCTCGAGTAGGTCAAGCCTATAATTGAGTTCAGACAAGCCATCAGCTACGGTGAGTGTTGCAGCCAGAGCTTCCCAGTCTGAGAAGGCTCTGAGCCGTGAGTACTGGCTGATCACTTTCAGCTCAAGTGCTGGAGAAATCGTAGACTTCTTTGGAATGCGTTTGGTTTTGTGCTTAGGTTGATCTCCATCGCCAGGGTTCCAAATGTTGGTGACACTGGAGTCACTGAGTGCATGTTTGTCGTCGACGATGATCGCAGGAACGAGATGTGGATCTAGGGAGGTGCCTTCTGGAACCTTTGAGTGCTGGTCATCCTTTTGAGGATCCTCCTTTTTCTCGTCATCCCCCATGTTGAGCTCTGTAACCTGTAATGGGCGTATATGAATGCAGCTGCTCACTGATAATGCTACCGACACAACCAACCAACCATCCGGCTCGAAGGACCATAAAATGTTGTAATAATAATTATATAAATACATGCCAGGACTAGTTGGTGGTTGGGATGTTTGAAAAATACGCATATTTAAAAATATAACAATATTTTTATTTGTCACTGCACATAATATCACTGGGTTACAAAATGAAATCTTGCTGACTCAATTTATTAATACTGTAAATTGTATGAGCTCATGAATACGTGATTAGTTGAATAAAATTGGAGAATTGAGCTTGAGTAATTAATTAAAGTAATTGGGATCATGAAGTTGTCTATTTGAACACTGAATTGATTGCAAAAATGTCATGATAATAAGTAACATGAAATCAGAGGTTACCGAGCGAAGCTAGTAGTTGAACACTTTAATAACTATTTTTAATAGCACTAAACGCATAATATTAAGTTGATTGAGCTCTAATAATTATGATCACTTAGTTTAATTGATTTTAATGAGCTTATAATGAATTACACTGAATTGAATTTATTTGTTGAACACGTGGTAGCATGATTGCAGAGACTACTGAGCGAGAATTAACTTTAAGTTTAATTAAAATATTGAGCATAATAATAATTCAAATAATTATAAAATTAAGTCTGTGCAATAATTATTTATTTAATAAGTAGGCACCTGCAATGTTTTCCGTACGAATAACCTCTTGAAAAACGTGGTCGCTGGAATTCTTGAGTTCTTAATAGATTTATAAGCTCTGGTGCCCAAATTGATATAAATAATTATATTTACATGGAGCTTGATAATTGCTTCCTTTAATTAAATTACCATTTTAATTAATCATATCTTGATGAGTACAAAATGATACGATTATTTTTAACACGTGTTTTGCTTTGGAATTAATGTAACGATAGATAATGTCATCGGTCTTCTTGACACGAGGCAGGAAACAGTCAATGCGCATGCACCGCACTGCGCATGATCAAGCTCAAATTTTACAGACATCAGGCCCCAGTAGGTGCTGCCTCTATCTGCCGGAAGCGCAATTAAATTTGAATTCAAAAGTAGTTGTAATTACGCAATATATGGTCGTACATGGGCATACCAACATTTCAATAGAGTTATGCATGGTCATATATGAATCATGTAAGGCCATATATGGCCATACGGAGTTATGTATGACTATATCTGATCATGTATGCCCGTAATTAAAGAATTATATATGGTCATATATGACCACATATAGTTCATACATGGGCACATATGGATCATATATGGGCATATATGGCCATGCATGGACATACTAACTTTTTAATAAAGTTATGCATTGCGATATATAGCCATACATAGTTATGTTTGACAATATATGATCATATATGCCCATAATTAATGAATTATATATGATCATACATGGGCGTATACAGTTCATATATGGACATGTATGAACTATATACAAACATTTCGTTTAAATTTGTTACGTGAAACTAATTAATTCTGAATTTTAGACGATTTTATGCCAATTACAATTAAGGCTAACCTTTCAAGCTCCGTAACTCAAGTATTATTAGTCGTACCCACTTAGCTCTCATAAACTTTTTTGTCGCACATTACTGCTTCTTTTCAAAAAAATTGTTTTAACATAAAAAAAATCAAGTTAAAACAAAAAAAAAATTTCCCATGGTATATAAATAGGAAATCGAATTGCTGAAATTCAACGTCCAAATATCAATTTTTAACGGTCGCCCAATATCGAGGGTTTTTTGGCGCAACCTCGAATCTCAAAAACTACTACATTTCAGGAAAGACAAAAAACATTTTATAGTGAACTTCGTTTTTCTACTTGATTCTTTTTGCAAATCTAGAAAGTAATCAAACTTCCTATAAATTTTTAAGACAAGTTTAATAGTAAATGTATGTAATTATTGTATTTTTGCTTATTTGATGAGATGCGGGTTTGCTGGACCGATGAATTGCTGAAAAACGTTGCATCCGTGGTTGCGGTATTCTTAATTGAAATAAAAGCATAGACATAAATAGGATGTTTGGATCATTTTATTTAGGAATATATTATCAACTTTTTAATTGTTTTTAATCAAATAACAATATTATTTATAAATAACACAGTATTTTTTTTAAATTTTTCGCGAGAGACATTATTTTTTAAATTATAGCTTATATTAGTATCATGTAGTTTCAATAACACTTGTGATCATTTTAAATGAAATTATGAAATCAAAGAAATATCAAATATTATAATTCAACACCACTTAGAGATAATATTATCCGTTATTGAAAAACAAATTTTTATTTTTCAAGGATGTATTCCAAATTATCATAAAAAGCATTATAATCTTTGGGTATCAAAAATTTCAAAGACGAAAGATCCTTGTACTTTTGACTACCCTATTAAAAAATTCCTTGTGGGATTGCATAAAAATCCATAGGAATCAATATCGGAAAGTACGGATTTATGTGAAAATTCATAGGAATTACTATAGGAGTGTATGGACTTATAAAAGAATCCACTTAGGAAATCGTAGGTATCTGGATTCCCATATGGAAAATCGTGAGTATCTGGATACTTATGTAGGGAATTGGCATAGGAACTTGTATAAGTGGGTTTCTGTGTGGAAAATTTATATAGGAATTTAGGTTTCAATCTACGAAACTACTTTAGAATCCGGGTTATCTGAGTTTTTATGTCTATTGTCTATTGATACGCGTATATGAGTAAATGACTAAATTTATATTCTATTAGCAGTAAATCTTTCAACAAAAAAATTGAGTAATTGATGCTTTTATATCAGTATTTGTAATAAGTTATTGATTTATTAATTTACTCAAGAAGTATTACATTTTTATAGAAATTACTACTAATTTTAATAAAACACTAAATTAGGAATCGATCAAAAGCATTGTACTCCAGGAAAGTTGATGAAAACACATACACTGTTTATGATATGTGTATCAATAACGTGACGTTTTATGTAAATTTTCTTAATTCCTAATTCATACAAGATTCCGATATAGACTTTGACATGAAGCAAATTTCCATGGAAAAGCGAGGTAAAAAATCCACATGGGAATCGATACTAGAATTTCCATATGCACTTGGCATGTTGTGAATTCCGTCGAACTCGTGTAGGAATCTTCGCTAGATTCTCATATGGATATTATTGATAGGGATAACAACATCGTCTGACGTCATACTCTGAAGAATATAAAATTAAATGTGGATTGAACACAATTATGACAGTGATAGGTTAAAATTCATATTGGATTATGTTTGTTATTTACCATCCCTTATTAAAAGAAACGATTCAAAATGATTTGCCATGTTAAATGCACATGAAAAGGGCGATTCAAAAGTATTTAAAGTATTCGGAAACATTAAAAAGGATTAAAAAAAAATTTTTTAGTCGTTTTTTTCAATAAGTGGTGATATTGTATCTCATAAATACTATGAAAGAGTATATTGTTTAACTATTGTTTATTCACTTTGAGAAATAATTAAATTGACCGAATATTAAAATTTTTGATCACAACAATAAACTAAATCACATTGCTACGAGCAAACTTGGTTATGCGCTGTCTGATATTTTTGAGATACGAGGGTGCGTATGAAATTTTTTCACTAGCTGAGATACGTGATTGCATTTTGTTAAATATAAAACACTATTCAATATTTTCATTCATAACTTTACAGACATATACGCGGGCATTTACTGGTTACTGTTCTGGCAGAAACTCAAAATCGTCAAAAATCGAGTTACGAGGTTGCGTCAGAAAACCCTCGATATCTTTAAAATTTCACGAAAAAGGTATCAGCTGATATACTTTTAAGTAGAATTTGACAATTACTAATAATAAAAATAATTTTTTAGAAATTTAGGGTGCACAAAACACCTAAAAGTTTCAAATTATTTTCAAATATGAATAGCTTGATTCGATGCGAAATAGATAATTCGTAAGTTTGAACTATTCGCATACTCCTAATGCGTAGATATGTTTTATCATATATGATAGCGCACTATCTGTTTTTATACCTTCTTATATATCATGTATGGCCATATATGGTAATATATGGACATATATGCTCATATGTAGACATCCAGATGTTTTAAATTAATTTGAGCTGACTATCACAATTACTTGTATACAGGATGTTGTAGTGCAAAAAAAAATTAGAAATGTTTCTGATATTACTAATAGCAGATTGATGATCATATTCTGCTTTTTGAAAAGTGAATATATTCTTTCAATCTTACGAGGTTCAAGTAAACTTAGTTGTCACTGTTATAACGGTGGGCCCTGGCTACTTCGTGTCCAGTAGCCACAAACCACAGTTAATAAAATTTCCCGAATAATATTAATTAGTTAATTTTAAATTATTAAATATAGATATAAATTAAAGATTATTTCAAGGCTGGTTCGAAAGATCGGGAAAATAGATCTCAGGTTGTAGGTCGACTCGTTCTGACCAGACACGCGGCTGAAATATAACTTAGTCTAAGTAACGCTGGTGATAAGAAAATTTGATCAAAGAGACTCAATTATCTATTATAAATTTTATTTAACCAAATCCCAACTTTTATTTACACAATAGTTTCCCCTTTTATTAATTTTATTTTATAATTTATTAATCAAGATTTAGCGTTCGGCATGAAATTAATTCCTTATTAAATGCACAAGATTTATTTAGACGCGGGAAATAAAATGTACAATTAATTAAAATTATGCTACGTTGAAGAGGGAGAAAATAGTTGTTACAATTTTGTCTAGACTTATCTGGTTGTACGTGGGCTTACTAGTGATATCGATCTCCGATTCGTTGTGGGCTTTTTGGACTCGATGTCGATCCTCTTCGGTAAATCCTCACGGGCAGATGTTGTATAGCAAACCACCACACTCACTCAGTAATCAAATTTGGTTTTTCTTTAACCAGACGAAGGAGTCTCACAAATATCCTTAATTAATTAATTTGAATCAAAACCAGTATCACTTATAAAATTAATAATTTAGTTTTAATATAAATATAAGTTTCAATAGACAAAATTATTCAGGTAACAGCTTAAACGAAATAGAACTGATTACTGGGCTAAATGACTAGATATAATAAACTTATTGTTAGGCCGACTGATATAAATTGTAATGAGTCCTGGTGCTAGAGTCATCAGTCCACTCTAGGTGATGGCCAGGACCTAAGTCCTCGAGCAAGTGTTTGCTGGCCCTTTTATATGTTGATTTTAGAGGCGTGGAACTACCCCACTGTCGTCTAAATTCAAGTAGAATTTGATCTAGGGGTCCTCTGGCATGGCCCCGAGTGACTTAGGAGTGTTAATTAACATATAATTGTTCTAATAGATGGCCGTAGAATCTGTTAGATATTGCGCTCGATTTTCAAGTCGTAAAATCAGAAACGCACGTTCACACTGTCAGTTGCGTAGCCTAGTCGTTAAAGCGTCGGTCTTCCGTACGTAAAGTGGCAACAAGAGAAAAAGATACTCTCAAAAGAAAAAACTCTTTTGCCTTTTTTCATACCTCTACTCCCTCACACACATCTTGTGACTTCCGCTTCCGTTGCCCTTTCTCTAACTATCCACCCCTCCTTTCCGCCTCAACTTCTCCAATTCTTTAATCCACTTTTCCCCTTCTCCATCCTCCCCTAACACTTCCTCTCTCATCTGCCAGCCCCTCTCTACCCCAAATCCTGAGCAAACCTCCCACACGTGTTCCTATGTCTATTCCTTATACCCGCCTGTCCTACATATCCTTCCCTCCTCTTATCCCCAATACCTACCCCCATTCCTCCCCTATCCTAGTCTGAACCTCGCCACCCTTTCTCCTCTCATTTCTCCATTCTCCCATTTCCTCTCTAGCTCTACTTGATCCCATTCTCTTTTCTCGTAGTAGGCTCTCCTCTCACTTTTCCACCCCTCTACATCTTTTCCCACTTTCACTCTTTTCCTCATTTCAAACCCACATCTCCACGCTAGCTCTCCTCCTTTTCCTTCCTCTATCCTTTTCTCATACCCTCACGCTCTCATTTCTGCTCTTATCACCATCTCATCACTGTTTGGCTCTTCTCCGACCAGATGTCCTGGAACCCTCCTCGAAACCCCTAACACCCATCTCAAATACCTTTCCTGTAGTTTCTCCACCTCCTCTCTTTTCTCCCATCCCCATATCTCCAACCCGTAACTCACCACCGACCATACTAATTTGTCAAACAGCCATATCCCTCTCCCTTAGTCGTTCCTGAACTTTCTTTTTCCTATTCCCTAAATCTTCCCCCCCTCTCTCTCTCTCTCTCTCTCTCTCTCTCTCTCTCTCTCTCTTTCCGTAAGTACTGCATACACGTTTTTATATCGCTCTGTTTAAAGTGTTTTGATTCTGCTGTTTTCGTCGTCAAAAGTCAGTTTTGAGGTTAGTGGGCTCTTAGTTCAATTTTCTGCCACAGCGAGCTGTCAGCACTGTCATCTCAGTCTTGCATAGTAAGAATCTAGTAATATTCGGGTTACGAGGTTAGCCGCGCTGTGATATTGGTGGTTTGAATGTTACTGTGGCGCCATCTACTGGGTCACCACTGCAAGCTTGTGTGAAGTTGATTTCAATATCGATTATGGATCTCGATGGAGCTGAAGGTTTCAGTATTCCTGCATTACCGACTGTGTCCTCTGATTCCGACTTATCTCAATCGTCAGGCTCCAAAAGACTACGTTATCCTGGTGATAAACCCACAGATCCTCCACTAAAAAAACGAGTAGGACGCAAACCCACGCTGGATACTGTACTCGTTGGGATTGATCGCATAACTACCACGCTCAGTGGCCATAGTGCATTGCTCAAAGACATTCCAGTTATCAAATCACAGCTGGATAGTTATAATACCGATATTGTAGAGCTAAAACAATCAACTTCACAGCTTGCTGCTGACAATCTGGAACTTAAACAATCATTAGCTAGTGTTACAAATCATCTTAACGCTCTGGAACTGAAAGTTGCTGACTTGGCTGGTAATAGTACTAGCGAACTTGCTTTACTGACTGCTGCTACTAATGCTAATACCACTAATATACTAAAGGACTTGAAAACAAACCCTGGTTCCAATGAAATTGTCATAGCGGGTTTTCCAGATATTGGTTGCATCTCCGATCATCGCAGATGAGTGAACGCTGTTTTTGCAGCTTTGGGGTTGCAAATACCTGATGATAACATTCTGGACACCAGAATACTTAAGAAAAATAATGCTGCAGCCAGTGATATTGTTCCCACACCTGTTTCAAACAGTGGTAATGCTCGTCAAATTCGAAGACTTCTCACCATAGCAGTGAAGCTTGCCTCTCTAGCTATTGCGATCAAGATAATAAGGGAACGTACCCATACTACGTGACCCATTTAGGGGGGGGGGGGGGGGAGCGGAGTCTTTAAAATACTACGGTCAGTCACAGGAGCGGGGGGGGGGGTGGCTCAGGTTTTTGTCACGTAGTCGATTTTACTGAGAGAAATCTCGTATTTTTTCGACCTATATTCAAATATAGCGCGCAGTGTGTAGCGCTTTGTAAACTTACAGTTGGTGGCGCTGACGCACATATGCCAAGCGTCAGCTGATAGAAAACAGACACTGTTTGTCAGACAGTTTGTAGTTCAGTGAAGTTGTCAAGCAAGTCGACAAGAGTTCGTGCAGGCACAAAAATGTCGTTGTACGATCGGCTGTACAAAGCTTTTATTAAATGTTATAAGGATTCCTTGTCAATGCAAGCAATCCAAAAGAAAACAAACAAATTTTGGGTACCGTTAAGAGATGAGCACAAAAAAAATCCAAGAGAGCTAGAGCGCCTTACTTTGTTAAAAGTCGAAGAACTCTGTCCGATTGGAACTAAAAAAAATGCTCGTCTCCTTAATTATTTCCTTAAGGTGGGTATTCTGACAATTTTTTTTTTTTTTGTCAAATGCTTCAAACAGTTTATTTTTTTTGCATGTTTTTAAAATTTGATTGGAAATTATAACCTATGTGACTTCCAGCATTAATCCGACATGAACATAGGGTATTCCGGTCTTTATATTGTTTCATCTGATTTTTTTTTCTGGCCTGTACTGACTCATAAAAGCCGCTTGTTAATATTCTATTTGTTGCATGGGTTTGATGAAATATTTTTATAATGAGATATTTATTTCTGTTGTAAGAATAAATACCTTATTTTCATGTCACTAATGTTTTGGCACCATAACAGACTAATAAATTTGTTTCTGCTCTCGCATGTGTGAACATTGGTAATTCGTGCTTCTTTTTTTGTATTCGGTAAATGTAGCTACCTGTACAAAAAGCTCCACCCACGCAAAATAATCTCGAAGTGGTTCCCAACATTAAAGGTAATAATGTCGCGAGAGAGTCTCTTTCTATCACTTGGAAAGGTATAACCAACTACTTTTTGCTCTACCAGTGCCAATGATTTTTTTTTTGCAAACTCTTGTAGACCAAATCGCCTTTAAAATATGTATGCAACAGCCAAAAAGAATTTTAACTGTAACATACATGCTAACAACTTTCACATAACTCTTTTTAATTTCTTAATTTCATAGGTCCTGATATAATTCGAGTTAATACTTATTTTTCTAGCCTCCAGTAACAATGAATATTCCGTTGAACAATCTTCTGTTTTAATGCCTTTTTCATCTATATCTACAATAGTCTCGACACCAAAACCTTCTACTTTGATGCCTTCTTCATCTGTGTCGACAACAGTCTTGACACCAAAACAGAACGCTTTGAAATCTGAAATTTCAGTACTTGAAGCTGAATTAAATGCTGTCGTAAGAAAGCGAGATGCAGGGCTTGGAGACGAAGGGATTGAGAAGACAATAAAAAAATTAAGGCATGATACTGATGAAAAGAAAAAATATTTACAGAATAAAATAGTCCGTGCAACGAACATGCGGAAATTTAGGGTAAAACAAAAAGCTGAAATTTTGAGCCTGAAATCTGCTCATCCCAACGTGCAATCCTTGTCTATAAGGACTCAGCCAGGACGTCCTTTTCTTAAAGAAAATCAGTCAGGTCTTCTTCAAGTAATTTGTGATATAGCAACACATGGAAGCTCAGCTGCTGATCAGAGGTATTGAGAACTTACAAGACTCTTGATGAATTGCATACACATCTTGTTGAAGGTGGATTTTCCATATCCCGGACCTCTACATATCGTAAGCTCATTCCAAAGTATTCTGGATCCTTAGAAGGTAAGCGTCATGTCACAACTGTGCCTGTGAGATTGTGTCGAGCCCAAACAGACAGACATCGAGACCACGTCGATCAACATTTTTGTAAAGCTACTGCTAATGGTCTCGAGGAACTTGCGTCTATACTTGGGCCAGAACAGGTAGTTTTTATCTCTCAAGATGATAAAGCAATAGTACAGATTGGAAAAACAGCTGCAAAAGTACAGGCTCCTGTTTTAATGCATTTGAATTACAAAGTGCGCCTCGATGACCACGACTTTGCTGTTGGAGTCCGTCATCAACTGACTCCTTCAGTATATGCTGGTATTACAATAAAAGAAAACTGCATGGGTAGGAAAGAAGCTGTTACATATTCTGGTCCAACGTACATCGTAATCCGCAGTGGAAAACACAGCAGTTCGACAGCAACAACTCATGCCAAAGACAATAAACTTTTAACATTAGATGATTTTAAAAATTGAGCCCTAGGAAAGGATGGAAAAGTCAAGCCTGTGATGATTTTATCGGTCGATGGAGGACCAGATGAAAATCCACGTTACAATAAAGTGATATCTAACTGTATATCGCACTTCAAAGAATACGATTTGGATGGGCTGTTCGTGTTTACGAATGCACCTGGTCGATCAGCTTACAACCGAGTTGAGCGGAGGATGGCACCTTTAAGCCGTGAATTAGCCACTGTCGTACTTCCTTATGAACACTACGGGTCACATCTCGATTCTCAAGGAAAAACCATTGACAGCGAGTTAGAGTTAAAAAACTTTCAACATGCAGGTACATTTTATTGAGTGATATATTGTCTTCTCTGCTGCTAATATATTTATAACTTAAATTCAAATTTATCTATAGTTTTATTGTATATTATTTTCAGGTGAAACGTTAGCTGAGATTTAGTCTCAGATGGTTATTGACGGTCATAACGTAATGGCGAAATATATGCCTCCTGGGGAAGTTCTTCCGGAAACTTCACAAGTTTCTGATACTTGGTATGGAAATCACGTTCGTGAAAGTCAATATTTCCTTCAAATCACCAAATGCTCCGATGACTCCTGCTGTGCTCCTCGTCGCAGTGCACTAAAAAATGTTTTGTACCAAGGCTTTTTACCGGCACCTTTTCCGATGTCACAAAACCCTTTCCGTATACCAAGTCCAGATGAAGTTGAGTCCTAAATATTTCCATCATTGCTTGTACGTCAATCTATAACATTGCGGCCGGATCTCTCACAGGGTAGAGAAATACCCTATGATTTATACTGTCCATCTAGTAAAGATGATATCACCGGAAAAACGTGTTTAATTTGTGGCCTTTATTTCGCCTCAAAAAAATCAATGAACAGCCATCGAAAAAATTTGCATGGTGGTGCAGTGGACAACCTGTCTCGCGTGCGACCTCTGCGGGTTTTCTCCAGGAGGCTACAAGAAGTTTTATGTGTTTTGGAAGAAAGCGTGGAGTGGTTAGACGTCGAGGCCATCGATGAACAAGAAATACTCAAGACTGAAGAAACTCTTGATATGACTGCCCCCTTAATCAACAATGTATCCGAGTGGATTGATGCTGGAAACGTATTTGTTGAAGACTTATGAGATGAATATTAATGTGATTAAACAGAAAATAATACTGTATAGCAATATGTTTTCAAAAATGTTGTTCTTTTTTATAATACATAATTCACTAGTAATTTAAGTATGCGTGCAGTCTTATGCAATAAAGACGAGTACAAGCCAAATTATTTTTTTTTTTTCAATTTTTGCCTGTGAAATGATTAAAAATCATAATTATGAATTACTACGTGAAAACTAAAGGGGGAGAGGAGGGTCTTGGCATATACTACGAGTGGTCACCGAGGGGAGGGAGGGGTCGAAAAAAACTAAAAAAATAGGTCACGTAGTATGGGTACGTTCCCTAAATGCAAAGAAGAAATTTGGCGTTCTCAAGTAGTCTATGATTAAACCTAAATTTGTTTAATCTTCAACAAGGGTAAGGCCAATCTCAAAGATGACCTTAATATCTATGTCAACGAAATACTCTCTAGTAAAACCTTCAAGTTGCTCGGTGAAGCTAAAAAGCTACTGAAACCGCTTGGGTATAAATACATTTGGACCAATCGTGATTCCATGATGGTCAAAAAGGAGGATGGTGTGCTAATGCAAATCATCTCTAGTCAAGCCGATCTGCTACGCTTCAAACATCAACCCAACACTGCAGAATAGGTAGAAACGACGTCTCCAAGTCAACACTGCAAGATTACATCCCACGAAGCCATTTGCGATAATGGTATTACTATTCTTAGAGCTTGCTGTCTTAATGAAAACTCTTTGAGAGCGCATATGGATGTTTTATTGCAATTTTTGGACTCAAACCTACTACAATATCTCATCGTCATTACCGAAACTTGGCTGGCCGAACCATACCTGATACAGTTGTTTAAATACCAAATTACAACATAATTCGTAATGATCGGAATACTCATGGAGGCGGAGTCGCTATATACTTTCATAATTCTTTAAACTTATCTGTCTTCCATAAACCCCCGATCATTTGGACGGGTCAACCTGGTGTTTCAGAGTACATCGTATGCAAACTAATTGTAAAGAAAACAGCTCCAGTTTTGGTTGCGGCCGTCTATCGCCCACCTCATGCCCCGTTCACAGCAAATTCTGATCTCGACTCTACACTTGCTGCAGCCATGGATTTAGCCACAAAATCATTCTAGGAGACTTCAATGCTGATCAGCTTCAATAGAGTTTTGACGCCCAATACGTCAAATCATTCATCAATAGTAGCTCACTCAAATTGGTTGATCATGGGGTCACTCGTGTTATGAAGCAGTCGGAAACGTGGCTTGACTTGTGCATTGTTGATAGTCAAGATCATATAACTAACTGGGGCAAATTGGACAGGCCTCTTGGAGCGGGACATAACCTGATCTATATCAAAATGCAGCTAACTGGACGAATTACGACGAGCAAGAAAATTGTCACTCGACATTTAAACAACCTATCATCGCCGGCAGCTACATCTGCACTTTCATGCCAGGACTTTATGCAGATACTATCGTCTGAGTATACAATTAGTCAGTCAGCGGACTCATTTACCAGTAGATTCATTTCTCACGTTAACAATTTTTCTCCTTGTCGTCAAGTCACCATTGATTTTTCAAAAATGGCACCTTGGATGACGCCAGAGCTACGTGTGTCTGAACGCAAAGTTTAGAAAATACACAGACGTTTCCAACGAAACAGATCTCATCGAGATCTGTTGCTTTATCGGTGTGAGCGGGATCTACACAGAGTGAAGCTTCGTGATGCCAGGATTTGTTACTATAGAGATAAGCTAAATGGTCTGTCTGCAGGTGCTATGTGGAAAGAACTTAGTAAGCTTGGACTTCTTAAAGATAACAGCCCTAAACCTCTGGCTGCTGATCCTACTGAGCTTTGCAAAGCATTTGTCAACGTCTCCAGGCGTGGGGTTTCCGACGAACCGCAACTTACTCCACCTGTTGTCAAGATTGGTGAACAACCAGAGTTTGTCCTAGGTAAGGTTACTTCTGAAACAGTAAAACGAGCAATTATGTCCATCAAATCTGACGCGGTTGGTGCAGATGGTATTTTGAAGAAGATGGTAGTAGAATCTTTTTCCTGCAATACTTGGGCCCATTACTGAACTGTCAAACAAGTCCCTAAGGGACTCCACATTCCCTGACACCTGGAAAAAAGCAATTATCGTTCCTATAAATAAGGTTCAAACACCTTCCAAAGTCACTGACTATCGGCTTATTGCTCTCTTACCATTTCTTGGCAAAGTACTTGAAAGGATAGTCTTCCATCAAGTTACAAAGTACCTCACCAATTATGAACTACTCGACCCGCTTCAGTGTGGCTTCAGGAAGGGACACAGCACTCAAACTGCTCTATTAAGACTTATCAACGATGTTCGCTTTAACATGGACAAACACATGGTCACCTTCTTATTGCTATTTGATTTCTCAAAAGCTTTCGACACAGTCGATCCACTACTGCTCATCTGGAAGCTTATCATGATTGGTTTCTCTGAGCCAGCTGCAACATGGGTGTCCTCCTACCTAACCGGGCTTTTTCAGGTAGTCAAGGATACTGATGGGAATCAAACAGACTGGATGTACACTGACATAGGTGTCCCTCAAGGCTCTATACTAGGGCCATTATTCTTCTCATTATTTGTAAATAACATCGAAATGTGCATTCGGTTCTGTAGGCGCTTGCTGTATGCTGATGATTTGCAAATATATCTTGCCTGTTACCCACATAAGCTCAAGCACTGCGTGCAGAAGCTGAATTCTGACATAGCTAGCATTAAAAACTGGGCAGCCAAAAATCGGCTACAACTGAACCTAGGAAAGACAAAGGCTATCTTGATGGGCACAAGGTCCTTTATCAACGCTATTGATACCTCACGAATCAGCTTGGGTTGTGATGGAATTTATATTCCTATCGTTTCCAGCGTCCAAAATCTTGGTGTTATCATTGACTCCAAGTTGACCTTCGAAGATCATGTCAAGCTTGTAACCTGTAAAGTGAATTCATCCCAGTATAAGCTATACAACTTGCGTCACATTACTGATGTGGATATGCGCAAAACATTGGTAAATGCACTTATTTAGCCACACATCAACTACTGTTCAGCAGTAATATATGGCCTGGGCTCTGTACTAGACGGTAAGCTTCAACGTCTTGCCAATAAAGGTATCCGTTTCGTGCTGGGACTGCCCTGGGATTCCCATATAACGCAGGCCAGAAAAAACCTAAACTGGCTTACTGTCCGCAAATCTAGAGCACGAAGCATGCTGAACATCACCTGGGCGGTAATCCATGAACATACTCCTTCGTATCTTACTGAACTTATATCTATATACACAGCTGCTCGTGCATTGCGTAACCAAAGTTCTGCAATTACCTTGACAGTTCCAAATCACCGGACGAGCTCATATAATGCAGCTTTCGCGGTAATAGCACCATACCTCTGGAACAGCCTACCTGATGACATTAAACTTGCACGCGATTCTGCCACTTTCAAGTCATATCTGTTTACTTGGATTTTAAATTTAGACGATGAATATTTGGTGACTTGAGTTACCGATTAGCCGGTGTGCCCTTAATGACATAGGCAAATCTTATTAGTTTACTACCTTATTATTATTCGAAACTACAACACATTTAATTATCTATATGTATTAATTTCACTTATCCCTATTATTGTAGTATAATTCTTTCAATATGCTATAATGTAAAAATGGACTTCTTATTATTAATACTGCAAAGCTATTGCTTTGCTTCTAATGTAAATTTTTGTTGAACCAAATGAACAATAAACAACCAATCTAATCTAATCTAATCTCTAACATGTACCTCCTGACCCCCATTCGCTTTCAATACATACCCTAAATACACATACTTTCTCACTTCCTCCATCTCCTTTCCCATCCATTGCCAACTCACTTTCCTATACCTGTCCCCACCTTTCCTACACCACATGATTTTTGTCTTCCCTGTATTTACTTCTAACCCTTTTCCTTCTATATATCTTTCCAATGTCCTAATCATTCCTCTCATTTCCCCTTTCTCCTTTGCTATTAAGACCACATCGTCCGCATACGCCAGCACATACACTTTTTTTTCTCCTCCCAAATTCACTCCACCCCATCTTACCTTTTCTAACTCATCATCCATATCCGACAAAAACAACACAGACGAAAGGAGACTCAGCGGGCATCCCTGTCTGACTCCCCTCTCCATCCAGAACTTCTCTCCACTCTCACTTTACTAGCCGTCTCACTTATCACTACCTCACACCTCCTCACCAGTCCTTCCCTAACCCTAAAATTTTTTTAATAACTTATTAAAAAGATCGTCTTATCCTTTATAAAATCGAATAGAATGTTTATTTTCGTATCTCGAATAGTTTAAAAGTTATATTAGTTTTTTAGTAGAGAAATGAAACAGCCGCTGCAACTTTGTTAGCACGATTTTTTTAAAATACAATAAAAAATTGAAAAAAAATTTTTTTCTATACGTTGTTATATGTCGTTCTTTTTGTAAATTTTAGAAAAAAAATAGAGCAAAGTTAAAAATTTGTTTATAACAAATTGGTAAGTTAATAAACAATGGAATTCTTGATAAAAAAAAGAAAATTTGGTTACTTTATAGACGACTATCAAGTATAATTTTTAGATAAAAACTAATTATTTAAACAACAAAAATATAAACAAAAGGATTATAAACAATTAAAAATTGTTGTTAAGGAAATTTTTTTTCTTTTTAAATCATAATATTTGTAATATAATAAAGTTGTGAAAAAAAAAATTTTTTTCAATATTGCAATAATCAATTTGTTTATAAAAAATTTATCAAAAAATGGCGGAAGGTTTTTTTTTTGCAAATCAATTAATATCTTGTATGAATAAAAAAACAATAATATGATGATTAAGAAAAAAAAAATTTTTTTAACATTACTTGGATTTTTCAGTTTTGATTCAAGTACAAAAATTATTATAAACAAAGTATGAATATTATTTTAACTTTCATGGCGTGATCTTGTTAAGTATTTATATAAGGAAGGCTCTACGAAGCGTATTATTTCTACGACAATTATTTAAACATTTTTTTTCATTTACAATGAAGATGGAAGTTCGAGAAAATTTTGTTAGTTAAAAATCGTTTAACTTGTCGTAAAATTAACTTAAAGTAAAATTTCCGACGGGAATAAATTATTTAAAGTCTTCTGAATACACCATAATTTTTAAAAATTTAAAAAAAATATTCAATACCTTAAATAAATTAATCAATGTGTCGTACTCGCTATTGACGCCACGCGCGCAATCTAAACATGTTGCGCGGAGACCCATTTTCGGCGTTAAATTGAAATTATAAATAATGGAGATAGAGTTCCGGGAGCTAGGAGTTTTTTATTGGATATTTCCTCCTCTTTTACAATCTTTTCTTGAAATTCCTTAAATATTGATAGTCTATGAAATATTAGCCAAAAACGAAATGCCTTTTTTCATCTTTAATTATTTATAACTTTTGCAATTTTTTATGTGCTAATACACGCTTTTGACACATTTTTCTAGACGTCATTCCGGATCCAATGAGCCATCATACATAATTTGAAGAGCAGTATCTCTATTTTAGACGATTTTCAACTTGCCGACTAGACTATTGTGAGTAACATACATAAATGAGATTAAAGGAGTTATACCTATGTAGATACAAAATTATAATATGTTGTCAAGTGAGCAAATACTGAAGAATATCTGGTGTAAGTGTGCTTAGTTGAAGAATTCAAAATTAATACACAGAAATTTATAGTAAATAATTTATGATTTTATTTACACTTTATACACAAAAATATTTAAGCAAATACAGAATCTTGATCAATTATAAACGTGACAACGAATGCGTCTGGGTAAATTCATGTATGAAAAATGTAACATGAAGGCTTAGCGAATTTAAGCACAAGCACGAGGTGATTTAGATCATTTTAATCAACAGCGAACGATAAATAATCTTAATAAATAGTCGCCTTAAGGGTTACATGGGTTTCGTGGGTTCAAAAAATCGATTTTTTTTTTTGGCTCATTAATTTCTACAACATCTCAAGAATATTGTCCAAAATTTTCAAGTCGATCCGAATAATAGTTTTGGAGATACAACCTTTGGAAGGTGACCGCTCCAAGTCAGGTATAGAAGGGTCAGCGCGCCTCAGGTATAGTGAGCAGCTGCTCGTCTATTGTTTGTCTGTCATTGTTGTATATTACTTTCACTTCCTAAGGAAAACTAGTTTGAAATATTTTATTTGGTGATTACTTCTTGAAGGACGAGGTTCATTTGAGGTTATTTCAAGTTTCTATCATATAATTTATTAAAAACGTGGTATTATTTGTGGTTATCTAGTGTCATTTGTGAAGTTGATAAACAATGCATAAATTTCAAGAAAACAGCTAACCCTTGGAGCTCGTAGAAAAGATAGACCGAGAAAAAGAAGACAGTCCTTTAATCTTAAATATCCGGAAACTGATGATAGTTCCTTCACGAGCACCTCAGCAAAAAAATTAAAAGGTGATGATAAAGAGCACGTGCCAGAAGAGGATACGCTCCAATATTCAATCATAGATTTTGCCTTGGTTTTCTCAAATCTCTCATCGTTTGTGCGGTGTTCTAACATTATTGACGATGAAGATGAAGATCAATTGTGTAATGGTAAAGTACAATTTAAGCAATGTTCGAAATTTGGTCTGGGATATGAAATCGTAGTAGAATGTGAACGATGTGATCCAAAATATATTTTATCTTGTCAAAAAATCGGAAGAATGTATGAATTAAATCGCCGGTTAATTTTTGTTATGAGAATATTGAGCTTAGGGCTCGCCGGATGCAAGAAATTCTACGGTTTGATGGACATAAGCAGTTCATTTTTAAACCAGTCTACATACGATTTTTATATTGATAAAATACATGAGTGTATTGAGACAGTTACTCAGACTCTATTCTCATCTGCTGCTAAAGAAGAAAAACAATTTACAAATATTGAAAACGATTTACAAGATACGACAGATGTGAGTGTTTCCGGTGACGGTACCTGGAAGAATATTGCGGCATTGGTCGCTGCTTGTATCTTCAATGAAGGAACATCAGCTTTATTATTGATTATGCACGGTATGGATTTAAAATTAGGCCGAAACTTCCGAAAAAATCTGCGAACGAGACTCGCGAAGCCAGAATCCGTCATCGACAGGAGCAAAAGGATGCCCTAGACATTGCAACTGCTGCAGAATCTTTACTTTATGGCCCAGGAATCGACGATTCACTGTAAGTTATAAAAAAAATTTTTTTTTCCACTTTTATTGTTACTCAAAACTTCAAACGCGTTTTTCTCGGAACCGTGTTTTCAAAGTCGGTTGTAAGATGTTCTCGGAAACTACTCAACCGATCCTGATGAAATTTTACACAGGTGTTCGAGATACAATTTACTCGTGCTTGGACGAAGGATTTTTTTTTTTTTCAATTACAACTATTTCAAAAAAAACAAAATGTCAAGCAAATTTGACCGAAATTTTCATTTTTTTGGAAAAATGTCTGCCAAATTCCAATTTTTACTTTTTAGGTAGATTTTTTTAAAAATCTAACTATTGTATTTGTCCTCATAGTCGATTTTACAAGGGATTTCGTCATAAACTATCATAATTAGTTGAGTAGAGTTCAAAAATACCACTTGTTGAAAAATTTATATATATATATATATTTATGTAATAGAACCGACTTTTGAGGACACGATTGCGTCTCCAATTTTTATCTGATCTCAATGAAATTTCCTACACTTATTCTATGTGTGATTACCACGGTTAAGTTCGAAGATGGGCTGATTCGGTCGATTAGTTTAGAAGTTATGGCTGTCTGAAATTTCAACGATTTTTCGAAAAAATCAATTTTTAATCACTTTCAAGTCCATATAACTTTAAAACTATAACTTATAGATAATTTCTGCAAAAAGTATTTTAAAGCGTGACTAATGAGCTTTAATTTATGACCTCAAACTTTGTATTTTGACCATTTCTTCCAATCATTTCATAGCCTTGAAAATTTTAATGGAATCAAAAAATGTTGAAAATATGGTTTTCATTTCACATAACTTATGCTTGTCTTATTATAATCCAGTTTCGTCAGTTGTATTCCATTGTGCACAAAATAACCTGTAAATTTCACTGCTATTTTATATATTAAAAGTATTTCTTTTATTACTTATGGTGTATCAAACGTACCTCTACTCCCCATGATTATCACTTGTCTTGTCATTACGATAGCACCCACAGTTCTTATCGGATCTTGATGAAATTTTTTACACTTATTCTATAAGCGATTACCTTGATCAGGTTCGAAGATGGGCTGAATCCCTCGAATAGTTTTGAAATTATGGCTGTTTGAAATTTTCATGATTTTTCGTAAAAATCAGTTTTTAATCAACGCTAAAGCTCATATAACTTCAAAACTAATATTTATACACAAATGACGTAAAAAGTATCTAAAAGCTTGACTAATAATCTCGCATTAATGACCTTAAGCTTTATGTTTTGACTATTTCTTCCAATAATTTGATACCCTTGAACTTTTTAATGAAATCAAAAATGTTGAAAATATGGTTTTCATTCCACATAACTTATGAATTTCCCATTATAATACAATTTTGTCACGTGTATTTTATTGTAAACAAAATAACCTGTTAATTTCACAGCTATTTTATATTTTGAAAGTATTATTGTTATTTTAACTGGGCTTGTCATGGTAACAGCAATTACAATTATGATCTCATACTAATTAAATTTTCAATACTTTATTTATGTGAAGGTTAGTTTGGTACATTACCTGTATAATTTTATGTCAAATCAACTATCTGAAGTTCTCTATCAATAATAATCGTTGTCTTTTTTTACCCTTACTCCTAGAAAACGAGTCTAATTTCATATCATGACTATACACTAACAAGATATGTATGTATAAAACTATTTTTTTATATCAATTAATTGAAAAATCTACCTTCCATTTCGGCTGCCGAATGGCCTTTTTCATTTTAGATGATTTTGTCAGGAGTTATGCTGACAACGCGGACGCACCTTTTTTCCGAGGGGTCACCGGAAATGACGTCACAATGGAGGAGTTTTAATTTTTTTTTTTTTGAAAATTTCAGAAATTATTCTTTAAATATGTATTTGTAAGACAGAAAAAAGTTTGAATTAAATAAATAATTTTTTACATGGAAAAAAAAATATTGAAAATAGGCCTTTTTACCCGACGAAACCCATGTAACCCCTTCAATGTACGATCTAATTATTGAAAATATTTTAATGGTAGCAAGTGAATCCAGTACACAGCGATAATCAGTAACTAATTTGCGAAAGCGTAGCGTAAGAGAAAGCACGAGGCAATAGCGTAGACTGCACAATAGCGATCGAGAAAATGGCAGCTTTTTCTCCCGCAGGTACCACGCGATGGTGACGTGACTGCCGGAGAAAATTTTGCCATTGACGTAAAAGTGCACCAACTCGTTGTAGTTAGCCGCCAATTTTTCTGATTAGTCGGCTAGTAGCAGGGCTCTTGTATCGCAATTGCAAGTAACCCGAAACTACTCTGACTTTGAGCTCAGTTGAATGTTTGGTTGCTCCCTGACATAGCAAGAATACCCGGTCAATTTAAAGCGAGCATGCTGATGAGTGAACATATATCGATAGAAATATGCTATTATAAATATTAACATACCAATCTATGAATTTTATTACTTATAAGTAATATTTATTAATTATAAATAATTTTAACCATCAAATTTTTGTAATGTGTCCACTTATTTTATTAATTAAATGTGGTCTTAATAAAACAAGGGCCCACACATGTGTAAAACTTAAAAGTGTCTTACGTACCTGTCCAGCTATGTTCAGTAATCTCAGGACTAGGGTAACCCCGTACTGGACCACGCGGTAATAAAATTAGAGAGAGATCTTATACTTAACTTATTAGGAAGGTTGTTATTAATTCATAAAGTATAAATTTAATATTGACAAATGAAACTATGGCATTTATTTAACGAAGTCGTTTTACAAATAAAAAATGAATGAAACCATGAACAATAAATATAGATGACTGATGAAACTGTGTAAAATGAGCGAATAAGCTAATTGGATCTGGTTTAGGCGTGAGGAATTTTTAACAACTTAAAAATTACACAACTTTTTATAAGCAATAAATTAACTATTTATTTACACTTATTTACACTTTAAAATTGTAAGAAACTTAACAATTATAGCGAATGCGACTAAGAGATACGCGATAGCGAATGCAAACTAATGAAAAGATTCACGTATAAAATTCGACACGTGGTCGATAGCGGTTATATTCACGGAAATTAATTTATAATTAATTACACGCGAGTAACAATCAGAATTATTCACAATAAATAGCAGCCTTATTTTACTGACTAAATATTGAGGATAATTAGCAAAGCGATTTGAGTTGTATCACACAAGAAATAATTACAGAAGCGGTTTCAAAGCACGAGGTTGCAAGTAGCAAAGCACATTGTAGAATGAATAGATGAAAATGTCGTTGAGTCGTCGTCGGCTCTTGGTGTTGACGTGGCAGCCTTGCTGCATAAGACGAATTTTCCCATTGGCTTAAAAGCGCGCCAACAGGAAGTAGTTGATAGCGGACTTTCTTATTGGTTGGCCAATATAAAACGAATTATCTGATTGGCCGGCTGGTAGCGGGTTCCCATAGCGTCTTGACACGGTCCTGAGGGAGTTTTTAGTATGTGTCGGGTC
Organism: Microplitis deprimator; assembly: GCA_964016945.1. Taxonomy (NCBI): domain Eukaryota; kingdom Metazoa; phylum Arthropoda; class Insecta; order Hymenoptera; family Braconidae; genus Microplitis; species Microplitis deprimator. The sequence goes on along the minus strand of OZ024712.1, from coordinate 10,808,769 downwards.
CAAATAGCGAGTGACCCGGCACTCTACGCTCTCTGTACAATCGCGAGTTCGGCAGCTCCCGGACTTAGCGGAAATGCACGAAGCTTATTTGAATTAATTTAAGCTCGTGACTGAACAAACTGACTCGACTTACTTTAACAAAACTGACTCGACTAACTTAATTAAATATAACGGCTCCTCAATTATAAAATATTATTTAACAAATAAAATAGTAAACCCGACAATTAATAAAACGACTCGACTCACTTACTCCAACAATTCCAATCCAAACCAGTCCTTCTTTCCACCGAACCTTTTCCTCCATGACCAAAACCATAACCAGTCCTTCCAAGTCCACCAATCCATTCCAATCCTTTCCGAATCCACCAGGTCCAATCCACAATAATTATTGATGTAATAAATTAAGTAAATTAAACTTAAATAACTTAAGTAAAATAAGCTTCCACACGTCGTGGGCTTATATGCTCTTGGCCCATTTTAAGTACGACTGTCAGCACGTATAGTAGTAGTAGTAGTAGTAGTAGTAGTAGATGGTAGTTGAAAACCAAGATGGTAGTGGTAGAGCACGTCCGTCCACGGCGGTTGCTGCGAGCCAAGAGAGCGACAGCTCGTCGTTTCTGGGCCTTGTACCTCCCCATTCAGGTTGGCCAACTCCTAAAACCAAACGGCGAGAAGCTCGACCGTAGCGACCCCAGCGCGTCAGTGACTGCATTTTCTCAAATGTTGACAGTTGTTGAAGAAGGAGGCCGGTTCTTTTGGCGCGAGTCGAAATTCGAATTTAAACGCAAGGTGGAAGCATTCCACCCCGTTACATTTTATTATGTTCGAGGATTTGTACAAACAATATTTAAATCAAGGGAAGGAAAAATCGTAAATCTGTTTCTCTGTTTTAATTTATTAGATTAGATTTTTTTTACATCTTTTTTTTACATAACTTATTCAAGACCAAATATCCAATTAATACCTTGAACAAGAAATAAAATTAATGGTTGCCAAGCTATTAACCATCTAATCCAATCTAGTAATTGACCATAGAGGACATGTGGTCTTTCCCATCTGAAATATTAATTTATATTATTAAGGTCAACAAAACTTGATTATAAAATGCAAACATAAAATCACGTATTGTGTAAGACATAGAGTGAATTAATCCAAAGCTTTGTCAATATTAGTTATTAATAAATCGTCAGGTTTGAAAGTGCGATTAATTTTTTCAATATCTCGCAAACTGCGCAACTAATTGACTCCATAATTTAATTAGTTTCGAAGCAAGATAACTTATTTTGATTTTCACATCACTATTAGAATTGGTTAATTTGTTCGAAAAATATCAATAGCGATCGATGAAAAAAAAAGGAATCTAATCAGTTCAAAAATGATATCAGCACTCTATTTAAATGAAGTCTTTGAGATCAAAATCATTTTAATCCATTGGTTAGTTAAAAGATATCGTAAACGAAAAATTTTAGCTATAACCCAGATAGCATCCAAGTCATAAAGCCTTTTTAGAAAAGTCGTATCGTGACTAAGAACCCGCAATCGTCGAAAATAAGAAATCGATTTTTCGAAATCTTAAAAAATTTATTTTTTAATCGTCTCATAGAAGTTCGAAATAAGAATTATCTAAAACATTATGTTTTTTTTCGATCAATCTTTCCGTCACAATGCTTAAGAATTTATATAGAATTTAAATCTGAGATAAACATTGTTATTAAATTTTAAATGAAATTTTTTCCATATCATCTGCATTGAAACGCTGTTTCAATGCTTATTTTACAAGTCAGAACAAGTCAGTTTCAGGATCATGCGATTAAGCCGATGGAAACTGATCAGTTTCTTCCCTAGAAACTAAACCTCATCAGTTTTGACGCGTTAAATTAGTTTTTGACTTCATTTCATCCCGGTCAGAACAGCCTCTATAATAAGCATCTAGTATTAATATTAATATCATCGTAATAACTAATTACACCGACAGTTGTGTTGACAGCGATGATAAAAATAGTTAATTAATCAAATTTGCATACCTAGAATCAAGCGTTATTTTTTGCTATGTTATCGGTTAGACACTAGTCTGTTTCAAAAAACTCCGGATCTCAAAACTCACAATACCAATGCCGGTACTATGAGAAATATAATGCGCAACACAAAATAAAATACGATTTCAGACGTCGAATGTCAACGTTACCCTCGTCTAAAATCGTCTTGTATCACAGCTTGCTATGCAATACACCATTAACTTCCTGCTAAGAACATCGAAGATTTTCAAAAATTAAGGAAGTTATTGTTTTCTGTCTAATTTGTCAACATTTTTCATATTACGTTTTGTTAAAATTTTTTTTTAGTAACATTAGGATAACGTTGACTTTTAAAAAATTCCACGTCAATTTTATTAACATTCAGGTACAGCAGAAAGTTGACTTGGAATGGGCGACTCGAAGCTAACATAACGCAAACCTAGCCACTTGGGTAAACGCCAGCTAAAAAAGATATGATGCGCATGCGCGTCATGAAAATATGTATTACTTTTGATATTATTCAATTAATGACTTATTTTATTTATTAGTTAAGAAAATATTGGTTAATGGACCTAGATATATAAGCTATAAGTCGATCTCAATTACAAATAGTGACGAATATCGTCG
>OZ024712.1:10572322-10805927 GCA_964016945.1 Microplitis deprimator | reverse complement strand
AACCCCGTCAACTCGTGGGCTCGATCCCGAGATCTATTTATTCAAAGTCTGATCTGGTAGTCATTATGCCAAATCACTTACTTGAAAGATGTTACTAATTGTATTGACCTGGATACAAACAAACTTAAGAAAATTGAAAACATCAATTTTCCCAGATAGTTAATTTCACTTACATTCTTTTGTTTGAATAAGAATTGTGTAAACCAATAGAATAAAATGAAAAATTTTACATTGTGCACATTTTCGATGATTTTGAATGCAGAAGCGAAAAAAAAATAAAACCATATTTTTTACAATTTTCTATTTTATCGGCGTAAATCTGGCATTTGTGCAGGATACTGACGGTATTATTATCACAAAAACAACGATTTTACTATTATAACATTATCGGATTATTATAGTTCTTATACAGCATTTATTCGGTAAAATTTCAGCATTTTTATAGCAATATTACTGTAGTAATCTGGTAATTCTGCAGCATAAGTACAGTAAGAATATGGCATAACTACAGGAAATAACTGGCCAATATAACCATATTAATACCAAAATATTACGGTAAATTTACGGAATGTGCACAAATGCCGAAAATTTACGGCATTCTCAAAACCGCGAGGGTAATTTCCATGTATAACTATTTGTTAAACATATCAATTAACCATTAATTACAAAATTGATATTGATGTTTTTGAAGCCAATCTGCAATAAATGAAATTCGTTACAAAGCCTTTGTTTGTTACTTTCTATTAGAGTAGCAGTTTTGGTGTAAATACCGTTTGAATGGGGATTATCAAAAAGTCATCAACTTTAAATATCTGTAACTTTTGAACCATACGTTTTAGAGCTAATGAGCTCATTAACAATTTTGTAGAGCATAAAATTTCCTATAAAAATATTTATAATGCAAATTTTTTCCTCAACGTAAAATAAATTTATAAGAATTTTTTAAAAAAAGTAAAATTCCCATGCTATTAGCATGGGAAAATTCGAAGAGCGAGCGCCACCTTTTAAAATTGAAATAAAAAATCGTCCTTTTGACAGGATTTTTTTTCCATACATAGAAACTTTTTTTACAACGGCCGAAAGAAAAAAAAAATATCGATTTTTTTTTGGAACACTTTAATATATATATATATATATATATATATATATATATATATATATATATTAGGGTGTTTCAAAATAAACATTTTTTTTTCAAGTCTTTTAATCTTAAAAGTTAGTCTCAGGTATGAAAAAAATCCTTCCAAAAAACCATCTCGAAATCTGAATTCCACTAAGAGCTCAACGAATATTTATTTTCCTATTCAAACTGCATGTAAAAAAAAATTTTTATTTGTTTTCTAAAAATAAGTGTTAAATAATTTTTTTTGAAAATCGAAGTACATAGTGTTGTAGAAAATTAAATTCTCTACAAAAAAAGCTCATGAGAGTTTTCTCCGTAGACCTAACAGAAAAGAAGTTATGGAGCTTAAAACAATAGTGAATTGAAAAACTTAACGTACACACGGTTTTAAAGATAATTTCCGGATTTAGTGCGTGTGCATGTTTATACGATGAATCTATTTACTGTAACAAATGTGAAACTCATCTTTAAAATATTTGAATAGCTAGAAAACAAATGCCTTCTTCTCTTGTTTTATAGATGCGCGACTAAAGTCAGTCAGTCTTATATTGACAGCATAACAGCATATATCTTGTATCTCAATAAACAATATTTCTTTTGCCTTTCTTTTACTGCTGTTAATTGTGGTGTTATTATTTCTAGTATAAGAGTGTTCTCATTGTAGTATAAGTGATATTAATTAATAAGTTACCCATTACTCCAATATTATATAAACAGCCTGGTGTTTTGAAAAGATTTCGGAGATCTTATTTATTTTCTGTATAAATTTCGAATGAAAAATATGTTTTCTAAAAAATAAATTTTTTTTTCTTTCTGTGTTTTTAAAGTAAAAAAAAAAGTTCTGTTTGAAAAGTTAGGAAAATTTTTTCCATATTTAAAAAAAAAATTTACAGGTTGCATGAGCTCAATTGAAAAAACCTAAATTCCTGTCAAAAAACTGTTGAATATAATAAGAACATGAAGTTATACAATATAATATAGTTTAAAGCTTCATAACTTCATTTCTGTTAGTTCTACAGAGAAAATACTTAGAAGATTTTTTGTAGAGAATTTAATTTCCTCCAAGACTATGTCCTTTGATTTTCGAAAAAGAAATTTCCCAACTTATTTAAAAAAAAAAAAAAAATTTACATGCAATTTAAGTGGAAAAATGGATATTCGTTGAGCTCTTAGTAGAATTAAAATTTCGAGCTGCTCTTTTGGGAGGATTTTTTTTATAATTATAACTAACTTTTGAGACCATGAGAAAAAAAATTTATTACTTTGAAACACCCTAAGATATATATATATATATATATATATATATATATATATATATATATATATATATATATATATATTAGGGTGTGCTAAAAAACGACGATATTTTTTTTTCGCTCTCACCTCAAAATATCTCAGAAGATGTCCAAGCAAAGCTCCTGTTAAAAGCGGAGCTCAAAATTCCAATTCTAAGAGGTCCTCCATCGAATGTTAAGTTTTCCCGTTTAAATAACATGGGAAACGTGGTTTTTTATTACTTTTTTGTCCTGCAAACTGTGAAAAACTTATTTTTCGAAAAAACGAATAAATGGACCTTTTTTATTAATAAATTTGCTACAAAAAATTTCCTTAAGTCGAATTTCTATCTCCAATATTTGATTAGTTGTATAGCTTTGAAATTCAAATTTCTGGTTTTTTGCATTTTTTAGCTGAACTGTTAGAGTTAGACAAAAATTTTAAAAGGCAAATTTGTAGTGCGTTAAAAATTCTATAAAATAGTTTTAGTCAATTTTTTCATATCATCAAGAACAACAAAGTTACAGGCTCATTAATTTTTTGTTTCATTATCGATATTTCAGTTCGTAAAAGCAAAAAATTGAAAAAATAAATATTCATGAGCCAGCCTGTAACTTTGGTGTTATTGATGATATGAAAAAATTGACCGAAACTTTTTTATAGAATTTTGAACGCACTACAAATTTGCCATTTAAAATTTTCGTCTAACTCTAACAGTTCAGCTAAAAAATGCAAAAAACCGGAAATTTGAACTTCAAAGCTATACAACCAATCAAATATTGGAGATAGAAATTCGACTTAATGAAATTTTTTGTAGCAAATCTATTAATAAAAAAGGTCCATTCATTCGTTTTTTTCGAAAAATAAGTTTTTCACAGTTTGCAAGACAAAAAAGTAATAAAAAACCACGTTTCCTATGTTATTTAAACGGGAAAACTTAACATTCGATGGAGAATCTCTTAGAATTGGAATTTTGAGCTCCGCTTTTAACAGGAGCTTTGTTGAGACATTTTCTGAGATATTTTGGAGTGAGAGCAAAAAAAAAATATCGTCATTTTTTGGCACACCTAATATATATACATATAAATATATATATATATATATATATATATATATATATATATATATATATATATATATATATATATGTATGTAGAGACTGGGATGAGGTTCATGGAGCTTAATCACTACGATAAACAAATTATCTGACTCCAATTGATTATATTAATAGAGCAATAAATAATTAGGTTTATTTGATGAAATATATAATACATTATAATAATGGACGCTTTAGATATCTTGGCTAGTTGCCGGGTATCTCTCTATTGTACGAGTGTGTACTGTATGTCGTGTCGCTGAGTCGCTACCAAATATCGTATCCACGTGGGGGAAAGTATTCGGCGATCGATGACGATCGATGGTTCACGGACTTATCCAAAATTATGAATATGAATAGTATAAATCGTGACGTAGTCGCTACAGTACTTCCCCTCTTCAAAAGATAAATATGATGCTTATTTACAAATGAAAAATAATAAGAAATATTTACAATGCAAAAAAAAATAATAAAATTTGAGCATGTGTGCTACGTTGTAAGGAAAGTACTAGCTAGAGAGAATACAATGGATAATAAACAAAAAAATTGAATTTAAACGAATTTAAATTTTTAAAAAATAATTTTATGTGTCGTCGGCCACAAAATAGCCAGGTTTCAGTATGGCAATAGAAATTGCAGTATTGGCGCGTTTGTAGTTCACGATAAACTATTTATCGTGTCGCGCGACGACTTCGTATGGACCCTCATACGGAGCTGAGAATGATGGTCCAATTTGTCCAACTCGCACCAGTACGTGGAAACAAGTGTTGAGGTCTCTGAAACAGAAAACAGAACGCTCTCAATGACGCGAGGTTTCGGCCGGTGCCAAGTTATTGAAAAATGATTTTAAATCACGTAAAACACTTTCAGCATTCGCGTGTTTATTTGACGGAACTAGTAGTTCACCTGGTAAGCGAATCGGCTCACTGTATACAAGCTCAGCTGGGGTAGCTCGCATGTGCTCTTTCCAGTCTGCTCGTAGACCAAGTAAGACAACGGGTAGAGCGTCATACCAAGTGTCGTCGTGACACAACAGTACGGCCTTGAGTTGCCGGTGTAGGCGTTCCACTAGTCCATTGGATTGAGGATGATACGGCGTCGTTAATAAACGTGTTATACCAAATAATTTGTTCAGAGATTGAAACAACGATGATCTGAAATGTCCTCCTTGGTCGGACGTTATTCTACTTGGTACACCGTATTTTGAAATCCATTCTCTAAACAGCGCGAGTGTGACAGTATCTGCGTCTTCGTTTTCAAGTGCTACGGCTTCTGGAAACCAAGTAAATCTGTCGACGATCGTCAGACATTTATTGTAGCCGCAAGATACTGGTAGAGAGACTAGGTCGATGTGGATATGCTCAAAACGTTGCGTCGGCAATTCAAAACGAATGAGAGGTGAAGACACGTGATGACGGATCTTGTTTCGCTGACAATTAATGCACGCTTTGGCCCATTCTCGACAATCTTTCTGGATTGATGGCCAAACGTAGCGTTTGCTCACCAGTTTCTAAGATGCCCTGGTACCAGGGTGTGTCAGAGAGTGCAACACGTCGAAAACTTTCTTTCGAAGTTGACTAGGAACGTATGGACGTGGTTTACCTGATGAAACATCACAATAAACTGAGACCGGATGGTCATTGAAGACAATTTGTTACCACTGTAGTAACGTTGCTGCGTTGTTAAGAAGATCTTAAAATTCAGGATCGTTCGTCTAAGCACTTACCAGCTGGTGCGTGGTAATCGGCGTTGAAATGGCTTCAACGCGCGACAGCGTGTCTGCAACGATATTCTCATGTCCAGAAATGTGTCTAAAATCAATCGTAAATTGGTCAATAAAGTCTAGGCGACGAAATGGCCACGGTGATACTCGTTCAGTACGTTGCTAAAAATCAAAAAGCAATAGTTTATGGTCGGTGTATATTGCAACCTGCTTACCGTCAAAAATATGACGGAAGTGTCTGACAGATTCGTAGATAGCGTGAAGTTCACGATCATATGTCGATAATGTTTGAATGGATGACTGTAGTTTTCTGCTGAAGAACGCGAGCGGTTGCTATTCTCCGTCAACTATTTGTTGCAGAACTGCACCAATGGCTGTGTTTGATGCGTCAGAGAAAATTGCCTAAGATGCGTCGTAGTTTGGATGCTCAAGCATTGCAGCGTTGGCTAACGCTTGCTTTGCGTTGTCGTAGGCCTGTCAGAGTTCCGGTGTCTCAACAATCAGCGTTGATCCTTTAACTTTTGGCCCCTCGAGCAATTTATTCAGCGGTTCAAGTATTTCTGTAGCATTTCTGATAAATTTCCTATAAAAATTTATGGTACCTAGAAAACCACGTAATACAGGGATCGTACTAAGGAATTTTAAATTAATAATTGCGTCAACCCTGTCGGGCAACGGCTTGATACCTTTGTCGCTGATGTGATGACCTAAAAATTTTACCTCGTGCTGGCCCAACACCGATTTGGCTGCGTTGATACAAGTCCGTAGTCTTGTAAGCGCTGAAATAAAATTTTTAGATGCTCGAGATGTTGCTCCTCGTTCTCTGAAGCTACTAGTACGTCGTCGATGTATGGGAAGACAAACGGGAGTTCTCGTGGGCCTCATCGATGAAACTTTGGAAAGTTTGTGCGGCATTTCGAAGTCCAAACATCATGTATGGAAATTCGAACAAGCCAAAAAGTGTAGTGATAGCTGTCTTCTCGATGTCTTCTTCGGCGACGGGAATTTAGTTGAAGGCTCTAACCAAATCTAACACTAAAAATATATTTTAACCGAGCAGCGTTGCGGTAAAATCGTCAAGTCGTCTGACTGGGTAGTTGTTGTGTATCGTGCGCGCATTGAGTGGTCGATAGTCACTACATGGTCACCAGTCTCCAGATTTCTTGGGTACAAGGTGAAGTGGAGATGCCCAAGGACTGGTTGATGGACATGCGATCCCAAGTTGAACCATCTTGTGAAATTCTTCTTGCGCGATTTTTAATTTATTTGGCGCAAACGTCGCGCTTCACACGATACTGGAGGTCCAGGTGTCGTCTTAATATGATGCACTGTAGAATGCTTTTTGGCTGAAGTGATTCCTTCAGGTCGAGTTATAGCCGGGTCGTTTGATACCAGTTTATAGTAAACTGTATCACCTTTAATTAATTTGATGCATTTTGCATCCGAGCGTATTGAATCCACGCGTGTTTGGAGACCAGTAGAGCCGTCACGTAATTGTTTGTGCTTGAGGTCAATAAACAAGTTAAAATGACTCAGAAAATCGGCACTAATGATTAGTTTCGCAACGTCAGCGATGATAAATCTCCAAGTGAATTCTCGACGGAAACCGAAGTTTAACGACAGTGTGATGCAACCATATGTTTTGATCAGCGAGCCATTTGCTGCATGAAGTTGATATCCTACTGGTGTTGGCTTGCATTTCGTCCGGTCGTATGGATAAACAGAAAGATCAGAACCAGAATCCACGAGGTATTGTGTATTCGTGATTAGATCGACGACGAATAGGCGGTTTAAAGATGCGAGAGAGTCGCTTTTCGCCGCTAGTGACTCTCGTTCGCGTTTCCCACAAACTTGCAGCCTGGCGTACGTTTGTACACATTTTGCCAAACTTTGTGTGGTAATAACATATGCCTGTTTTCTCGAGCTTGCGTGTCTTCGATTGGCTTCGGGGGACAGTGTTTTGTCCTCGTGCTGGAGATCTGCTGCGGTTCTGGTTAAAAGCTGTCGTCAGTACTGCTACCTGTCGAGATAGTTCGCTCACTTGTTTCTGCAGCGCCATCGTCAACTGCAAAGATAATGATAAAGCTACGGCAGCGGTATAAGTAACTTGGAACATCTCATGTAGCTTGTCAGCTGTTTTGGCTAACTCGTCGATGGTGGCCGTGGTTGAAGAAATAGCTAGAAGCTCTTGTGTCTTCTTGGACAAGTTTGCTAGCCATTTTGCCTTTAAGACCGCGTCATCAATGGTCGACGCGAGCGATTTAAGATGGCGGAGGAACTGCGATGGTGGTCGATCACCAATCGGTTTGGCATCTAGTAGCTGACGCAGTCTGGCTTTTTTAGACTTTGAGTAGCATGAGATAAGCGTAGCTTTTAACTCGGCGTATGCCGTCGTCGTTGGTGGGTTTATGATGAGGGTCTCAACCTCACACGCATACTCAGTGTCGATGAGAGAAACCGCGTGGTTGAATTTCTCTCTCTCAGTTGCTACGCCGTGGATCGCAAACTGAGCTTCGAACTGCGCGAACCATAAACTTACTTGCTTTGGGTTAAAGCTAGGTGCCTTGAGCGAGTCGACGATCAGTGGTTTAGCATCAACAAACTCATCGCCTACCTTTAAATCGGACATAGTAAATGTATGAGAAACACTAACACAATAAAACTAATACAAAACTTAATACCACTGTAAGCGGATTAGTGTCCGTCAAAGCTGACTCACCGTTTAGTAATGTTCGAGACACTTCGAGTGGCACGAAAATTATCACTGGGCGAAAATTGAATTCAAATGATAATTTTTATTTACTGTATTTTACACAGGAATTCACTGATCACTTTTATCACAATTTAATTTGCACCCCGATAGTGTCCCTTAAATTATAAACTAGTGCAGCATATGTCGAAAATGCCCCGCCATGCACCAGCCGTGATAAAAGGCTTGCACACCACTTAATTCACACACTTCACTGTTGTAAAGAACTCGCGTAATTAATATGTCGCGATTAGCTATCAGTGGAAACGCAGTGTTGTGCACTCAATGTGCTATTTGCCACGTGGAACGAGTGCAAGAAATGGCATCCTCTAGAAAATCACGTCGGACAGTCACCAATCTAGTGACTGAGATGAGGTTCATGGAACAATCACTACGATAAACAAATTATCTGACTCCAATTGATTATATTAACAGAGTAATAAATAATTAGTTTTATTAGATGAAATATATAATACATTATAATAATAGACACTTTAGATATCTTGGCTAGTTGCCGGGTATCTCTCTAGTATCCGCGTGGGGGAAAGTATTCGGCGATCGATGACGATCGATGGTTGAACTTATCCAAAATTATGAATTTTAATAATATAAATAGTGACGTAGTCACAACATATATATATATATATATATATATATATATATATATATATATATATATCACGAATTTTTCAATGAGCTAGGTTTGTAACCGACATAGAATTTTTTTCCTTGCGCGAAAATTTTTTGTTTGTGCTGAACTATGATTTTTTCCACATGCACTTAAAAAAAAATGTCGCTCCGAAATGACACACCCTAATATATATATATATATATATATATATTCTAACGGGTTTTTCACCACCGGGGATCTACCGGAGTGAAGTCCGAGTACACTTACGATTTTGGAAATCTTGTTCAAAATTTACTGTTGGGCGCCAGGTGATTCAATAATCACCAAATAAACAATAATAAAAAAAAATCGGCTCAGGGTGGTGGATCGGGGAAAGGTTAGCCACTTAAGATTGCGATAAATGATTGATCAGAATTAACAAAATAATTAGGCGTATATTAAACAAACAAAATAAATTGATCGGTATCACAAAAATAATCGGTTACAACAAAATTTAATTTTCCGTTGTCGGCTTGACTCGATATAAACAAAAACACAAATTGCTCGCAAAAGTCGTAGTTGATCGAAACATAAAATCAGTTCGTACAAAAAACAAAAAAGTCAGTTGACGAAATAAAATAAACTTATTTTATTTTTCACACACACAGACAAGTTACGTACTACGGAATACTTGACTAGTGACGTCAGAGTATTCTTACACAGCGGGCCTACAAGACTGCCGTTGCGAATGAGATACAGATAATCCGTAATTCTCAGAAATATCGAATGAAATAAAATAAAATATAAAATGAAATAATGTTTTATTTCGATAACGCGTCAAATTGCACTAACATACAATTATTGTTCGTAATTAATTATATTATTATTACACCAAACGCAATTCACTTATTTAATACAACAAAAAAACAGTCGTACATTTGTCAGTTTCGCGCCGATGCTTCGGCTTGTTTACTTATTCACGAAACTAGGATATTTTTTCACTAAATAATCAAATTATTATTCACGTAATAATTATTACTCGCGATTTAATTGTTATTCCGTAAATCGAAATTGTTCTTTTAGTCGCAAATCGAATTGATCAAAACGTAGCCGTTCAGTTCGAAATCTACCCCGGACTTCTCGTTTCAATTCATGCGGTCGATCGATTGCTCGGTCGAAGTCAAAATTTTTAATTCTAGAATAGAATTTTTTAATACTAGAATTTGCTCATCGGATAACTATTTATTATATTCAATAATTTCAAACCACGAATCGATGTCGAATTTTTCATCATGTTACAATATATATATATATATGTATATATATGTTACAATGTATAAATATATTAGGGTGTGTGAAAAATCGATATTTTTTTCGCTTTCTGCGCAAAATATAGTAGGGTATGTCTAAACAAAGATCCTGTTTGAAGCAGAGCTCTAAATTTTAATTTTAAAAAGTTTCTCATCAAACCTAAAGTTTTCCGATTTAAATAACAAAGGAAAAATTTTTTTAATAATATTTTCCTGTTCAAACTATGAAGAATTTTTTTCCCAGAAAACAAATCAACAGACAAACGAAGAGCCTTGAAATTAACATTTGTTCTAAATTCCGCGTTTTTCGCATTTTTTTTGTAAGCCATTGAAGATAGGACATAAAGTTAGATGACAATTTTATAGTCCATCTGATGCACTATAGAGAAGTTATAATGCCTTAATAGTCTACTTCCCCTAGTACTAAACTTTGTGGCGAAAAATTGCAGGAGTCAAAAAAAAAAAAAAAAAATTGAATAAAAATGAGAAAAATCTGGTGAATCGTCCGGTACAAAAACCTTTGATTCCTAACATTGACTTCTGTCTCAGTACACATATTTTATTGAACATAATCGGGAATTAAATTGTAAAAACCGCTTCTTCATTAATGATTTTCGATTCTTAAATTTTCAAACTTCAGCATAAAACGTAACTTGTTAGAGCTTGAAAAGATCATAACAAAACAATTGCATATTATAACATTTTCGAGCTGAAAGAGCTCGAAAATATATCCACACTAATGTTTTCGATCTCCTTGAGCTCAATAACAGCGGGAAGTTTTGGGGCTGGTTCGCAGGGCCAACCGACGCCCAGATTTCTTTTAAATATTACTACCGTATATTTTACTAATTTTAATAATTTTATCAATTGCAACAAATATTTCTCATTAATTAATTGAATTTATAAAATTAAAATAAATAATTTCCTAAAATAAAATAATTCACGCGCTTGGAATTTTAAATGTCATGACGATGCGCGCAACTTCTCCCCACTATGGATATGCGCAGACCATGTCGGTACAGACGGCAGTTGTTAGGCTAGAATTTTTTTGTGTTGATTAAATTAAATAATTATTTTCTTTATTAATAATTAACATTTTCGTATAAACTTTGTCACCAAACGATTCAGAAAAGATTAAATTATTTTATTTTCTACATTTAATTAACTGCATGAGAAAAATCTTTATCCAGTATTCCGTTAAAGTAGACTGAGGCGTTACTTGCAAAACGTTTTTGTTAATAACAAAAAAAATTACAGCTTTTTTTGCTAGGTTTTTGTACCGGACGATTCACCAGATTTTTCTCTATTTTATTCAATTTTTTTTTTTTTTGAGTCCTGCAGTTTTTCTCCACAAAGTTTAGTACTAGGGGAAGTAGACTACAAAGTCGTTTTCTTTATGTTTTCAACTTTAATGAAGTAAACTATCGATGATAACTCAAAAAGGTAAATACAAATTTTTTAGTACATTCAATGTTCAACAAAATTATAAGGAAGAAATTTTTCAATGCATCAATTGTTCAAGTTTACAAGCTGATTAAATTTTATTTTTACAATTATTTTTAATTTATTGGGTAAGCTATCGTTAATAGACAGAAAATTTATCAACAGCTTCATAGCGAATTTAATCCTTTACAAAATTAGTATTGGTCACTTTTTTGTTCCATCAGTAGTAAATATTGTTAGCGATATAATTGTTATTTTTATTATTTTTTTTTGTTAAATAAACAATTGAACAATAGAGAATATAGTTGTTAGCAAATAAAATGATTAATTTTTCTGATTAAAAATATTGAACCTACGAATCAAGTGTTATCAATTCCATTGTAATAAAGAAAAAATGCAGTTTTATCTGAATAAATTTAATCATTGATAAAAATTACATTTTATTCATAATTCAATATTTCACTAAAAACTTAATTCTACCAATACCCTTTTCCTTTTTTTTATTTCCTAGTTAAAACTATATATTAGGGTGGGCCAAAAAAAAAAACCAATTTTTTCTTCTTTAGTTACCGTGAAAATATCGTTAAAGATGATGGAAAAAAAAATCTGGTAAAGTTTGAGCTCTTAATATTAATAATAAGAAGCTCCGCTTTGTGATTGTTAATTTCCAATTTAAATAACATGGAAAAAAAAATTTTTTAAGTTTGAAATTTTTTATCTCGGCAATGGCTCATTTTACAGATATGTTTGAGGCACATTTTGTAGGAAATTAAATGCTTTTAAAAAAAAGTCGATTATCATTTTTCGATAAATCCACCTGTTCAAGAGTTATCAGAGCTCAAAGTCAAGTTATAGTAAATTTCGAGATCTTTTTACTTTTCCGGCGAAACTATTTGACTAATCACGAAATGTCAATCAATCTTTTTTGTAGACAATTTTATTCCCTACAAATTATTTTCAGTAAAGTTTTTTCAAATTCGGCATTGTTTTCTAGTTATTTTCATATTAATTTCAAGCTCTTAAAAAAACAGTGTTCTTATAAATTTCAAGAGCTCGACATTGAAACTAAAATAACTGGAAAACAATGCGGAATTTGAAAAAACTTTGATGAAAATCATTTTTAGGAAATAAAATTGTCTACAAAAAAGATCAAAAGACATTCCGTGATAAGTCAAATAGTTTCGCCAGAAAAGTAAAAAGATCTCGAAACTTACTATAACTTGACTTTGAGCTCAAATAACTCTTGAGCAGGTGGATTTATCAAAAAATGATAAGAGACTTTTTTTGTAGAGCATTTAATTTCCTACAAAATATGTCTTGAACATGTCTGTAAAATAAGCTATTGCCGAGATATAAAATTCCAAACTTGAAAATTTTTTTTTTCCATGTTATTTAAAGTGGAAGTTAAAAATCACAAAGCGGATCCTCTTAATATTAATATTAAGAGCTTAAACTTTAGCAGAATTGTTTTTTCATCATCTTTAATGATATTTTCACGGTAACTAAAGAAAAAAAAATTATTTCTTTTTTTGGCCCACCCTACTATATATATATATATATATATATAGTCCACTGTTCATGAGATACATGCATTTTAACATTTTACAATAAAAAAAATTATAAGCTTACTATGGTACTAATTTTTTTTATTGTAAAATGTTAAAATGCATGTATCTCATGAACAGTGGACTTTAGCAATATAAGTGTTATGAGCAATTTTGTAGAGGACAAAATTTCCTAAGAGATTGGTTCTATACATGCTTTTTAAATGGGAAAACTTTGATGCTCGATAGGAAGTACTTAAAATCAAAATTTAGAGCTGAAATTTTCAGATAATTTTTCTCTTTACATAAATAACAAAATTCTCTTGTGTCCGCTAAAAAAAAAAATGTTCGTTTTAAATGGAGCACCCTAATCTATATATATATATATTAGGGTGGCGCAAAAAAACTGACTATTTTTTTTTTTCGATCTCGCATGAAAATTTGTTTGTTTACGATGTTTTAAGAAGCCTCTCCAAAAATCAGCTCGATAAAAAATTTTTAAGAGGTCGCTCACGGATTTTGAAAATATCAAAAATGAATGAAATTCGGATTTTTGATTTCAAAAATTTTTTTTTCTCGTGGCAGCAATAGTTTATATCTGTAAAATCATGACTATGCTGAAAATTTCAGCCAAAAATTCAAATATTTAAACGGCGCCCAAGAATTTTAAATATTAACTGATAATATGTAACTAATAGTTTGAATTAGTTTTTGTATTTTTTTATAACTCAATTATTGTCATTTCAGTAAAATATAACTTTTGCAGAACCAAAAATATACAGGACAGTCTTTAACAATAAAATTTGGTAAGTTTTGAATAAGCGAAAAAATCTACAAATTGAATTAAAAAATAAATAAGTATGTAAAAAACTTATTATTTCTATTTCTCAGGTTATATTTTCATTCATTGTCATGTGAATTGATGGTAAAAAAATCGAGAAGCTTTATTATTAATATTCAAGGGTCGCTCGAAAACGTCCAAATGACAGCACTCGGAAACATTCAAAATTCTTGAGCGAGGTTTAAATATTTGAATTTTGGGTTTAAATTTTCAGCGTAGTCATGATTTTACAAATATAAACTATTGCTGCCACGAAAAAAAAAAAATTTTGAAATCAAAAATCCGAATTTCAATAATTTTTGATATTTTCAAAATTCGTGAGCGACCTCTTAAAAATTTTTTATCGAGCTGATTTTTGGAGAGGCTTCTTAAAACATCGTAAACCAACAAATTTTCATGCGAGATCGAAAAAAAAAAAATAGTCGGTTTTTTTGCGCCACCCTAATATATTTATATATTTAGTGGTTGAGGTTGAAGACCCGGTTCTGGAAGACCGTTAATACTTCCAGTGGCGCCCTGAAAAAGGACGACCAAGGTAGCAGTAACCCTGTTATAAATTAGATTTATTTAATTAAACAATTTAAGTTTTTATTTATTTAACCTTTTTATTTTAACTTTATAAACCTTATGTCACTTATCGACCTTTTATACCTAATCAACTTATTATGTCAACTACCTTTGACTAATTAATTCAACCTTATGACCTTTAACCTCATAACCTAACGTCAACTACCTTTGACGATTTCTTTAACCTTAATTAAGCCAACTACCTTTGTCATTCTATAATAACTAATTAAACCTTAATTTCCGTCAACTACCTTTGACGACTTCACACACACACTCGCGCAACTTGTTAGACCTTACTGAGCCAACTACCTTTGGCAATTACTTTTAAAATCTTAATTAATTTAAAATCGCTTTACCTTCACGAAACCTTAATTCACTGCGATTAAAATCATTGATCATCTTGATATATTACAGGCACACACTCTAGTTCTCTGGACTTTATTTTACACACACTAATTTTAAAATAAATTTTCCCGTCAAGATGTACAATAAATTAATTAATTAAAAAAATTAAATAATTATTAATTAATTTATTATTTAACTTTGCTTGATTATTACTATTCCTTTTATATTCTCCTTATTATTTATCCAATTAATTATTATAACTAAATAATTGAAGACTTTGTGCTTCGTTATTTCACTACCATTTCCACCCAAATATCGTTCAACACAAAGTTCCTCCATGCACGTTTTCTACTCGTCTCTTACTCAATGACTACTTGCCACAAAGTTCCTCCATTAGGTACTTTGATATCACAGTAATTCCTCATCTTTATTTTAGTTTTAATTATTACGATTATTTATTCATTTATTTAATTATTTATTTCAATTAATTTAACTTCATTTCCGGTGACCTTGACCGCGAGACTTTTATGAATTTTAATCGAGACAGTTTATTAATTGTATTGCGGATCTTATTTTATTTTATTAATTGATTAACGACTAGAATCCTGACTAGATTAATAATGGTTTTGGCACGTAGTTCACACGATCTCCCTGGAAACTTCTAGAATATTTCCGGCAACCTGCCTGGAAATATTTACTGTGCAATCGCTCCGGCAACCTGCCTGGAGTTATTTTATGTCTGTTTCCGGTTTAATTTTATTAATTCTAATATACTATAAATTATTTTGGACAATAAATTTAGACGCGACGATACCCGACGCACAACGTCATACTTAATGCATTTTCCGGCTTCCTGTCCGGAATAAATTAAATAAATACCTTTACAATCAATCTTCTCTAGCTCCTTTTCGTCGTGGTATTCGTCCAGTATTTAGTCCTGGTTTTATCCTGGTCTCGTTTTTTATTGTCTCGTTCAATCTCATTCTTATCTTTTACTCTCTCCTCTCTCTCTATCTCCTCACGAACCTCAATCTCTCCTTCAACTTGCTGATCAGACGCAATCAGTAATCTTGTAAAAAGTACCGGCTACCTGCCTGGTATCTTATAAAATCTTGGAAAATTATCGCTTGGTTCCACAATAGAATAACCAAGTAGCAATTAAAAAATTACTTGGTATAATTTACGTCTAATAACGGCGTCTCCTGAGCTGTTAGCTCTTTCTTCTTCAATCGACGTCCATCCAGTCCGATCGTTCCGGTAACAACTGTCCCGTTTCACTTCCGTCCGTCGTTTTTAATAATTCACTTCCGCGTGAATTCGGACATCTTCGGAATTCGGCCACTCCTACTTATCTCTAAGTGGGACTGACGGATGAGCACTTTCAGTTTTCACTTCCGGTCGACTAGTCGCACCCTACCCCGGATAACCCTGGGTGGATTTGCAACATTATCGACAGTGCACATAACAGATTTTATTTTGATTTAAATTTAACGCGGTAAATCAAATTTACCCCGTTACAATTTACATTGACCAACAAAAAAACATCAATATTTTTATTAGCTGCGGTTTTCATTCGTCGAGAATCATTTTTTCATACATTTTTAGCAGTGAGGGCATCATAATAATATAATTTTTTTAATATTTTTGTTTAAAAGTAAGTCATTAACATCTCGCAAACCATGGAGAGAGTCCGTAGCTCATCAACTTTGCACGGATCATTGCATCTCAACGCATTGCGGCCACAACTACTCCCTCCAGTCCCAAACTAGACTTCTCATTAAACTGTAATAACTCGACCCCCTCTACTCTCAATCCAGCTATCTCATTGGAGCGCAGTTACCGAAATTTCCCACTCCACGCCGAACATTCTAGAAGCCGGCTCTCGGATATAAAAGGAGGAAATCTAAAAGCGGCAGCGCATGTATATCTAATCGGATTTTTTATAATATTTTCTCCTACAAAAGTTCACTACAACATATTAATACAAGTAATGCGTCTAGTAATATAACAATTGAATATCGAAATGGATAAAGCTCAAAGAGCGGGAACCATATAAATAAATACAAATTATATACAATGTACTAAAATACTATGTAAAAATGTATATATCAAATAAAAATAACTAAACTAAACTAGCGGCAGTCTATTAATTCCTGACCAGTCGTACTGTAAGGAATACACTCCAGATAGCGAGCAAGGCTATCAGCAACTACCGCTCTTTTCAGAGCTAGTCAACCAGACCTCCGGGTCTCGTAAGAAATTTCTTAAGCCTAACTAGCTCTTCTCAGGGCTACAGTTGCTATAGCTCTTTTCAGGGCTAGCCAACAAGACCTCCGGGTCTAACGTAAGACTGCTCAATGTCAAAACGGTTTTTCTCAGGACCGCTACTTGAAAACTCTCTAACGTAAAACTCAACGGTCTTTCTAAAGACCAACTCGGCCTTTATTAAGACCACCACATAATGCTAACTAACGAATTCACTTCAATAGAGTTAACTATCTAACCGGCAGGCTACTCGTCGAACAATCAGGATATCAAGTATTGTAATTATTAACATATCTTAATTTTAAGATATATTTTTTTTTGGCAGTGGTCCAAATAGCTTCTTACTGTCACTTTAAGTATAGAGTGTCAGACAAAAATTAAAAAGAGTGCAATCTGTGAGTCAGTTATGACGGTGGGCACATACTCAAGGAGGGACTTATAGAGGAAAATTAGCAAGAATTTGTGAATATACATTAGAAAATTTCAAAGCGGCTGTAGATGCAGGTTTATAAGTACATGACTGCCATTTAAAAAGATAGGCCTTACAAGCTCAAAAAGAAATTGATGCCAAAGATTTCCGTTTCAAAGCATCACCAAAGTGGATCCCATCATTCAAACGAGCACATTGCATTATATCAACGGGCAAACTTTAGCCGTTGAAAAAGAAACGCAGGTAGAATATCTAGTACAATCTGTTACTTCTACGACATATAATTACACAGTCTAACCAACTGTATCCGCTAATGTAAAGCTTTTTAACCCCATTATTTTTGGTTTTAAGAGAACTAAGTGGTAAATTTGGACCAATAGTTAACACGATGATTTTTTAACCACAAAATATACACCTAGAAGCATCTAAATCAGGAAAACTTGCGTAAGGTATAAATTATTTTTTACTTTTTTGGATTCATCTTAAATAATTGTTAATAAAATTATTTCATAACTTTTAATTTTCAGATCATTTCAAAATTTGGTTGGAGAGGGTATTTTTTTTAAATGTTGGTCCAAAATCTTTATTACTCGTTGATTCATGGACTGGACATTGTCCTGTAGTTGTACAAAGCGTTAAACCAGTAAATAAAATTAATAAAATAATGATCATATCAAAAGGTACAACTAGAAAAATTCAACCGCTTGATAATTTTGGATTTCAAGTATGGAAAAATTTTGTTCGACATTTCTCGGATCGTACAATTTTAATGAATTTAGACATAAATTTGCATTCACGAAATAACATTATAAAATTACAATCGCTTACTCATATCCAGTTATCATCGTCTCGATACATTTATCTATTCAAGTATTCGCGGTATAAAAGCGGGTACACAGAAATAAAATCTGGCGAGTTCAAAAATCCTATAGATTTTGCATTTCAAGAATCATGCAATTCTCACTGTGAGGTTCTCAAACGTCAAAATATAGAAATAATCTTCTGTTAATGGTGCGAAAAATCGTTGTGTTTTCAGCACTTTTTTCATGAACATCATGAATGCAAAACATACGTTGAATAGATACACATATGGGAAAATAATAAATATTTAATAAACATCAAAATGGTAAATAATTTTTTTTTAATATTTTTGTAAAAATTATTTGTGAATGCTTGTTGAAAAAAAATGTATGAGAATATAACGTATCTTTTTTTAGAGCTTTTTCTTTTCTTTTTCGAAGCTGCTCTAAATTAAGTGATATTTAGTATACTGGGTATCCTGATGCATACAATCAAGTGGAGTTAAAAGTAAAAAACTAAGTAAAATATTAAAAAATAATATTATTATAATGCCCTCACTGTTAAAAATGTATGAAAAAATAATTCCCGACGAATTAATACCAAAGCCAATAAAAATATTGATGTTTTCTTTTTGGCCAATATAGACGGACTTAGGGGTTGTTTACCCCCTAAATTTGAATTTTTGGAAAAACCCCAAAATACCTATCCTCTTCTTTTCTTTCCTCTTTCAATTGCCGCTCGTTAAGATCCAATGGATAGTATTTTTTTAATAAAAGTTTTTTGAGTTTCAACCCCTGTAACTTTCGTTCTATTTTTTTTTTATTGTAACACCAATGGCACTTACCATCATTTTTCACCCCGAAAATGATGCCCTTGATCCCATTCGATTATTCAAACTACAAGTATGCGAAACTTGCAAAACACCGCTTTGAAGCCAAAACTTTAATGGGTGATTTCACCGCCTAGATGTTTTTCCACCAATAAAAAAAATACGCGTCTCTTAAATTTCGACGAAAATAACATATCTCAGTTATATCGAAATCGAAGGGAGCTACCGATTCATTTCAAACTTAGTACACACTTTCTACGTATAAAATACCTCTCTCTAACGTTAAGTTTTAGAATTTTTTTTACATCAAGGGGGTTTTCCACCTACAAAATGGCGCAAATTTTCGTAAAAAATAGCAATTTTTACTTTAAATGACCACAAAAAATTAAAAACTGAAAAAAAAAAAAATAATCAGAGAATATTGTAGGAAGGATTTAATAATGATTTGACTAAATTTCAATGGTTTTTAATTTCGGATAATTTCGAGCTAAGATACAGTGCTCACCGCAAATCGTCTATTTCAAAAGACGTTCTTGGAAAAGCTCCGTCACCAGCTTGTTTGTGGATATTTTCGCATGAAAAAATTATTTAATGTTGTTGAATCCATACTTAATAATGTTCAAAAGGTTTCAATAAATTTGCTCAATCCATACACCTCAAAAAATTTCGTAAAAAAAGCGTTTTTTTCACGCTCTAACCTTTATCCCCCCCTCCCTTAAGGGTATTAAGATACAATTACACATTAAAATTTGAAGTCGATTGACCATCTTTAATTCGAGATATTTATAATCAAAGTTTGGATCATTAGCATTCCGAGCAATGAGGAGTATACGTTTCGTGATTTTAATAAAAAAAAACTAACAGTCAGAAAGTTTTGAAATACTAGCAGCTCTAACGGATCCAAATTACGGTAAATTACCGGGGTTTACCGCAAAATACCGCAATTTACGGCAAATTTGCAGTGTTTTACGGTAATTTGCGGCAAATTACGGCAGAACACGGCAAAGTACGTTAATTTGTGTCGTTTTCTGAATACCGTAAATTAGGGTAAGTTGCGATATTTTACGGTAAATGACCGTAATTTACCATAATTCGGATCTGCTAGGGAAAAAATTAATGAATTTGTCCTTAATTAAAACAAAAAAAGTATTCACCACCTCATTGTTGAGATATAGCAACGCAAAGTTCAGTAATAAATGAAAAATTATACATGTCGTTGAATTAGAAAAAAACTATCTGATAACGTTGTACACGAGTATGCATAGTACTATTTGAGCATCTAAACAGGTACTTAGTACACTATACAGCAACTGGTAGAGCATATGTGACGACTTTAAATTATAATTTAAAAAAATGTTAAACAGTATTTGTGTATACGTATATTTGAGTAGTGTTTAAGTAAACTTCTCACGGGTACAGTATCAAACAAAAGCAATGTCTCGTTTTAACTACCACATAACCTACCCTTACCACGCATATGGCTCATAACTTCTTGACAATATTGTAGCAGGATTACTACCTTAAAAGCAGCAAATTGAAGGGCATTAAATTAAATAAAAGTGCTTTGAAATAACATTATAAAAAATTAATCTGGGCAACGGTTGGCCTTGCGGGCCAGTTCCTTAACATTCCGCTGTTTTCGAGCTCCTTGAGCTCGAAAACATTATTGTGAATACGTTTTCGATCTCTTCGAGCACGAAAATTTTCAAGAATGCATTTGTTTTTTTTAAGCTTTCAAGCTCAAAAAAAGTTATGTTTTACATTAAAGTTCAAAAATTTTAAAATCGACAATGATTAAAATAAGGATTTGAATGAGTTTTGACCTTAGATCAGAACTCTAATGTATAAAATATCCTAAAAAAACGCTAAAAACGGTTTTTTTTCAATTTTTTTGTTGATAATATTATTTGAACAAAAGAACGAATTGCCTTACATTATGTAGTGATTAAAAGACACCATAAAGACAAAGAGTTTTTATGATTTTGGAAACATTTTAGTACACTATATTATGATTATCCGGGAAAAATGTTATTTTTGAAATTTTTCTTCGTCGATAGTTTTTGAACTAATCAACCAATTTTGATGTTCAATACGACAATCGGTGTATTTTATTGAGTTCTAGAGCTAAATAAATTTTGGAATTGATTGATCGAGACTTTTCAGAGATATTTGGAAAAAAACGTCTTCTACCATTCCTTTCGAACGAATTAACTGATTAATATGGTTCTTGCGGCAGTCGACGCGTGTTATCAAATTCTAGAACTGAATAGATTTTGAAATCGATTGCGTAAGCCATTCATCGAAAATTTTAAAAAATATAAGAAAAAAAAAATTTTTTTTTCGTATTTTCTAATTTTCTCAGAGTCAATTCGATCACAGACCTAAAATTTTCAGGAATGTTTAGAGCTAGTAAGCTCTTTTGATTGCTGTAAGAACCATTTAAATCGTTTAATTCATTATAAAGTTATAAAAAGTTTACACATACACACACGCGCGTGCGCGCACACACAGAAACACACATCCAGACATTCTGACATCATTCTGAAAATAGTCAGAATAGCTTCCTAAGACCTCAAAACGTCGACATCTGATGAAATTTCGATTTTCGCTAATCGGAGTGAAAACAATAAGTTCCCTAATTTTTCTTCAATCGTTGATTTTCTTTGCGGCAAGTTAAACAAAATATTGAAGCCCATAGACCGTTTTTGAAACGAGCAATAATTTGGAAATTTTTGTTTGCATCGGTCTTCTCATGATTACTCCGGAACCGTGCATGATAAAAATTATTGAATTTTAAATCTGAAAAGTAGACACTTGAAGCTACAATTTTTTTTTGTTTTTACTATACGACCATGTTACAGCATGTATATAACATTTTATTTTATTTCGTCAACCGGACTATTGTATCGAGTGTACGCAACTGATTTTATAAATTAGATCAAGTATAATTATTATTTTATCGGGCATGATTGTTAAATAATAACCGAGAATGACAAGTATGATCAAATGTTACCGATGTGTTGGATCAATCTGTATTACAATTGAGACATGAACCGTATGATCAACTGAGGTTTTTTGTTATGTTTGTTTACTTTCGTTTATGTCGAATCTTAAGTCGGGTACCGGCAAACTGTGTTTTTTTGTAAGCTTATTTTTTTATTTGTAATATCGATCAATTAAGTTTTTTTGTTCAATACACGATAATTTTTTTTAGTGTTCAATTTTGATTTATCATTCTAATCGTAATCTTGAGTATCTGACCTTTACCCGATCCACCCGATCCATTGTATAATACCCGTTTTATCTCGATTTCTTCAAAACTTTTAAAAATAAAAACGTGATTTTTAATATGAACTTTAATCTATCTGATGTTACGTTTTGGGAAATTACCCCGAATTAATTAAAAATAAAAATAATTTTTAATTATTTAATTTAATCCATTAATGTCCAGGTTTGGCCTCGTGAGAGTGTCTATAGACCCCTGGTGGGCCGTGGTCGTCGATTATTTTATTAATTATTAATTTTAATTGTTTTTCGCGATCTAAAATATATTTTCGACTCGGTCTCCATATTATTTATTATAGCAGTAGGTGAATGGATGGAAAATCGGCAGGAAACTTGAAGGAAACCCGAACTGCTGTTGAGCGCTCAGGGTTATAGGACAGGGTGGAACTGCTAGTAAGCGCTCGCCCCTGGGTATTAATAGGGATATGGATAGGTCATAGTGTAGGTGAAAATATTGGGGTGCCAATTGGCACCCCGCAATAAGGTTGAATTAATTTAGAATTAATTATGAAGTTTATTGACTATATAGAGAGCAGAGGTTCGAGCTCTATGAGCTCTCTCGAAGGACTGACTATTTTGTCGTTATAAAAAATATAATAGAGCCAACAGAGTTGAAAAAATGTTGACGTTGCATCTCAGGTTCCCTGTGAGAGAGTCGTCGTGGTCCGGGTCTCATGCATCGTCATCTGTTTTGATTACCCGCGAGCCACGGCGACTCTCTTATCGTAACCGATTTCCGTAACATTGCGTAAAATTAATTTAATAAAAATAATTGATTTAATTTAATCAATAAAATATTACGGGAACGTAACACTGTAGTAAACCTTATGCAAAAACAATCGAAATTTAAATGTGGCAAGTACAATTTCTAAATGATTTGCCATAGGGCGTCGTAGTACTTTTAATTAAATTAAGGCTATTTATTAAAGTATTATTAGTAGAAGAGAAGAAAATATACTAATTAAGGATACGGATTGCAAAACATCTTCTTGAGATCAACTTTCTCTTTGCAATAAGGACAAGTTTGTTTTTTCCCAATAATGCACCATCCTCTGATACAAAATTCATGAAAAACATGTTCACAACTCAACTTGTAACTATTCTCGATCACGCCTTCTTCAAATTCAGAAACCAACATTTTGTTCCCACAGACAGCACAAACACCAGGATCTAATGTTTTTGTAGGCATACTACCTGGTGCATAATACTAAAAATAAAAACTTCATAGAATATGTATATATGCATTAGGGTGGCTCAAAACACAGACTATTTTTTCGAGTCTCGCATAAAAATTCGTTGGTTTAACATGTTTAAAGAACCCTTTCTAAATTTTGGATATTGAAAAATAATTCAAATTTAGATATATTTTTCTAAATTTTTTCTTTCTCTTGACAACAATAGTTTAAATACGTAAAATCGAGAGTATGCTGAAAATGTAAACCCACAATTTAAATAATTGAACGTTGCTCAAGGATTTTGAATGTATAAAACAGAAATGTATAGAGTAGGGTGCTTCGTTTGAGATGACTATTTTTTTTCCAAGTCCCATGTCAAAATATCGTTGTACACATTCAAAAAAAAAATTCTCACCAAAGATGAGCTCTTAATTTTAACTTTAAGTACTCGCTAAATGAATTTGAAATTTTCCCGTTTAATTAACACGTAAATTTCAATTATTTTTTTTTTGCAATTATCTATAGCTTCGCGACATTTCAAGATATTTATTCAGCCATAGGTGGAAATCACAGAGAAATCTTTCCTCTTCAAAAGTGCTTTTAGCTAATTTATGTTTTCATGATACCAGCATCGTAACTTGAAGTTTCAGTGTCTCTACAGCCCATCGAAACAAGCTAATTTCAAGCCAATGCTGCAAACAACTGCTAGCGAATTCGTAATTCAAAAATACCTTCATACAGCGGGCAGAAACATGCGTGTTTCTTCCCTTGGGAAGAAACACAATTGTTTCTGCCCGGTGTCAGTTATATTTAATGTTAATTTGCAGTCTTATTACTCTCATTTGTTTACTTGTCACTTCAGTTTACTCATTCCATTTTTTAAGTGACAGTTTTAATTAACCAAATAAAATTAATAAAAATGAGTGAAAATAATATTTTTATCTTATTTACTATTTAATAAGTGACTTTAAATAACAGATTTCTCATTCCCTAACAGTTCTCCGCATCATCGACTTAAAATTAACTTGTTTATGACTGGCTGCTGACACTGAAACTTGAAGTTTCGATGCAGAAAATCATGAAAAATATAGTGTGTGACTCAGGATAAAAAACAATTTAAGACTGCGGGTGGTGTCAGCGCTCGCCTGCGGCTCGGTTAGCCAACCTCACCCTGGCGGATCCGATTCCACTGAATCCCCTGAAATCCCACCGTGTAAATGTGAAAAAATTACAAGCAACATACACTTAAATTACACCGTACTCCTCCGGGATACACGATTTTTACCTGCTATTCCCACCGGAGTTTCAATAGAAGAAGGAGTACACTAAAACTACACTCATTTTACACCACGGCTGATTCAGTGGAAATTATAATTTTACGCTTAAATTACATCGTATTACACGATTTTTACCCGCTAATCACACCGGAGCTTCAATAGAAGAAAGATTACACTAAAACTACACTTATTTTACACCACGGCTGATTCAGTGGAAATTTAAATTGTACGCTTAAATTACATCTTACACAATGTATTAAATAAATTGAAAATTTTTGTTCATATAGTAGAGACTCTATACTTCTTATCAACATTATTTTTTTTTTGTAAGTCCAAGTTTAATTTCTAGGAATAATTATTCATGGAAACATTGATAATAAATATTTTTGTCATTATCTAATATAGGATGTACTATATTACCATCAAAAAAGGTACATATCACTCTGTCAAATAACGGAGGAGTACGCGGGCCAGAATGGTCTCAAGTTTGGAATTTGACAGTTCTGGAATAAGTTTCTTACCAGGGACACTACAATTGGTGGGCGTGATCTCGTGGCGAGCATCGAACTACTTCCGCTGCTGCTTATAGCACCGGTGACTGCCCTCTCCTACATATATACTAGTGTTTTTTTTTTTTTTTTTTATGGCATCCAAAAATTGAAAGTATAACTAAAAATGAAAATTTTGGTACCAATCCGAGCTCTTAATAATGGTATTAAGGCTTGCCTCAATCTATTTTTCTATTTTCCATTTAAATATCACGGGAAAAAAAATTTTTTTTTTAATTTTCTAGCTCACAAACCAATGAACGGATTTTTATGCACAATAAATGTTTCTGATGGAAGTTGAGCGCTCTACAAAAAAAGTCTCTTATCATTTTTTGATAAATCATACTGTTCAAAAGTGATTCAAGCTTCAAGTCAAGTTTATAGTAAATTTTGAGATTTTTTTGCTTTTCCGGCGAAAGTATCAGTCTTATCAAAAAATGTCGTAAGAACTTTTTTGTAGATAATTTTTGTTCTTAAAAATTATTACGAATAAAGTTTTTCGAAATTCCGCATTGTTTTCTCGTTATTTTCATTTTAATGCCAAGCTCGTAAAAATAATAGGCTTCCAATCTATTCTGAGGACTTAACATTAAAATGAAAGTAACTAGAAAACAATGCGGAATTTGAATGAACTTTATTTCCAACAATTTGTAGGGAATAAAATTGTCTACAAGAAAGGTACCATGACATTTTTTAATAAGTCTGATAGTTTAGCTGGAAAAGTAAAAAGATCTGAAAATTTATTATAAATTTAACTTCCAGCTCCAATAACTTTTGGATAGATGGATGTATTAAGAAATGGTAAGAGACCTTTTTGTAGAGCGTCAAATTCTCTACAAGATTAACATATGGACTTATTTATATGAGGTGCGAATGCCGAGTTAGAAAAATAAGAAAAATAAAAAAATTTTACCATGTTATTTAAATGGGAAATGGAAAATTAGAAACAGGCACCTCTAAATATTAATATTAATAGCTCCGCTTTGAACAGACTTCTATTCTCACCTTCCTGCAAGTTTTCAGCCTGTTTTTTTTTGTTGACAAAAAAAACAGGCTGAATTTTTTTGTGGCATTATATATAATTATTAGAGTGATTCAAAAAATAACAAATTTTTTTTTTTTCTCGGAAACAAGTTCAAAAGTTTCATTCAGATATTGTTGCGTAATCGAACTATATTTAAATTTAAATACAGTTGCACTTCCGACAGATAGAGGCAGCACCTACTGGGGCCTCGTAGCTGTTAAATTTAAAACTTGACTAGCGCAGCGCGACACATGCGAATCGATTTTTCCTGCCTCGTGTCAAGGAGACGGCCGCCATTATCTTTCGCAATATACATTCAACAGATAACACGTGTTATTCTAAATCTTATCATTTTGTGCTCATCTCAGAGTAATTAATTTAAATAATAATTTAATTAAATTCAGCATTCATCGGGCTCATTAAAACTATAATTATTTTTATAATTTTGGGCACCAGAGCTCAGAAAATAATAACAAAAAGAACTCAAGAATTTAAGTGATCGACGACCACGTTTCTCAAGAGGTTATTCACAAGGGAGACATCATAGGTGCCTTTTTTATTAAATAATCCATTATTACCAGTGCTCAATTAAATTAAAAGACTCAATATTCTCATTAATTAATTATCATTATGCTCAATATTACAATTAAATTAAATATTAACTTTCGCTCAGTGGCCTCTGCAATCATGCTACCACGTGTTCAAAAAATAAATTCAATTCAGTGAAATTTATTACAAACTCATTCAAATCAACTAAATTAAGTGATCATAAATATTAAAAACTCAATAATCTCATTTATTTATGCATTGGTGCTATTAAAAATAGTAATTCAAGTGTTCAATTATAAACTTTGCTCGGTAACCTCTGATTTCATCTGACTGTTTTCCATGACATTTTTTACAATCAAATCAGTGTTCAACTAAATTCAAACTAATTTACTTTAATTATTTAAATCAATTACTCGAGCTCAATTTTATAATTTGCATTCATTTAATTACGTATTCATGAGCTCAGACAATTAACAGTATTAAATAATTAAATCAACGATTTAATTGTGTAACCCAGTGATATTATGTGCTGTGACAAATAAAAATATTGTTATATTTTTTAATATGCGTATTTTTCCAATATCCCAACCACCAACCAGTCCTGGCATGTATTTATTTTATTATTATTACAACAGATATGAAAAGAGGCCTGTGAAAATTAGATCTCTTAATATTAACATTACCAGGTTCCGCATTGCACTTTTTTGTTTTCCATAAGAATAACATGGAAAAATGTTTTTTGCATCTTCTGATTTTTATAACTAGCTAACGATGCATCATAGAAAAAATCAGCAAGCACATTTTTTTAGGGAATTAAACGCTCTACAAAAAAGTATATTATAATTTTATGATAAATCCATTTGTTCAAAAGTTATTTGAGGTTGAAATTGAACTTATATTAAATTTTGAGATCTTTTTACTTTGCTGGCGAAACTATCAGACTTATGACAAAATATTATGGGACCTTTTTTGTAGACATTGTTATTTCCTACAAATTGTTACCTATAAAGTTTTTCCGGATTCCGCATTGTTTTCTAGTTATTTTCATTTTAATCTCAAGCTCTTAAAATCGATCAGAAGATTATTTTTTTTACGACTTTGACATATTAAAATAAAAATAACTAGAAAAGAAGGCGGAATTCGAAAAAACTTTGAAGGTAATAATTTGGAGGAAATAAAAATTTCTACAAAAAAGGTCCTATAATATTTTGTGAAAAGACGGGTTATTTCGCAGGAAAAGTAAAAAGATCTCAAAATGTAATATAAATTCAACTTCAACCTCAAATAACATTTAAACAAATGGATTTATCAAAAACTGATAAGAGACTTTTTGTGTAGAGCATTCGATCCCCTACAAAAATATGCCTGCTGTTTTTTTTATGATACATCGTTAGCTAGTTATAAAAATCAGAAGACGCAAAAAAAAAATTTTCCATGTTATTCTTCGGGAAAATAGAAAAGTGCAGTGCGGAACCTCTTAATGTTAATATTAAGAGCTCTAATTTTCACAGGTGTCTTTTTATATCTAAATGAAACTTCTGAACCTGTTTCCGAGAAGGAAAAAAAATTTTGTTATTTTTTGAATCACCCTATAATTATATATAATTCTGTATAATGATGTATAATTCGATATGAATCATATATAATTTCATATAAATCATATACAATTATATAGAATTATGTAAAATTATATATAATTTTTTTTTACTCGCGCGCTTAAATTACATCGTATTACACGATTTTTACACGCTATTCTCAACAGAGCTTCGATGAAAGAAAGAGTACACCACAACTACACTTATTTTACACGGCGGCTGTTTCAGTGGGAATTTCAATTGTACGCTTAAATCACACCATATTATACGGTTTTTTTCAGTGCGTGTTCTCCTTTAACGTGAAAATAACTATTTTACATACTAATTACACCAAAATTTTAAAATATCAAAAGTACGCTAGAAAACGCAGACGAAACGTCGTAAAAACTCCGAGAAAACACAGTTGAAAACTCATGTCGTCATGGCAGACAAAACACTGCTTTTTACCGAAAAACACCGTCGACACTCCGTGGATACGCCGAATTTTTAGTGAGTTTGTACGGTGACGCTTGAACCATTAGGATATACAGTGGAAATTCAATGGTAATAGAGTGTAAAACGAGTGTCAGTAGATTAGTGTGAAACAAGGGTAAACTGAAAGTGAAATTTTTACAAACCCACCGTGTGATACACGTGAAATTCTGATGTATTTTCAGTGTAATTTGGATTACACTAAGTTAACACTGAAACCCACGGTGGAAACGGATCCGCCAGGGCACCCTAGCCTGAAATCGTCTTGTTTCATCCCTTGTCACACAATATACTATTTGTAACCGGTCTCACGGATATAAAATCTTAAATCCAATTTTTTCTTGAATTTATGGTTTTTTTTTTTATTTTACTTTTTAAAACATCTCAAAATTTTAAAAATCGCTGTCTTATCCGCGATTTTAGTACTTTTTTATAAATTAATGGCCGAAGGAATATATAATATATCCTGGTTAATATTAGGGTTACAAATAAGTTTCCGCCGTTTTTTAACACAAATTAAATATTTATTATAGAAGAACGGTAATATAAATTTATTTAAAATATTGCCCATCACTTGCAACCACTTTTTCCCATCTCTCAGGCAGTATTCGAATCCCACGTCTGAAGAACTCCTTGTCTTTTGAGGCTATCCACGAATCAACCCAATTTTTGGTATCCTCATAAGATGTGAACCGCTGCGCCGTCAGAGCATGTGCCATGGACCGGAACAGGTGATAATCGGACGGTGCAATGTCTGGTGAATACGGCGGGTGGGGTAACACTTCCCAATCAAGTGTTTCCAAGTACTTTTTCACGGGAGCCGCAACATGTGGACGAGCATTGTCATGCAGAAGAATAATTTTTTCGTGTCTAGAATAGTATTGAGGGCGTTTTTCCTTCAGAGCTCGGCTCAATCTCATCAATTGTGTTCGATAGAGGGCTCCAGTATTTGTTTCGCTCGGATTAAGCAACTCATAATACACTACACCTAGCTGATCCCATCAAATACACAGCATAAGTTTTTTTCCGTGAATATTCGGTTTTGCTGTTGATGTTGACGCGTGGCCAGGTAATCCCCATGATTTCCTTCTTTTTGGATTGTCATAATGTATCCACTTCTCATCTCCAGTTATGATACGATGTAAAAAACCCTTTTTTTTATGTCTAGCTAGCAGCATTTCACTTAAGCATAATCGGCGTTCAATATCTCTCGGCTTTAATTCGTACGGAACCCAATTTCCTTGGTTATGAATCATTCCTAATGATTTTAAACGATGTGAGACTGCTTGCTGAGTGACTTCTAATGTTAGAGCAAGTTCTTTTTGTGTTTGAAATGAATCTTCTTCCAATAATTTCTCCAATTCTGCATCCTCGTAAATTTTTGGCCTTCCACTGCGATCTTTTTCTTCTACGTCGAAATCACCGTTTTTAAACTTTTGAAACCACTCTCGACACGTTCTCTCACTCAAAGCACCCTCACCATATGCTTCTACGAGCAATTGATGCGCCTCAGCAGCAGATTTCTTTAAATTAAAGAAGTAAACTAATATTTCCCGCAAATGACGCTTACTTGGCTCAAATTTTGACATTTTGAACTTATAAAAATTATATTTTACCGATATAAAATCAATGATATTAATAGGTTATGTTGTTCTTGAATGTTCAAACTATTTTTTAAGCCGGTTATCATCTGCGAAAGCTAACCGAAACTCCGTGCCGCGCCATCTACAATAAAACGGCGGAAACTTATTTGTACTCCTAATATATCATCAAAAATATGTCATGCAATACGAAACTGTCTCCTATTACACTTCCTCTGTCTTTTCTTAACTTGACCCAAATGCCTTTGTTTGACTATCGGAAGCTTTTTAGGTAGATTTTTCTAAAACCTAACTATTATATTTGACCTCATGGTCGATTTTTTAAGGAATTCTGTCAAAACCTATAATAATTAGTTAAGTAGGGTTCGAAAATACCATTCGTTAAAAAATTTATATATGTATGTGTATATATATATATATATATACATATGGGATATAACGCAGTTTTGTCATCACGATAGCACCTACAATTCTTATCAGATCCTAATGAAATTTTCTACACTTATTCTATAGACGATTATCACGGTTAAGTTCGAAGATGGGCTAAATCAGTCAATTAGTTTAGAAGTTATGGCTGTTTGAAATTTCCACAATTTTTCAAAAAAATCAGTTTTTACACACTTTCAAGTTCATATAATTTTAAAACTAATATTCATCAACAATTTCCGTAAAAAGTATCTGAAAGCTTGTCTAATAAGCTTTAATTTATGACCTCAACCTTATGTTTTGACCTTTTCTTCCCATAATTTGATAGCCTTTAAAATTTTTATAGAATTAAAAAAAGATGAAAATATGATTTTCATTCCACGTAACTTATGCATGTCCCGTTATAATCCAGTTTCCTCAGTTGTATTTTATTCTGCACAAAATAACCTGTAAATTTCACAGCTCTTTTTTATTTTAAAAGTATTACTTATATTATTTATTATGTTTCAATCGTACCTGTACGTCCTATAATTATAACTGGTCGTGTCATCGTAAAAGCGATTACAATTATGATCTAATACTAATTAAATTTTCTATACTTCGTTTATGTGAAGGTTAGTTTGGTACATTACCTATATAATGTTTTGCCAAATCAACTATCGGAAGTTCTCTATCGAAAATAGTCGCTGTTCTTTTTTACCCTCACTCTTAGAAAATGAGCCTAATTTCATATCATGACTATATTCTAACATGTATCACAAGATATGTATGTATGAAAGTTTTTATATACATTAATTAGAAAATCTACCTTCCATTTCAGCTGCCGAATGGCCTGTTTTTAATTACTAACTCTCTCAGTAAAAAAAATAATTGTTTTATACTTTTTATACATACACCGAGAAAAAAATTTTCTTCTGACAACTAAATTTTAGTTATGACAACAAAATGATATTTATTTAACAATCAAAGAAATTCATATTTAGAAAAATAATTTATTTCCTTGACATGTACTTTTTTTGTACTATAACAAAAATTTTCAGGGAAACATGAATATCAAACATTAATGTCATACTGTAATACAGCCCGTGATAAATGAATCATACATGGCCATGTATGGCCGTATATGGTTCATATATGAAGCATATATAGCCATACATGGAGCATGCATGGCCATATGCGAATCTTACAAGGTCATGTATGGCCATACATGGTTTTGTATGACTATACATGGCCATGTATGCCCGAGATTGATTAAACATATATGGCCGTATATGGTCCATGTATGGGCATACATGGTCATACATAGTCATGTATGGGCATATATGGCCATACAAGGCTATGTATGACAATACATGACCATGCATGTCCGTAATTTATTAAACATATATAGCCATACATGGAAACGTATGACTATTAGGGTGTGTCAAAAAAAAAATGATTTTTTTTTTAAGTATCATAGTCTGAAAAGTTTCTTTGGGACCTAAAAAAAACCCTCCTAAAACAAATCAGCTCGATATCTCAAAAATTGAGTTGGTGGTTTACAAGTTCATTTTCCGATTTAAAATACATGTAAATAATTTTTAACTTCCCGCTAAGAAAATTGTAAATTTTCAAAAATTCGGGAAGTTATTGTTTTCACCCCGATTGTCAAAAATGGAGTTTTCATCAGATGTCGACGTTTTGAGGTCCTATGAAGCTATTCTGACTATTTTCAGAATGATGT
Source organism: Microplitis deprimator (assembly GCA_964016945.1). Classification (NCBI taxonomy): domain Eukaryota; kingdom Metazoa; phylum Arthropoda; class Insecta; order Hymenoptera; family Braconidae; genus Microplitis; species Microplitis deprimator. Next base: position 10,773,302 of record OZ024712.1, on the reverse strand, counting down.
CCGAGTGTGTGTGTGTGTGTGTGTATGTGTGTGTGTGTGTGTGTGTGTGTGTGTGTGTGCGTGTGTGTGTGTGTACGCCCAGAATTTTTAACTTCCCGCTAAGAAAATTGCAAATTTTCAAAAATTCAGGAAGTTATTGGTTTCACTCCGATTTGTGAAAATCGAAATTCCAATAGATGTCGACGTTCTGAGGTTCTAGGAAGCTATTCTGACTAAATTCAAGATGATGTCCGGGTGTATGTATGTATGTATGTTTGTATGTACGTATGTAAATATCTATAACTTTTGAACGGATGAACCGATTTTGATCGTCACCGTGTCATTCGACGCGGTTTGTCAATATCTCGAAGCTGAAAAAAAATTGAGCTTGATCGATAGGGCTCGTTCGGAGATATTCCAAAAATAAACTTTTTTCAAAAATGTTTTTTTCGGATAACTTTTTACGAGCTTAATGGATTGATTCCAAAATCAACTGGGCTCTGAAGCTTTATAAGCCGCGTCGAATGCCACCTCAACCATCAAAATCGGTTGATTCTTTCAAGAGAAACCGTGAACGAAAGAATTAAAAAAAATTTTTTTTTTTAGTTTTTTTGAAATTTCTCAAAAACGACTCAATAAATCAATTTCAAAATCTGATCAGTTGTAGAACTCAATAAAACGCGTCGATTGCCACCTTAACCGTCTCAATCGGTTTATTGGTTCGAGAGATATCGTTGGAGAAAAAAATGGTAAAAAACGTTATTTTTTGAAAACAAAGGCATACAAAAGTGTTTTCGAGCACGAAGAGCTCGAAAATGTATTCTCAAGAATGTTTTCGAGCTCAAGGAGCTCGAAAACTGCGGGAAGTTTTGGAGCTGGCCCGCAGGGTCAACTGACAGACCGATTTTTTTTTCTGTGTACAGTACTGTCTGAAATTTTTCTTTTACAAAAAGAACTTAGCACTATCCCAGAGTTGCCACTACTGTATTGTTTTTTCCGTGTATGATATACATTTCTTAAAATGAAAATCTGTTAAACTATATTGAATATAGTTATATTTCAACCATATATTTACCCGTGAAAATGAAACATATATGGCCATGTATGGCCGTATATAGTTCATACATGGGCATATATAGCCATGTATAGGCATACAGTTTTTTTATATAAAAAATTTTAGCTGAATATTACAATTACTTATAAACAGGATGTTGTAGCGTAAAAATATTAGGAAACTTTTTTGATATCACTAAAAGTATATTGATGATTAAATTTTGCTTTTCCGAAAGTGATTACATTCTGCTAATCTTACGTAGCACAACTAAACTTCGTTGTAACTGTCGGTTGTATAGCCTAGTCGTCAAAGCGTTGGTCTCTCGTACGGAAGGTCTCGGGTTCGAATCCTACTGAAGCGGGTGAGGTCATTAGTAATTTTAGCGTTTTTTCTTTGAATTAAAAATTTCCAATTCGATTAGGAATCCAATTATTCGAATATCTGATAATCTCTGCGTCGCCAAAATAATAAAAAAAAAAAAAATTTTCTTTAATTTAGTTAAAATTTCTATGCATAGTCATATTAAGTCATATATGGCCGTATCAAGCTATGTATGGTCATAAATGACCATACATGGTCATGTATGGACATATATGGCCATACATGGTCATGTATGGCCATATATGGCTATGTCTGGCCAATTGTCATACATGGCCATGTATGGAGCATTCATACATTGCAATGTATGATTCATTTTTCACGGGAGAATACCAAAAACCATAAAATTTGAGGAAAAATTAACTTTAAGATTTTTTACCCGGGAGGCCCGTTACAAAACATTAATTAGCGACAAGCACTTTTCAAGAGGAAAAATTCCTCTGTGATTTCCACCTATGGTAGATTAAATATCTTGAAATGCCGTGAAGCTACACTGAGAAAAAATTTCTCTTCGAACAATTGAATTGGTTCTGTTAAATTCTGTTAAACTAAAATTTATTTGGGACAACTAAATTTTATTACGTCAACATAATCTATTTTGTATTTTTTGATAAATGATTTAATAAACTCTATTTGGATGACATGAATATTTCTTTCTCTAAGATAATAAAATCATTTGGTAAAGTTAAGAAAATACTATTTAATAGACAACTAAATTATTTACAGTGCCAACAAATCCAAATATTAAAGCAAAATATTATTATATTAACTCTAATAGATATGACTTGTCCGCACAAAAAATATATAAATAATATATATGTCCCATTAGCCAATGCACTGATGCATATATGTCACATATATATTTTTTCGTATGAGTGGACACAAAAAATATATTCATTTTGAATAAATACATATAATTATTCGTGGTTAATAAATATATATTTAAACCTGATGATTATTGATTTAAAAAGTTATGGTGCTAGGGTGCAGCGGGAGTAGTTTGGTGCTCACCACTAGATCACGCCCACCTTTTGTAGTTTCCCTGGTAGGAAACTTATTTCAGAATTATTATATTCCCAACTTGAAGTATTTATGGGACGGGTTACCTGGTGTAAATCAGCAAAGTGACGATAACCCATTTTTGATAGTAATATAGGGGTATCCTGTATTACAGTATGACATTAATGTTTAATATTCATGTTTCCCTGAACATTTTTGTCATAGTACAAAAAAAGTACCTGTCAAGGAAATAAATTATTTTTCTAAATATGAATTTCTTTGATTGCTATATAAATATTCTGTTATTTTAAAATATTATTTAATTATTGTTAATAACTCATTCTCTAAGGCTCACTAATATATTTCATTATGACTACTTTATAAGCTCTACAGGTAATCAATATGATTTTATGCTTGCTACTGAATGCGTAATTATCTTTACGAAATATTTTGTAGTTTCTAATAATTTTTTTTGTTGGTGGATTATAAAATATTTAATTAAAGCAACTAAATATATGATTGGCAATGGGTAATCAAATCATTTTGTTGTCATAACTAAAATTTAGTTGTCAGAAGAAAATTTTTTTTTAAGTGTATAGATAATTAACAAAAAAAAAATTGAAATTTACGTGTTAATTAAATGGGAAAATTTCAAATTTATTTAGCTAGTATTTAAAATTAAGAGCTCATCTTCGGTGATAATTTTGTTTTCAATGTGTACAGTAATATTCTGACATGGGACTTGGAAAATAAATAGACATCTCAAACGAAGCACCCTAGTATACCGTATCATTAAAATACTAGTTTATTGATTCAGTAGCGGTTCGATTCTTTTATTGAATCTTCATCAGGCATCTATAAACATAGACACGCATAAAAATATTATAATGTAAAAATCTTATCAGGAAACACAGTAGTATCTCGCGCCAAGTACACGTTAAAAAACATGTATATGTGTGAGTGTTTATAGCGCGAGCCTACCGTGTCTCTTTACCGTAGACCGATCGGTATTTGGCTCTCATATTTTTAAACTTTAAAAAAAAAATTTTTTCACAAAATTCGTGTTTTAGTTGAAAGATCATTGATTTTTCATCTTAAAATTTAAAAATTAAACCCATTTTAGTAACGTGAATTAATTTAAATAATTAAACTTAGCCAGCATATACTATAGCACCCCCACTTTTAATATTTCTACAAATTTTTTCATGTATTAGGGGTACGCACATAGAATAAAAAGTTGTAAAATATGCCACAATTTAGTAAGTATTGAAAATTTTTTATAAAAATGTTTAATTTTTCCGCCACTAGCAGTGCTTCAGTCTGTATTTTTTACTATAGATTCATTGAGTTGTATTAAGGACGTTCCCACGGAGCAGTTGTACTCAATTTTAAAGACGATTCTCTCTATGTTAAGTCATTAGTAAAATAAAAACTAGTTGAAGTACAGTGCACTTTCTCGCTTGCTCTCATATGCGCAGAAGTCCAAAAATATTCTCATTGCGTCGTTTCTCCGATCCGGCAACGAGTTTTTTTTTCTCTGTACATTCTTATGCTGGAGACGCGTGTGTACAATTTAAATGTTTTGAAAAATTTTTAGCGGTTAGTTTTATAATTGTGATTGTACATAAATATTTAATAATGACATTGCGTTTAAAGAACGGAAGATTTATTAAAAAGAGATTGGTGCTAAAATAACCAAAGCCTCAGCAAGTATTTCTGAGGCTAAGAAACGAAAAAATCAAGAAGAAATTCATGAAACAGTTTAACGTGAAATTCCAGATTTCAAACTTCCCATCCAGTGCAACGTTGCCAAGTCGCTATCTCTCACGATTCAAGTAACGACAGAAAACGCAAAAACTGTTAAAAGTAGCTAACTTTTAATATTTTTTACAACAAAATAAATACCGCTTGTTTTTCTTATTTTTACAAAATCATATTCGTTATATCTTCAATTAATGTTTTCAGTTTTTTAAAATAATCGTAAGAAAATTACTATTGTTATTCAAGAAAACATGTGCTACAATATTGATTGGGGTAAGGTGTACATGTTAAATATGCAAATTTTAATAGTCAATAATTTGGTAGCTCAAGGGATATTTAGAAAAATTTCTACGTTTAAAGGATACTTAAAAGTGTGTGTATTCAAAATTTCAGGAAGATTGTAAGAAAAGTGATTTCCGTGGAAACGTCCTTTTTATAAAAATTAAAACTATCGATAGTTAATTATCGATATCAGGATACGACTAACCAATCGACTGCAAAAACCTTGTAAATTTCAATGATATCATAAATGCTTGTTGATATCTAAAATGAATTTCATTTATTTGACGTCAGAGTTTACTTTTATTTTTAATGTCTCCTGATTTTGCGTACCCCCGAGTCAAAATTAAAAAAGTATTTTAAGCCTTAAAAGCCTCAGTTTTTTTGATGTTGGACTTGCCGCTGAATGTAATATGTTATTTAAGTCCTCAATATCCTAAAAGTAGCCTAGGAATACATCACCTTTTTAAAAACATGTTTCAACCCTCCAAGGCCTACCGTACTTTTAATTTGTAACTTCGAATGAGTTCAATTCTTTAGCATGACATTATTGTTGCAAAAATAGCTGCTTTCTAATTAGATAAAGATATTTCCAACAATGTGAGCGTTCGAGTAGCAGTGCGGCAGCAGTCATGCTTCATATTCTTTAGATCTTGGTTTCGAATCTCGGCGTCAGTAGATTGTTTTTCAGCAGTTTTTTTCAAATTCTTTGGCAGTTTCCGTTTTTTAACACATCATTCGTATTTATTGTTCACATCAAATAATTCGTTATTAATAATATACTGATAAGTCAAAGATTCTAATCATTTAATTTGAATTGCGAATCAATTAGTACTATTCTATTCGACCACTACTCGCATAACTTTAATTATTATTATTAATAATTGAGATATCATCTTTTTTAAAGGGGTTACATGGGTTTCGTGGGATCAAAAAATCGATTTTTTTTTTTGGCTCATTAATTTCTACAACATCTCAAGAATATTGTCCAAAATTTTCAAGTCGATCCGAATAATAGTTTTGGAGATACAACCTTTGGAAGGTGACCGCTCCAAGTCAGGTATAGAAGGGTCAGCGCGCCTCAGGTATAGTGAGCAGCTGCTCGTCTATTGTTTGTCTGTCATTGTTGTATATTACTTTCACTTCCTAAGGAAAACTAGTTTGAAATATTTTATTTGGTGATTACTTCTTGAAGGACGAGGTTCATTTGAGGTTATTTCAAGTTTCTATCATATAATTTATTAAAAACGTGGTATTATTTGTGGTTATCTAGTGTCATTTGTGAAGTTGATAAACAATGCATAAAATTTCAAGAAAACAGCTAACCCTTGGAGCTCGTAGAAAAGATAGACCGAGAAAAAGGAGACAGTCCTTTAATCTTAAATATCCGGAAACTGATGATAGTTCCTTCACGAGCACCTCAGCAAAAAAATTAAAAGGTGATGATAAAGAGCACGTGCCAGAAGAGGATACGCTCCAATATTCAATCATAGATTTTGCCTTGGTTTTCTCAACTCTCTCATCGTTTGTGCGGTGTTCTAACATTATTGACGATGAAGATGAAGATCAATTGTGTAATGGTAAAGTACAATTTAAGCAATGTTCGAAATTTGGTCTGGGATATAAAATCGTAGTAGAATGTGAACGATGTGATCCAAAATATATTTTATCTTGTCAAAAAATCGGAAGAATGTATGAATTAAATCGCCGGTTAATTTTTGTTATGAGAATATTGAGCTTAGGGCTCGCCGGATGCAAGAAATTCTACGGTTTGATGGACATAAGCAGTTCATTTTTAAACCAGTCTACATACGATTTTTATATTGATAAAATACATGAGTGTATTGAGACAGTTACTCAGACTCTATTCTCATCTGCTGCTAAAGAAGAAAAACAATTTACAAATATTGAAAACGATTTACAAGATACGACAGATGTGAGTGTTTCCGGTGACGGTACCTGGAAGAATATTGCGGCATTGGTCGCTGCTTGTATCTTCAATGAAGGAACATCAGCTTTATTATTGATTATGCACGGTATGGATTTAAAATTAGGCCGAAACTTCCGAAAAAATCTGCGAACGAGACTCGCGAAGCCAGAATCCGTCATCGACAGGAGCAAAAGGATGCCCTAGACATTGCAACTGCTGCAGAATCTTTACTTTATGGCCCAGGAATCGACGATTCACTGTAAGTTACAAAAAACATTTTTTTTTCCACTTTTATTGTTACTCAAAACTTTAAACGCGTTTTTCTCGGAACCGTGTTTTCAAAGTCGGTTGTCAAATGTTCTCGGAAACTACTCAACCGATCCTGATGAAATTTTACACAGGTGTTCGAGATACAATTTACTCGTGCTTGGACGAAGGATTTTTTTTTTTTCAATTACAACTATTTTAAAAAAAACAAAATGTCAAGCAAATTTGACCGAAATTTTCATTTTTTTGGAAAAATGTCGGCCAAAATTCCAATTTTAACTTTTTTTTTCTTTCCTTCGTTCAAGCACGAGTTTATGGTCTTAACTAAAACACTTATCTTTGTTTTTTCATTTTAGATGATTTTGTCAGGAGTTATGCTGACAACGCGGACGCACCTTTTTTCCGAGGGGTCACCGGAAATGACGTCACAATGGAGGAGTTTTAATTTTTTTTTTTTGAAAATTTCAGAAATTATTCTTTAAATATGTATTTATAAGACAGAAAAAAGTTTGAATTAAATAAATAATTTTTTACATAGAAAAAAAAATATTAAAAATAGGCCTTTTTTTACCCGACGAAACCCATGTAACCCCTTAATCTTACAATAAAACGTTTATTACTAAAACATTATTTGAGGAATTTTTAAATTTTTTATTTTTTTCGATCATGGCGACCATTTTTAATTAGTGGCCCCTTTTTCCCTTATTTTCCTTTACCAATTGTACGTGATCGAATCTAAAATTCGAGAATTCGTTAGGTACAGCCCAGCCTTAACAACTTGGAGTCAACAGTTACAAAAGCTGAAAGTTTTCGTCAATTTAAACACATTTAATTGATACCAACTTTCTAACCCGAAAGTCAGTATATGTGTACACAGAAAAAAAAATATCTTGGCTGAATATAAATTTTCTTGAGTCAAGAAAATTTTTGGGTCGAAGAAGAAAGGCCAGAATTTTCTTTGATCAAGTATTAAATTCACTTGAATTTTAAATCTTACTCCAATAAATCGTTTATTAAGTCAAAAACTGTCAAGATTGAATTAAAATACTTATTTATTAATTCAAGATGCTTGAGTTTCTTAATTGAAGAAAAATTTTATTTATTCAAGATTTATTATTTACCTGTATTAAGAGTGAACTTATTTATTCGAAGTTAATATATTTATTAAGGTAAATAATTTTTTTTTTAAAACAAGAACCTTAATTTACTTCATTTAATAACAATATCTTTTGATTAAAGAAAATAAATTCGTTGTAGTAAAAAAACTCTGTTCTCCTATTGGTAATATAGTTTCTCCAGGCACGCTGTATGACCGACTTGAGCAAAGAGTAAATTTTCTTGGCTGAAGAAAATCACGTTCTTGAGGAATGAATTCTAACTTACTCTCTCTTTCTCGCACTAGCACAGTAAATATGTACCGAGTCTACATTTTTTATTGAAATAAATTAAAATTAAATAATTTAATTATATTATTATACTAAATTAATTAATTTTTATGATTAAATAATACTAAATAAATTTATAATTTTTTTTCTAACTGAATTTTTTTTTATTAAAAATTTTATTATTTTTATATCGAAATTGTTTTCCCTGTTTAGGAAATCTCATAGAATCCAATAGATTCTCATAAATTCCCATAGAGATTTTATAGAAATGGATGAGTTCTATGAGAAATGTTATAGTTAAGTATAGGGTCTTATACATACAGCTATAGGAATCTATCGGATTTTTTAAGCATGATTATGAAAGATTCAAATAATCTGTTCAGTATTTTGCTAAAATGTAACATCTTTCCAAATTATTGGCGATAATATTTTTATTCTAAATTTTGTGTTTAAAATTGAAAAATATGACTGACCGTAAGGCCAGTGTAACTTAATAGATGTAGGCAAAGTAAACGTAGCCTTGCAAAGGCTGAGATGGCTTAGTTAGTACCCAGGTAGGAATCGCCAAGGCTGACTATAGGCCGAGCCTTGGCCCTATTGTCACTTGCCAAGCTTCGACAGCTGACCATTGGCCCAAATATCGGCCGAGGCTTGGCCCAATAATTTCACAATGTTAATCTGAGCCTTGGGGAAAAAGTATTGGCCCAAACCTCAACCGAGGATGGGACCGACAGTTTAATTTTTGTCAAGCCGAGCCTTGGCAGCTGACTATTGGCCAATGCCTCAGCGTAGGTTAAATTTTCATTTAATATTAAAATTCGCAACTTTACATGTATATATATATATATATATATATATATATATATATATATATATATATATATATATATATATATATATATATATATATATACTTTGAGACAATGTGAATTGTCTTCTTCGTCCTCAGCCTTGTGGTTCCCATTTTTCCCCGTCTCGTTGCCGTCTGAAACTACACAAGTCATAGTGCCGTGGTCAAATGACTAATTATCACGTCGATGCATGTTCGTAAGGGTGCAGTGGGGACAGAGTCCCGAGGCTAGCCCTACACCCAAAATTATCGGTCAATCACTTCAATCCTGGATCAATTAGCATATAGACGTCTTTCTAGCAATTTACTTACGATTCTGTAATAAATTAGCAACCTACTTGCGACTCTGTAAACCGGGCAATTATCTTGCGACATTATATCTTATTGTTTAGTTATTAATTGTTATAAACAAAGTTTAATAAATTCAATATTACTGTACGTTACCGACGATATACTCGCAATATAAACTACACTGTGTCATCTACATTATATCCAGCGCTTGCATCTTCTTGTAAGTAACTTTTATTATTATAATTGGTAATAAACTTGCACATTTTGTTAACCATTCATTTTATATATTATTTGTCCATTCTATTTATATCCTATTTTACTGGTAAGAATTATTCAATAGTTTAATAAAAGTATTATTAATTAAGTAAGAATTTATAAGTAATAACCCGTGATGTAAGTTGGTGAATTTTAACATACTTTGCCGAGTTTGAATAAGTGCGGGTCTTTGCTTTGCAAGAACCCCAGCCCACTGCTCTGCCCAAGTAAAATAAAATTTTGTTAGAGGCCAGCCTAAGCCAGGGTTCAACCCGCGAATTCTGGTGGCTGCTGGTAAAAATCGAAAAGAGAAAAAGCGATTTGTCTCAATATATATATAAAGCTCAAGGAGCTCGAAAACTGCGGGAAATTTTGAGGCTGGTCCGCGGGGTCAACTGACAGACCGATTTTTTTAAATATATTTTTTCATGGGTCAAAAGAACCCAAATTTGAGATTTTTCGAACCTTTAAAAATTCATATCTCTAAAAATATTAACTTTATCGTGAAAGGTCATAAGACCTGATTTAATTGTATTTCAATAAAGAACACAAAAAAATTTGTCCGGTTGAAAAATAACAATTCCTTGCAATTGTTTATACAATTTCGGTTTAAACAATATGACATGGGGTTGCCCCATGGCAACATGCATTTATATCATCAGTAGGGCAATTTGAAGAGGATCGCATAAAAAAATTAAGGTGGAATAGTTTTCGGCACTCATGCGCCGATTCCTCCTGGAATAAAGCAATTTTCGGGATGTTTGAAAAATTATAACTGGGATCCAGGCTCGATACCAAAGGTGAAATTTTTCGGACTTTCTAAGGATATATTAAAGCAAGTTTCCTGCGATTTTGAAGCAAATCGCTTCGAAAAAAAAGTAATAGCTATCTAAATATAGCGATTTTTGAAAAATTGATCGGCTTTGGATGGCCGTATATAACAGAAATCAGAGCAATTAAGGAAAGTTACGGTAGATATCAACAGAATACACCTACACAAAAAATATCACCTGTTATTTATACTTTTACTCTAAAAACTGTAGATTTTGAGAGGATTTTAAATAACAGGAAAATTTTTCTAATTCAGTGGTTTAGTTGGAAGCTCCTAACTAAGTCGAATATTAGTTTAGAGTAAATATCTATGTTTTTCTTGAAAATAGAGTGTAGACAGAAAAAAATACCGCCGGAAAAGTCTCTCTAAGTTATATAGAAGCTTAGATACAATTTTTAAAAAATAATAACAAAATTGATTTTTTTCAAATTTAAAAAAATTTTCCAGTGGCCGGATTTAGGGGTATTGAGCTCAAATTTTTAAGATTACCTTCTTTCCTGACCTACTTTCGAGAAAAAAATAGGCGTCCAAATCGGTGATCCACGTGCGCACACTTTTGTCGAAAAGTAATGGATCTGCCCATATATATATATAACGTGTGGTTCTCCCACGATTGCGTCCACAATTCTACACCGATCTTGATGAAATTTTTTATTCTTTAGCTAAAGAGTTCGGTTTAGTTCGAAGATGAGCTAAACCGGCCAAAAAGTTTAGAAGTTATAGTTATTTGAAAATTTTTTGATTTTTCAAAAAATTCGACTTTTTTTGATTTATCTTTAAATAACTTTTGATCCTAAAGGGATAACCTATTTTTGGTGATTGAATCTTCAAGTTCCTTTGATTAGCTTTAATTTAAGATATGTTGCTTACTCTTTCGATAATTTTTGCTTATATTTTGATGATTTTCTAAATTTCCGAAAAAATAGAAAAAAATATTTTTTTTCGCTTTCTTATTTAATAACTTTTAAATTATACATAATAGTTGAATCTCGTTAATAGTTTTATGTAGCTTATCAAATGAGCTTTAATTTTCAGTACTATAATTTTATATTCAACAAAAATTACGTATTTATTTATTGAAATTTAGCTGTTGCATTCGTTCTCCTACTTTTTAATAAATTTATGGAACTGCTCCAATTCAGCTTACTGCCGTGTAACACCATAAAAATCTCAACATTTTAATTGAAGTGGGTATATTCAATTTTATTTCATTGACAGTATATATATAATTCAATGCATCAATAACGAGAATAATAGTAATTTTGCTAATAATGTGATAATACACAGAAAAATAAGTTAACTTGATTCAAGAAAATCATAGTCGTCCGAGTTTTCTTTTTTGATGCAATAAAAATAAAACACTCAATTTAAAAACTTTTTTTTGGTGTAAGACATTAAAGTTTCATGGTCAAAAAAAAAATTTATTTTTGACGCGAAATTCAAAGTTTTTTGGTTTAAAAGAAAAACAAAATTCGGACGACCATGAACCTATATATTTTTTTGATCTGCTCATATATTGGCATATCAAAAACCATATAACATATTTCTTGTCAGGTATCTGTTGCTATATCTGGCCTCATATGGTCTTATGGGATTTGATTCGGCTTGATGTGTCCACATATGATTTTGTATATCCCGGTATAATTTTCTCTAACGTAGACATATATGAGTAGATAATCCCATATATGCGTTGACATGGCCATTTATGAAGTATGCATAAAGTATCTTTTCAAAACTGACAAGCATAAATATGATTGAACTTATAAGCTTTAGATGAACCTTCAAACGCCACTGGCCATCTTACGGATTTAAATAATTGAATAAATAACGAAAAATCTACTTCCATTTTGGCTGCCGAATGGCCTTTTTACATCATCTGTTAAGATCTTGTTTATAAACAAATATACAAGTTTAATATTAAAAAAAATTTTTTTTTTACCATTTTATCGTCTTTTCGAGAAAAAATGTTCAGACATGACCATACCTGTTCATGTATGATCAGATCTGAAATTGACGTCATATCTGTTCACGTATGATCAGGCCTGAAATTAGACATAACCACGCCTGTTCGTGTATGATCATGTCTGAAGCGTTCAATGCTTCAGGCCTGATCATGCATGACCATATCTGATCTAGCCTGATATATTGAATTGAATTTAAAAAACTTAGTTATATAGCGATAATTATAGATAAATTTACCGTACAGTAGGTTTTCAATGATGGCCAAAATAATTTTATAAATTGAATAATAAAATATTCCCATCACTACTTTTTTTTTTTAATTTTATAATAATTTGGAATTTTGAAGAGGAACGAATAAAAAAATAGACTTTCAAAACAAATCACCTTAATAATTTTATACAATCATTTTTACGATTTAATGTATTTATATGTAATTCTATACAACTATCTATCAATAATTAATAATTAATAAATTCAATATAAAATTTTGTTGACTAAAAATCTATTATGTATAAGATTTATATGACTTGAAGTTTATATGAAATTTACTTTCCAAGTCGAGCTCATAAGCCAAAGGGTAGTAGAACAATCTTTCGAGCGCGAGATTAACGGTTGATTCATGCACACTCCCGAATTTCATTCACTTATTCATCAACTTTTCCTTCTTCCCGATAAAAAATGATTTTGTATAATTATATATGAGTCCATATATAATCATATCTGAAAATTGGCCAGATCTGATCATATATAATCATATATGATTAGATATAATCATGCATGAACGAATATAGTAATTTTCTAAATTTCATTGAAAATATCTGTAGATTATTAATTAAGTAATTTAATTAGGATATATTGTCTTCATTAATATAAATGTCCGTTAAATTTAAATTGAAGAAAAAAAAAAATTACTATCGGTTAACTATTATTATACTAAGGGGCCACCCGTCCAATTAATGACCCACGTCGATGCTGCTAAGCTCTGATAATCGCTGGTAAGTAATCTGATCCTTTAGTCTGCTATACATTTATAATTAAGAAAAATTCATGACATTACTCAACTCAAATAATCAAATTGATACATCCTGCGTAAATAATGCACCTAATGATGAATTTGGTTTTGTACATAAATTACAATAGAATTCATTAGATGGATATAATCAAATCTTTTATCTATAAATTTATAAATATCCATATATAAACCGATTCCGATTGATACTTTTAAATTGCTGCCGTAACCATTGAATATTTTTTAAGTAATGGGGATTTAAGTTTGATTGATAGTTGACAAAAAAAAAATTTAATAACATTAATATTAAAATTGTCACATTATGTTATATATATATATATATATATATATATATATATATATATATATATATATATGGAGCATTCCACGCCAAATCGGGAGGTTTGAAAAATTTTAATTTTAGATTTCTTCAATTTTTTTTATTTTTTTGTACCCATCAAAAAACTCTTTTTCCGAGATGTTGAAATTTTTTTGATCACTAGTTCAAAAGATATCGATTTTTTTTTAAAAACCGCTCTTTTTATGGTTTTTTTACTGATAACTTCTTAGGGAATGGTTCAAATCAAAATACTCACTGAATAAAAAACTACCGTTTTTCCATGTACTTTTCGAAAAAAAATACAAAACAATTATTTCGTGTTTTAATACGTATTTTATATTTAAACGATACTTTTTTATTCAGTGAGTATTTTGATTTGAACCATTCCCTAAGAAGTTATCAGTAAAAAACCATAAAAAGATCGGGTTTTTTTAAAAATTCGATATCTTTTGAACCGGTGATCAAAAAAATTTGAACATCTCGGAAAAAGAGTTTTTTGATTGGTACAAAAAAATAAAAAAAAATTGAGGAAATCCAAAATTAAAATTTTTCAATCCGTCCGATTTGGCGTGGAATGCCCCATATATATATAGCGATTACGTCACTACTTATATTATTGATATCCATAATTTCGGATAAGTCCGTCAATCATCGATTGTCATCGATCGCCGAATATTATCCCCCACGTGGATACGATAATCGGTAGCAACAGAGCCACCCAGTATTATATAACTCATTAAATAAAACTTATTATTCATTATTTTGTTAACATTAATAATTGGAGTCAGATAATTTATTTATCGTAGTGATTAAGTTCCATGAACTTCATCCCAGTCACTACATTGGTGTCTGTCCGACGTGATTTTCAAGAGGACGCCATTTCGTGCACTCGTTCCACGTGGCAAATAGCACGTTGAGTGTATACTATTGCGTCTACACTGATAGCTAATCGCGACATATCAATTCCACGAGTTCTTTACAACAGTGAAGTGTGTGAATTAAGTATTGTGCAAGCCTTTTATCACGGCTGGAGCATTGCGGGGCATTTTGGACATATGCCGCACTGGTTTATAATTTAAGGGACACTATCGGGGTGCAAATTAAATTGTGATAAAAGTGATCAGTGAATTCCTGTGTAAAATACAGTGAATAAAATTATCGTTCGCGTTAAATTTTCGCCCAGTGACAATTCTCGTGTGACTCGAAGCGTCTCGAACATTCCTAAACGGTGTGTTTAAATAATTAATTGTAAGATGAGAGGATCTGGTGTGTGTGAATTGGTTTGTAGCAAATAATTTTATTTAACAGTTGAAATTTCGCAAATAATAAATATAGATATTTATTTACAAAATGTACACTTTATGAGATTTGCTCTAAAAGTGTCTGTATTAATTATTTAATGAGATTTACTCTCGCGTGCAACACGTGGCCAAGATGGCGTCGAGGCGCGAACTATGCCTGTACACGCGGTGAGATTAAATTACTTGAGATTAATGAGAATTTGATACTGAGAGCAAAAATACTATGAGAAATAATTACGGAGAATTATTTAACGCAATATTCAATTATTGATTCACTGAGAGCACGCTCGATTAATTAAATGCACTGAGATTAATAAAAGTACGAGGCATCCGCCATGAGAATACTTTAGCAATTAGTGAGTGAGAGCGTTGATTGTGTGAGAAAGACAGAACTTCCGTCTTCTTCATCCCCAATATGCGGTGAGAATGCGACTAGCGGAGCCGCCTATGATTGATTGGTTATCGACTGTATTATCGATCACTTACCCGCCGTGAGAATTAGTAATGAGAGCGCGGGAGATTTGAACATGGTGAGTCAGCTTCGACGGACACTAATCCGCTTACAGTGGTATTATTAAGTTTTGTGTTAGTTTTCTTGTGTTAGTATTTCTCATACATTAATTATATCCGATCCAAAGAAATCAGACGACAAAAAAGAGGATATCTTTTTGGATGCCAAGCCAGTGATTGTCAACTCTCTCAAGGCACCTCACTTTAACCCAAAGCGAGTGAGTTTATGGTTCGCGCAGCTCGAAGCCCAGTTTGCGATTCACGGCGTAGCAACTGAGAGAGAAATTCAACCACGCGGTTTCTCTCATCGACACTGAGTATGCGTGTGAGGTTGAGAGCCTCATCATTTACCCACCAACGACGACGCCATACGCCGAGTTAAAAGCCACGCTCATCGCGTGTTATTCAAAGTCTGAAGAAGCAAGCTGCGTCGGCTTCTAGATGGCGAAGCGATCGGTGACCGATCACCTTCGCAGTTCCTCCGCCATCTTAAATTGCTTGCACCGACCATTGATGACGCGGTCCTGAAGGCAAGATGGCTGGCAATCTTGCCCAAGAAGACACAAGAGCTTCTAGCCATTTCTCCGACTACAGCTACCATCGACGAGTTAACCAAAACAGCTGACAAGCTACATGAGATGTTCCCAGTTACTCACACCGCTGCCGTAGCTTCATCATCATCTTCGCAGGAGACGATGGCACTGCAGAAACAAGTGAGCGAACTATCTCGACAGGTAGCAGCACTAACGACAGCTTTTGACCAGAACCGCCGCAGATTACCCAAACCAGGACAAAACAATCGCTTCCGAACCAAATCAAAGCCACGCAAGCTTGATAAAACAGGTATCTATTACTACCACACCAAGTTTGGTAAAACCGCGTACAAATGTACGCCAGGCTACAAGTTTACGGGAAATGTGAACGAGAGTCACTAGCGGTGGAAAGCGACTCTCTCGCCTCTTCAAACCGCCTTTTCGTCGTCGATCTAACCACGAATACACAATACCTCGTGGATTCTGTTTCAGATCTCGCTGTGTATCCATACGGGTGGATGAAATGTAAGCCTACGCCAGTAGTATATCAAATTCATGCAGCAAATGGCTCGCTGACCGAACCATACGGTTGCATTACTCTGTTACTAAACCTCGGTTTATGTCGAGAATTCACTGGGAGATTCATCATCGCTGACGTCACGAAGCCAATCATTAGCGCCGATTTCTCAAGTCATTTTAACTTGTTAATCGACCTCAAACACAAACAATTACGTGACGGCTCCACTGGTCTCCAAACACGCGTGGATTCAATAAGCTCAGATGCAAAGTGCATCAAATTAATCGAAGGTGATACAGTTTACCATAAACTGTTATCAAACTACCCGGCTATAACTCAACCTGAAGGAATCACTTCAGCCAAAAAGCATTCTACAGTGCATCATATTAAGACGACACCTGGACCTCCGGTATCGTGTAAAGCGCGACGTCTTGCGCCAAATAAATTAAAAATCGCGCAAGAAGAATTTCACAAGATGGTTCAACTTGGGATCGCACGTCCATCAACCAGTCCTTGAGCATCTCCACTTCACCTTGTACCCAAGAAATCTAGAGACTGGCGACCATGTGGTCTGACGACTCGACGATTTTACCGCAACGCTGCACGGTAAAAATATTGTTCAGTTTTAGATTTGGTTAGAGCCTTCAACCAAATTCCCGTCGTCGAAGAAGACATCGAGAAGACAGCCATCATCACACCTTTTGGCTTGTTCGAATTCCCATACATGTCATGACGTTTGGACTTCGAAATGCCGTGCAAACTTTCCAAAGTTCCATCGATGAGACCACACGAGACCTACCGTTTGTCTTCCCATACATCGACGACATGCTAGTAGCTTCAAAAAAAAGTTATGAAGCTTTAAACTATATAAAATAGTATAGCTTCTTGTTTTAATTATATTAAACAGTTTTTTGATAGAAATTTGGGTTTTTTAATCTGAGCTAATACGATCTGCGGATTTTTTTTTTAACACATAGGAAAAATTTTCCATACTTTCAATACAAAACTTTCTTTTTAATTGAAAAATACAGAAAGAAAAAAATTTCAATTCTTCAAAAAAATATTTTTCTTTCGAAATTTATACGGAAAATAAGTGAGATCTCAGAAATCTTTATAAAACACCTTACTGATTATACATAGTATATAGATTCACCGTATAAACATGTACACGTAATAATATCCGGAAATTATCTTTACGTTAAGTTTTTCAATTCACTATTGTTTCAAGCTTCATAACTTTTTTTCTGTTAGTTGTACAAAGAAAACACTCAGGAGCTTTTTTGTACAGAATTTAATTTCCTACAAAACGATATACTTCGATTTCCGAAAAAAAAATTCTTTAAATACTTTTATATATAAAAAACAAAAAAAAATTTTTTCATGTAATTCAAATGAGAAAATTAATATTCATTGAGCTCTTAGCAAGATTGAGCTTTCGAACTGCTCATTTGGGAGGATTTTTTTTAAACCTAAGACTAACTTTTGAAAAAAACTTGAAAAAAAAAAAAAAATGTTTATTTTGAAACACCCTAATATATATTCAAGAAAGGTTCCACGAAACCAAAAATTTATAGATTTATTTTTTAAACTTTCATGTCGTCATTTATGAAAACGGAGATTGGAAAAAAATTAGTTAATTAACACAAGTATAACTTTTTGAAAAATTGACTAAAAAATTTTTTTCCAACGGGGATTTATTCTTTCAAGTGTCTGGATGACACCGTAATTTATTTACATTTTTAAATTAATATTTGTTACTATAAAAAAATTATTTCATGGGGTACACTGTCTTTAGTGGCAGTTCACCCCTACTGTAACGGCCGCGCGAAGCCTTATTTTCGGCTTCAAATTAAAATTATAAATAATGGGGTAGAATTCCGGGAGTCAGAACTTTTCTGTAGGAAATTTCCTCCTCTTTAAGGATCCTTTTTCATTAACAGTTTTCGAATTATTTTTATTATCTTATTTTATTAATAACAATCGCAACTTTTTATGTGCTAATACATCCTCGAGGTACATTTTTCTAGGCTTCATTTCGAATCGAATGAGCTACCGCTCATATTTTTAGGAGCTGTATCAAGAATTGACACGTTTTTGAACTTGTTGACTAGCCTATAAAGTTTCAATATCATCCCAAGTTTATCCAATGACTGTTAGAAATAAATCTTTACGGTTGTCAGTGAAGAACAATACTGCGCCTAAAGAAATTAATACATAATCGTTATTTGTTTTTACCGTTTTCCTGAATTCAACAAATTCAAACGAATTTTCAATATTAAGTTTAAACGTATCAATTATCGGCGATCAAATTTCATGTAAAAAACGAACTAAACCCGGAAGTTGAGCATAGTTTATAATTACATTTTAAATGAGTTTAAGAATAATACAAGCTAATCCAGTTGTTGAAAATTTTTATTAATGATTGTTATTAGCTAGGGATCCTGCTAAGTTTTTAAGTTTAAATGTTTTCACCGCGCTGTTTGGCGAAAAGCGCGATATTTGATGTTCTAGTTTAGTTTGTATACAACTGTGTAAGCCTTTACTGTCACATCATAATAATGAGATATATTGTTATTTTAATTTTTTATAAATTATTAACTAATAAAATCTTTAAACTTTGTTAATTATTTACAAGCTGTGATCTGAATAATATGTGCAATAAGAATATGTAATGTTGTACACTACTTATTGAGGTAAATTGCACGACTATTAATGCGAAGCATTAGAGTGTGCTTTACGATCGAAAAATTCAATTTGCCTCTTTTTGTAATATATGTACGTGATAAGATTGTTGCATTATATTATTTTTATCGGTGTCTATGTTTATAGATGCCCGATGAAGATTCAATAAAAGAATCGAACCGCTACTGAATCAATGAATGAGCATTTTAATGATACTGTATACATTCCTGCTATATACTATGAGTAATAATAGAGTTATAAAAAAATACAAAAATTAATTTAAATTATTAATTCTATATTATGAGTTAACATTCAAAATTCTCGAGCGGCAATTAAAAATCTGTATTTTGAGCTCAAATTTCCAACATGTTATGGATTTCATAGAAGAAAAAATTTCTGCCAAAAGAAAGGAAAAATTAAAAATAAAATCAGCATTTTAATATTTTTTAAATTTTTTTAATTCTCGAGCGTCCCTTTAAAAATTTGTTATCAAGTTGATTTTCGGAGACAAATTTTAAAACATGTTAAACCAGCAAACTTTTAGGTAAAACTCGAATAAAAAATAATTGACCACTTCTGACCTCAACCATTTTCAATTTGGCTGAAATTTTTTTTTCCTTTTCTACCCCATTAAAATCATTTTTCAAGAAATTTTCAAATTTTTTTACCCAACCCAAAAAAAGTTATGTTTTTCAAAAAAAAAGGCTTTCAATTTTTCAAATAGCTACAACTACTAAAAAAGTTGACTAGTGGGACATTTTTTTTTTTCTCAAAATTTTTATTTTTGAATGTACTTTTCAGAAAAAAATACAAATTTTTTCACGGATTACCACGTTCAATTTTTTTTTCTTCTCAATTTTTCAAACTCTGAAGTCTTCTACAAATTCTCAAAAATTTCCAGTGATGTTTTGTAAAGTAAACCTAGCTAGAAAAAAATTTTTTTTTTAATTAATAAAAAAAAATAGAAGGAAAAGTCGGCCGACTCTGGAATTGGCTGGAATAATCGCATTTTTTTTTTTAGAAAATGAAAAAACAAATAAAAAATGGCGAACTTTGAGAAAATAACGGGTTTTCTCAGAAAAGGCGAAAATTTCATGGAGTTCATCATCATAAAATTTTTTCGTATTTTTTTTCTGAAAAGTACATTAAAAGACAAAAATTTTGAAAGAAAAAAAAAACGTCCGAATTAGGCAATTTTTGAAGTAGTTGTAGCTATTTGAAAAAATAAAAGCCTTTTGTGGAAAAACTCATAACTTTTTTTTGGTTGGGTAAAGAAATTCGAAAATGTCTTGAAAATTGATTTTATAGGGTAGCAAAGAGGAAAAAATTTTTAGCCAAATCGAAAGGGGTCGGGGCCAGGAATGGTCGATTTGGAATGGATTACCCTGAATGTATACATATACATATATATTTATATATATTAGGGTGGGCCAATAAAAGTGACTAATTTTTTTTTTCGTTAATTATAGTGGAAACATTGTTTGAGGTGACGAAAAAAAATTCTGTTAAAATTTGAGCTCTTAATATTAATATTGAGAGCTCTTAAAAATAATATTTCCCATTTAAATACCATAGCAAAAAAATTTTATGTTTAAAATTTTATTACTCAGCATCTAATCAACGGATCGCAAAGATCAATCCTTAATCTTGTAGGGAATTGGACGATCTACAAAAAAAGGTCTATCATGAAATTTTCTAAAAAAATGTCAAATTGTTTTTGTAATTAGTGATTGCAAATAATTAACATTTCTTACGCTTTAATTAAATTAGAATTCTGAATTTATTTCGTTAGATGAACAATAAGTTCTGCAAAAACAATAAAGTCCTAAATAATTACACGGAAAAAAGCGCAGCTCCAAATTAGCTAATAATTATAGTCGTCAAATAAAAATTACTTTCCTAAGAGAAATTTACAATCCAAACCAGAAATTACTATTATCAATTGAAAATTCCATTTTTATGTTGATTCTTACTATCAGTATTGTAAATTTTACGATTGGTAAAAATTATAGTGCAGATGAGCAAAAATTGAATAAAAAATGGTAATAAATCCATAATTATTTTACAACGATCATTCTGGAAATAACAATATTCAAAAATCTCTTTGATAATATTACAATTCTAAGTTAAAAACAGTTGTAAGAGTATAAATTGAATATTTCAATTCATTAAGAATAAATTACTATAAAACTTATATTTCTTTTTATCTATTCTATCAAATTTAGTAGATCAAATAAAAAATATTAGTATAGAGTAGATAGTGATTTTTATTTGGAAACAACAGAAAAGTCACTCATGACTCAAGTTATGTTTACATGAATTTCGCAAAAAGTATTCATTTATATCCCGATTATTACAATTTGTAAGATTATTAATTTTATTTCATAACATTTTAAAACTATTACTAAAAACATAGTAAAAAAAACTCGAGTATTCTAAAAATTATATAATCAAATAAATTTTGTTGAGGTATTGCAGTTTTTAAAACATCGATAACGTGAATTGCTACTTAGCGGGTGAAAATTATTATTTGCCATTGTAACTTTTGATACGTAAGATATAATATCGAGTGCATTGTATTTTATTTATATTTGGCATATACTTCGAGATATTGGAAGGGTACCAGTAGCCGAGTGGTTAGCATGCTTGTACTCGAACTGGAATATTCGCAAGGCGTAGGTTCGAATCCCACAGTGGTAAAAAAAAAAAGATGGTGGATTTTAAGTTGGTAGTTGAGATATATACATAAATATACACTACTGAAAAAAATTGAAGGATCAAAAAAAAATTCCAAATTTTTGGGCGATTTTCAACGGGCCGTAACATCGAGAGAAATGGTCGTACAAGAAATAAAAAAAAAAGGAAATTGTAGCTCCAAGTGTCTACTTTTTGAATTACAACTTTAAAATTTTGTAGCATCAGCGGTTTTTGAGTAATTTTAGAAAAACCAGTGACAAAAAAATTTTCAAATTTAAAACAAATTTTTTTTTTTTAGTCTTTGGGCGTGGGAAAAATTTTTTTCGCTTAACCACTATGAGGATAAGTCCTTTCGCCCCAATACAGTTCTGTATGCAAAACTAAAAGAATTATGTCCAAAGGTGCTTTAGGTGTATTCTTATGTATTTTTATACAAGGAATTCAAATCTGAAATTCATTTTTTTTGGAGGATGGTCGAATTTTTAGTTATTAACAATTTAAATGTTTAAAGGATGATATCTTGAAAATTAATTTTTTTTGTAAATTTTTTTTTACACTATCGAATTTGTCATCAAATTTTGAATAAAAAGTGTCGTAGTTATTTTATTTAATTGTAGATATTAACCGAGATATTTAAATTTTTTTAATAAAACAGTCATACGAGCGTGCAAAACATGTAAGATGCGCGCGCAGCGTCTCATGCTTACACGCTACACACTCACTCGCATATGCTATCCTCTATTAACGCACGAATAATAATCAGATCTCGCATGTTATACTCCGTCCTTGTCTAATACACGCTTCGGAGTTGAGTGTTTCATTTTTTTTGTTGATTCTCGTGCGCGGTCAAATACAAAAGAAAATCTCACTTCAACTGTTTATTTTAAATAAGCTGTCATTCAAGTTTCTACTAACTTATTATTGTGTCGTTAGTTGTTTCAATATAGTGCATACCATTTTAAATATTATTTTTTATTTATTTAACAATAGTTTATTAATGATGAAATTTGTGCAATATAAATGAATATAGGGTATATATTAAGTTAATTTTATTGTTTATTTATGGGAAGTGTTTATATTGGATAAAATGATATATATATATTTTTTTTTAAACAATGGAAAGTGAAAAAGTGAATACTGATAATAACAATTCACTGTATTGTGTAGCTTGTGGTAAGAATTCTTATAAAAAAATTCGTTTAAGCGAGAACAAGTCCATTGAATCATTTATTAAAATTACTCGTTTCTTTCGCGATGATGTTTATGATCGAACAGCTCATCTGGATACTGTCAAAAAAATACGCGACGCGGGTATTTCATATCATGGTAATTGTATGCGTAACTATACAGTTAAGTATGATCGCGTTAATAATGATTTACAGATAAATAAAGGAGCCCACGTAGGTGATTCTGATGCTGACGATGATCCTGATAATAGTCCAGGACCAAGTGATGGTAATGTTCATTCCAGTTTGTTTGATGATTCCAATTCTACCATTGAACAAAGCAACGAAAATTTAGACACAACGTTTGAAAAAAAGGAAGCCATACAAATTGTCTTAGATTCAATTGCTGATAGTTTAGAATCTGGTAACTTTTTTACTCTGAGTGAACTACGAGATCAAATGAATGCGTTAAATCCAAAGGCACCAATTGAAAACCGTGATATTAAAAACCATATCGTTCGATATTATCCAAATAAAATTAATATTTCTACACCAAATGAATATAATAAATCATCAATTATATTTAGTAGCTCAACTTCAATTGATGATCTAGTTCAAAAACTACACATGAAAAATTCTATCAGCTCCATCAAAGAAAGTGCTAAAATAATTCGAAATTCTTTAATCAATACGACTTCGATTTAAGCGATAGTTTCTGTGATACCACAGATTTAAAAGATTCTTGGGAAAGAATGAAAATACCAGAGCCACAGCTTATCTTTTTTTCTGAATTATTTAGTATCAATTTAGATGATTTTAACAAAGAATCAGTAATAATACAGCCTGAAAAAAATGATGATGATGTATTACAATAAAAAAGAAATACCGGCAAAATTTTATGAATAAAAAGTATGTTTAATATGATGTTTTTTATTTTTAATGATGGTAAAAAGAAAACTCCTTTACAAATGATGGTTGGATCATGCGTACAGTCTACTTGTAAAAGTTCTTCGCTAATAAAAAAACTTAATCGACTTGGCATGAATGTTGGTTACGATGAACTGCAACGATTTCAGACTAGACTTGCAAATTATACAGCTTTAAAAGCTGATAAGAATGTTCCTATTCCTGCTCATTTCGATGTGTTGAAATTTACAATAGGTACTTTTGATAATTTTGATAACAATGCAACCACAATTTCAGAATTGGATAGAACACATGATACAGTTGCTGTTCTGTTTTAAGAAAAGTCTAATACTCATAAAAAGCCCAGAATTTCTGAAACAAATGTATCAAGACGGGAAAGGACATTTAACAAACTGTTACCATGTCAACAGCTGCAAGAATTTCAGGACCCTACCGGTCCTTTGATTTTACCCGATGATTTCCCCGTGCAGTATAATACTTCAGAAACGCAGCCTGAAATGTATTATGATCTATGTACACATGATTTAGCATGGTCAATTTGTCGCATGAATTTATCACAAATCCCTGATTCTATTTCCAAAATTAATGATATGCAAGAAATACCAACTTGATCTGCTTTTCATTCAATAGTAAATAAAGATGAACGTCCTGTAGATGCTGTAGATTTTTTACCAATTTTACCCTATCCCGTGAAAAATTATGCAACTGTGTATACAGCAATGCGGAACTTTAAAAATATTTTAGAACAGTTGAATCAAAAATCTTTCCCAATTTTTTGCGATCAAGATGTTTATAGAGTTGCTAAAGACATAAAATTACGCAATCCCGACGAATTTAAAGATCTTTGTATATTGTTGGGAAATTTTCATTTAGTTAAATGCGCACTTACTGCGATAGGTAAGTATTTTAAAAATAGTGGTGTAGAAAATTTATTGGTAGAAACTGCTGCATTTGGTCCTGCAACAGCAGAACAAGTACTTTCTGGAACGAATTACGCCAGATCATTAAAAGGATTTTCTTTAATCGGTGAGGCTTTGAAGAGACTGCAGTTGGAAGCTTTTTTTAATGATAATTCATTAATTTATCATGAAGATGAATTATCGTTTGATGGACTGTTACAAGAAATGATAATTGAAGAATCTTATGATACTGCCCAAAACATCCATTACGATCTAGAAAAAAAATTTAATAAATTGAAAATAGATTTCCAAACATTTATAAAACGTAGATGTATCGGATCCAAAATGTTCCACTATTGGAATAATGGGTTAATAATGATACAACTCGTGAAAAATTTGATAAAAAGTGATAGAACTGGAAATTGGGATTTATATGTTGAATCAGCAAAACAGATTTTACCAATTGTTTTTTCACTAGATCGCACAAATTATGCTCGATGGTTTCCTTTGTGTGTACAAGATTTTGACGCCTTACCTCACATTTATCCAGACATATACCAAGCTTTTAAGGCAGGAAAATTTACTGTCAAACAAACTAGCACTCCGTTTACATCCATTTCTCCAGATCAAGGGCTTGAGTGTACTATTAATCGTTCCTCTAAAAGTGATGCAGGTGTAATTGGATCCGAGAAAAAAAAAGACTATGTGACTAGATGGATTCTAGTCTACCATGAGCGATTGTCAATAGACAAGTTGTTAAGAGTTATCACTTTTAGTCATGATGATAATTATGAATTTTCTCGATCAATCACCAAAGAAAATGAATTAATGGTACAAAAATGGCAAAATACTTGGAAGGTAAAGTCAATCCTTTTGAGTCTGGGAGAAATGATTTGATAAATATCACTACACGAGAATTAATTGCCAGTGAAAATGCTACAGCAATCACAAATTTATTTGAAACCGGTTGTAATCTTAACAAAAAATTTTCTGAAGAACGTATATATGCCGTTAAAAAGATTAACATTTTAGTGCCTTTAAAAAAAACTAATTTAACCTTGGAAAAAACGAAGAAAAAAGACGTACCAAAAAAAAAGGAATCATTGACGTTAAATTTTCAAGCGTCACTAAGAATTATTGACTTAGCTCGGGAGCAGAATTATGATTTGAATATTTTGTTTACCTATGAATTAACAAATTCCAATCCCCTGTACGAAGATGATGGTACATTAGCAATTGAAAAAAATAAATTTGCCCTCATAGATGCATTGAATTCTAAAATAGAACATAACCATAATGGACCAGTGCAGTATTCAGTTTTGATTATTAATCTTTTAAGCATTTGTCACGAAATTAAATGGAAACAATTACCGAAGAGAACATTTAAAGAATTTGCTATGAGCTTTATTAAGCTTATATCTGGTATGATAAATCATGAAGTTCTACGAGTCGATTTAATAACGAAGACGTTTTCGTTGAAGATACCGAGATTGAAAAGTTCACATTTGAAGTATATCACGATGATGGAATAAATTGATAATGTTATTTAATTCTATAGAAAATATTACATTCAAAGTTTTCTCTTTAACGTTGATTAATGTTTTTTTTTCTTTCAGAAACGAAAATGATGCTATTATTATTAATAATATTACTGATGAGACTGAGTTGCCGAGTCAAGACAAAAAATTTTGGTCTTCCGAAGCTAATTGTATTCTACTTCAGTCTTATTTATTTGATTTTATTCTTAAAAATTTCAGCTGTTTCCCAGTCGGAACTGAAATTATTGTTAACGGGAAAAATAATCATTCATGTGAATCATCTAATGTTATACAACTTAGAACAAGCATACAGATTTTAAACAATTATGTTGATGAAGTACATGATCGTATAATAATTCATACAGATCATGCTGCGAATGAAGGCCATCAGCAGGTAAAAATTGTTGGTAAAGATTCAGATTGCGTGGCTTTATTATTGCAATATTGGACAACTTGGGCAACTCGAGGACTAACAGTAAGTTTTTGTCAAAAAATTTGTAACTAATGATGTAATCTTTTCCTATTATTTAGGTAAATATAGACTCTTTTATCACTTTTTATTTACAATTAATAGGAATTATGGTATGAATACACTTGCGGTAATAAAAAAAAAAATAATTGGCATCTATATATTGGCGCAAAAACATTCACCAGGATTGTTGCTAACAATTGTAGCACTTCATAATTTGACTGGATCTCTTTATACTAGCAGATTTGGTACGAAACAAGCAGCACTCAACAACAACCCTATGGACTATTTATCAACATTTGGAAGAGGTGATAAATATTTATTTGTTTGAGATAATATATTTATTGTAATTGAAGTAAAATAGTAAAGAATGAAATTATTATTTATTTAGATACCACCAATGTGGAAATGAAAAATTCGTTCATATCAGCAGAAAATTATCTTGTAAATTTATTACAAAAAAAAGTACTTGTCAAAATTTTAATCAATTAAGATACTGGGAGTACCATTATGGATCGAAGTTTAATGTTCAAGAGTTGCCGGCAACAAGTGCATCGTTAAGATTGCATATTCTTCGTGCTTGGTATATAACTCATAAACAATTAAATTTGCTAGATTATTTTTACCAAACGCAGTTTAAATTTACTGACTTTGGCTATGAAATACTTAAAAATGACATTTACCCAGCAAAAATAAAGAATCTATTCCCACCAATTGATGAACTAGTACTATCCTGTAATTGTTTAAAATGTAGTACAAAGAGCTGAAGATATGTACAAAATTGTTTAACGTGTACTACCTTTTGTAAGTGCCATACTAAACACTCTTGTAAAAATCCCCACAATCAGGATTGAAACTCAGTTCATATATACATACATAAAAAACAATAAATTTTTAGTTCTTTTCGTAAGTAATGAAACTCAATATAATACTATTACATTTCAGTCTTTTTGTACGTAAGTATATTCGTGTACATGTACGTCTTTTTGTACGTGAGCAAATATTAGAAAAATAAAAATATATAAAAACTTTGATAAATAATTTTTTGCTATTTTTCATTCTTCTCATTCACAAATCATTTGTTGAACAGGGACGGAGTATAACATGCGAGATCCGATTATTATTCGTTCGTTCATAGAGGATATCATATGCGAGTGAGTGTGTAGCGTGTAAGCATGAGAAAATTTTTAATAACTAAAAATTCGACCATCCTCCAAAAAAATGAATTTCAGATTTAAATTCCTTGTATAAAAATACATAAAAATACACCTAAAGCACCCTTGGATATAATTTTTTTAATTTTGCATACAGAACTGTATTGGGGCGAAAGGACTAGATCGAATACCTTCATTATTCAGCTTTAATTTCGTTTTTTATGGACCTTGATACATCCACTTCTAGCCGAAATATCTGTCTTCAAATGGAGAAGGATCCTTTTGTCTTTGATTATCGATATCTCAGAAACCAATGATCGCACAGAAAGTTAATGGTGGGTTTCAAAAACTTGAATAAATTGCCTTCAACGATTAGCCATTGCTTATTCGAAAAAAAAATTTTTTCCTATCGTCACATGAATTTAAAAATGCAACAAAAAAAGGGCTTTTGGTGGTTTTTTGGAAAATCAAGCGCTGAAACAAAAATATTGAGGAAATCGATAATGTTAAGTGTGCATTTTACAGTTCAATATGTCCACAAAAACGCTACAAACAGCTAGATCAATCCAACTAGCCGTTTTTTTGTTTCAATCGATCGAATTTTTGAAAAAATTAAAGGATTACGTTTTTTGCTCTGAAAAGCTGATAATATTTAACAGATGAAAAAAAAATTTTTTTTCTAAGCTTTGTCCACATTTTTATTTCAGACAGTCCTTAAATTTTCAAAAAGGAAAAATATATATATATAATATTGGCCATTAGATCTTGTAGGATAGTATAGCATCGAGAAAAAAGAAATCTCTCAAAATAAAACTATGTATAACTAGTTTTCTACAAAATGTAAAAATTTAAAAAACAATAAATTGTAAGAATAAAATTCAATATTTCAAAATATATTTATGTTAATTAAATGTAAAATTATAAATATGAATTGTAAAATGACGGAATAAAAAAAGCCCCAATCAAAAAAATCTCTAGAATTGTAAACCACTAAAAAAAAAAACATGGTTACTATCTAAAAATTTGTAAATAATTTTTGTGTGTACTTTAAAATATCTATAATTAAAAAGAACTAAATTAAAAAGTTAATAAAAAGTAATTTCTATAAATAAAGATACACCTCCATATAAATTACTGTATAAAATTTAATTACAATAAATAAAAACATAGAAAATTAAAAGTAACTGTAATTATAAAAGTATAAAATCATTTAAATATATTTAAAATATTTTCTTTAATTGAGTAAATGAATAAATGAAAGTATGACATGCGGCTGAGGCAGCCGTTCGGCACGCACGTGGCTCGGGCGATCACCGAAGTTAAGTAGTATCGAGCAGCAATACTACTTAGCTGGGTGACCGTTTAGCTACGCGTCGGGTTCGAACGAAGGTCTCTGATCGTTAGGCGCGGTATGAAGATCCAGTGATCGGTAAAATGGGAATTTTATCGATCACTGGAACTTCACTCAAACCGAAACTGTACTGGCTAGGTTTTCTCTGTGGTTTTCCTACGCCACTACACCTCCATTGCACAAGGGAGGGAGTAGGGCATCACCATAATGATGCAGTACAGTACGAGCACAAGTCGGGCCACAGCCGCAAAAGAAAGAGAGTAAGAGCTTAGGGTGTATATAAAAAGGGGAAAAAATGAGCTTAGGGTGTTAGAAGGTAAAACATTGTAAAAAACTGCAGAAGTTGTACAATTAAAGCACTCTAAATTAAAAAAAAAAATAAATGAAAGTATGTAATTTTAAAGAGAAAAAAAAATATTCTAAAAATAAACATTTACATAACTAAACATGTATATAAAAAAATTATGTAAAATGAACATCTCTATAAATAAAATATCTATAAAAAAATCAACTTTTTTGGAACATATCTATAAAATATGATATCTATAATCAAATTTGTTTTTATATTATATTTTATAGAGATGTTCAAAAATAATTAATTTTTTATAGATATTTTATTTACCGAGATGTTCATTTTTACTTAATTTTCTTTTATACATGTTTAGTTATGCGAATGTTTGTTTTTAGAATTTATTTTATTATAGTAATTTTTTTTAGTTCTCTTTAAAATTACATACTTTCGTTTATTAATTTATTTAATTAAAGAAAATATTTTAAATATATTTAAATGATTTTATACTTTTATAATTACAGTTATTTTTAATTTTTTATGTTTTTATTTATTGCAATTTAATTTTATACAGTAATTTATATGGAGGTGTATCTTTATTTATAGAAATTACTTGTTATTAACTTTTTAATTTAGTTCTTTTTAATTATAGATATTTTCAACTACACACAAAAATTGTTTACAAATTTTTAAATACTGACCATATTTTTCTTAGTGACTTACTTTACAATACATATTTATAATTTTACATTCAATTAATATACATATATTTTTACATTTAGTAAAAAACTAGTTATACATATTTTGATTTTCAGAGATTTTTTTTTTCTCGAAGGTATACTACCCGATAAAATCTAATGGCCAATATATATATATATATATATATATATATATATATATATATATATTTATATTTATATATGAATAACGTGGTTAAATTACGATGCATGCGCACTACACTCGTCCATTCTACTCGACTGTTCTCAACTCCCCCCACTCTTTAAAATATATAAGGCTCGCTATACAAGCAATTCTCCTTCTCGCCTATTCTAAACTTTCACTCAATGTTTCTCCTCTGGCGTTACCTCCCTTTTTCCGCCTCAAATCGTTCAATTTTAGCCTCCGTAAAGAAGTTTCACTTCAAAAAAAAAATTTTTCAACAAAATTTTTTTTGAATTTAATGAACGAGAGATCAGTAAAATCACGGAATGCAGCGGCGGAAACATGTTAAAAATGATTGGGCGTTGGTTTTTTAAAGTTCCTAAAGTTATTCCAAAAAAAAATTTTTTTGAAAATTTTTTTTTTTTTGAAAATTTAAGGACTGTCTATTGTTACGTTCTGGCTCTAATTAAATTCAATTAAAAATTTTAGAAAAATTTTTTTTTGAAGTCGAATTATTTATTCGCCACGGTGGGCGAATAAACGGTTCGACACTTCTTAGAATCATAAATAAATAACAAATTAATAAATCCTTACTTTGTTGGCAATATTATTTCTATTCACCGCCAACAATGTAACGGAAATCTCTTGCGATAAGAGAATCGCCGTAGCTCGCTGATAGTCTAAACAGATGACGACGCATGAGACCCGGGCCACGTCGATTCTCTCATAGGAAACCTGAGATGCAACGTTAACACTTTGATAAATGTACTTAGTTGAAGAGCAGCAGGATCAGTTCAGTGGATTGCGAGATCTCAGCACGAAACTCTGTACTATTAACTGACTGATTCTCCTGTCTCCAGGTTAAGAGGAATAAAACTTATAATTTAACCTGAATACAAATCTCTTGTCTAAAGAACCTTAAAGGGGCGAGCGCTTACTAGCTGTTTCACCCTTCCTTTGCTTAGAGCGCTTATCAGCAGTTCGGGCTCCTTCACCATCTATCATATCACCCTTTATGCTTCGAGGTCGATGAAGCAGGAGCTCAGGAAGTGCGGTACAGCTCGGTCGCGGGATTCGAGGTGTCATTGCGAACCTCACCAAAGGTCGTCCGAGAATTAAATTTGACGAAGTTGTTGTTGAGCTTTCGAGCTCATGTGTTGTTGAAGCTATCGAGCTCGCGTGTTGTTGAACCTTCGAGCTCTTGTGTTGTTGAGCCTTCGAGCTCTGGTGATTGATCGACTAATTGGAATTACTTTCCCTTACGGAGGAACCGGGCTTTCAAAGCTCGTCTTGGTCGCACTCAGAGGAGGCATCAAGGCATTATTTGGGCCGACTAATGGGGCCCATAATCTCCACCATGGTAAGTCAATAAAACTTTTTTTGCATAAAATAAAAGAAGGTCAACAGCTGACGCACCTGGGGTCTATCGACACCCTAACGACGTCAACCTGTTCAAATTAAAAATATTCTGTCTGATTAATAGATAAGCCAGAATGTAACACTACAATAAAAATGTGGACAAAGCTTAGGAAAAAATTTGTTTTTTCATCTATTAAATATTATCAGCTTTTCAGAGCAAAAAACGTGATCCTTTAATTTTTTCAAAAATTCGATCGAGTGAAACAAAAAAACGGCTAGTTGGATTGATCTAGCTGTTTGTAGCGTTTTTGTGGACATATTGAACTGTAAAATGCACACTTAACATTATCGATTTCCTCAATATTTTTGTTTCAGCGCTTGATTTTCCAAAAAACCACCAAAAGCCCTTTTTTTGTTGCATTTTTAAATTCATGTGACGATAGGAAAAAATTTTTTTTTTGAATAAGCAATGGCTAATCGTTGAAGGCAATTTATTCAAGTTTTTAAAACCCACCATTAACTTTCTGTGCGATCATTGGTTTCTGAGATATCGATAATCAAAGACAAAAGGATCCTTTTCCATTTGAAGACAGATATTTCGGCGAGAAGTGGACGTATCAAGGTCCATAAAAAACGAAATTAAAGCTGACTACTGAAGGTATTCGATCCTCATAGTGGTTAAGCGAAAAAAATTTTTCCTACACCCAAAGACTAAAAAAAAAAAATTTGTTTTAAATTTGAAAATTTTTTTGTCACTGGTTTTTCTAAGATTACTCAAAAACCGCTGATGCTACAAAATTTTAAAGTTGTAATTCAAAAAGTAGACACTTGGAGCTACAATTTCCTTTTTTTTATTTCTTGCACGACTATTTCTCTCGAAGTTACGGCCCGTTGAAAATCGCCCAAAAATTTGGAATTTTTTTTTGATCCTTCAATTTTTTCCAGTAGTGTATATTCAGATAAATTCCAACAATATATATATATATATATATATATATATATATATATATATATATATATATATAAGACTGGGCCAAAGAAATCGATTTTTTTTTTTTTTGATACCGTGAAAATATTATTCCTGATGACCAAAAAAAATTATTATGCAAGTTTGAGCCCTTAATATTGATATTAAGAGGTGTATCAATACGACTATCAGTTTTTTGACAAGAATTTTATTTTTTACTGAAAAGTCGCAAATGATCAACCAAACAATTTAAGCAATGTATATTCTCAAAGGAAATTGAATTCCCTACAAAAAATCTCTCTTAGTAAATTGACGTAAAACGAGCCGTTTTCTTGTAACCGTGCCTTTAACATTGATTTTTTTTTTTAATTTTTTGTTTCTATTTTGGATTTTTGTAACTATTAGATTGTTGCGTAATCGAACTATATTTAAATTCAAATTCAGTTGCACTTCCGACAGATAGAGACAGCACCTACTGGGGCCTCGTGGCTGTTAAATTTAAACTTGACTAGCGCAGTGCGACACATGCGCATCGATTTTTCCTGCCTCGTGTCAAGAAGACGGCCGCCATTATCTTTCGCAATATACATTCAACAGATAACACGTGTTATTCTAAATCTTATCATTTTGTGCTCATCTCAGAGTAATTAATTTAAATAATAATTTAATTAAATTCAGCATTCATCGGGCTCATTAAAACTATAATTATTTTTATAATTTTGGGCACCAGAGCTCAGAAAATAATAACAAAAAGAACTCAAGAATTTAAGTGATCGACGACTACGTTTCTCAAGAGGTTATTCACAAGGGAGACATCACAGGTGCCTTTTTTATTAAATAATTAATTATTCCCTGGCGGATTAGAATCACGGTGGAAACATGGTGGGTTTGTTCCATTTTACCACTGTGATTACGCGGTGTATCCACCGTGATTCCACGGTGGCTTTACCACCTTGTATACACGGTGTTTCCACTGTGATTACGCGGTGGATATACCGTGGAACCACGGTGGTGAAATGGCACAAAGCCACCGTGGAATTACGGTGGATACACCACGTAATCACAGTGGAAACACCGTGTATACACGGTGGTAAAGCCACCGTGGAATTACGGTGGATACACAGCGTAATCACAGTGGATACAGTGTATACACGGTGGTAAAATGGAACAAACCCACCGTGTAACCACGGTGGATCTACAGTGTTTACACTTCCACGGTTTTTCCACTGTGACTCAAATCTGCGAGGGTTACCAGTGCTCAATTAAATTAAAAGACTCAATATTATAATTAATTAATTATCATTATGCTCAATATTGCAATCAAATTAAAAATTATTAACTTTCGCTCAGTAGCCTCTGCAATCATGCTACCACGTGTTCAACAAATAAATTAAATTCAGTGCAATTTATTATAAACTCATTCAAATCAATTAAATTAAGTGATCATAAATATTATAAACTCAATAATTTCATTTATTCATGCATTGGTGCTATTAAAAATATTAATTCAAGTGTTCAATTATAAACTTCGCTCGGTAACCTCTGATTTCATGTTACTGTTTTTCATGACATTTTTTACAATCAGATCAGTGTTCAACTAAATTCAAACTAATTACTTTAATTATTTAAATCAATTACTCGAGCTCAATTTTATAATTTGCATTCAATTAATTACGTATTCATGAGCTCAGACAATTAACAATATTAAATAATTAAATCAACGATTTAATTATGTAACCCAGTGATATTATGTGCTGTGACAAATAAAAATATTGTTATATTTTTTAATATGCGTATTTTTCCAATATCCCAACCACCAACCAGTCCTGGCATGTATTTATTTAATTATTATTACAACAAGAAATATTAAAATTTTTTCTAGTCAAGACATGTATTCTTGAAGAAAATTTAATGCTCTACAAAAAAGGTCTCTTAACATTTTTTGCTAAATTCACTCCTACGAAAGTTATCCAAGTTTGAAATTGAGTCAAAACGATTTCAATAACCTGAATAACTTTCGAAGGAATGAGATTATCAAAAAATGTTAAGAGACCTTTTTTGTAGAGCATCAAATTTCCTTTAAAAATATATAACTTGACTAGAAAAAATTTTAATATTTCTAGTAGTTACAAAAATCCAAAATAGAAGCAAAGCATTTAAAAAACAAATCAATGTTTAAGGCACGGTTACAAGGAAACGGCGTGTTTTACGTCAATTTACTACGAAAGATTTTTTGTAGGGAATTTAATTTCCTTTGAGAATATACATTGCTCAAATTTTTCAGGTAGATCATTTACGACTTTTGGGTAAAAAATAAAATTTCCGTCAAAAAACTTGAAGTTGTAACGATACACCTCTTAATAGCAATATTAAGGGCTCAAATTTGCAGAATAATTTTTCTTGGTCATCTATTATTTTTTTGGCCCAGTCTATTATATATATGTTGGAAGAAAAATTTATTATTACACACAAGGAGACAATTTTTACAATCTGAGTTAGTAAAAATTCAATAGCAGTCTCAGTGAAAGTTTTATTCTAAAATAGATTTTTCACTAAATTAAATAGTAAATTTTATTGAATGCTTTTGTTTTATACTCTAAAACTCGAAGTAATTTTACTTATCATTTAGAAATTTATGGGATGAAGCGATTACAATCTTTACTTATCTAAAAGGAAAATTTCTACATTATTGGACCGTTTCAAGTTTGCCTCAGCGAAATAGTAATTTTCATTTGAAAAATAACGAATATTATCGGATTTTTTCTGCGTGTATTGAAGTACTCCATTTAATTAATCCGCAGTTTGTATACTCATCTAATAAATAGTCTAAGAATTAAAGATATTATCTTTGTAAATTTTTAATTGAAAATAATTATTTGTATTGCAAATTAAATTTTTAAAGCCTACTTTCAACATACGAAAGTGAAATTTATTTTAATTAATATTTTTTTTTAATAAATCTGAAATTGCTGTAGTAATTGTGATAGTATAGTTGAAAGATAATTAAAGTTATACTTTTATTTGATTTTAACTTTAATTCAAGATTCAAGAAATTTTGAGTGTAAACATCAAATCAATGATTACAAAAAAAATTCGACGTTTTTTCAGAAAATGTGACGTGTACTTCATAAAATAAAATATTTTCTTTATTTTCGAACCATATATTTAAAGTCAAAATTAAAAATATTGTGAAATTGCCAATAAACTATTTAAGGTTAAACTTTAACATTAAATAACTTGGAGCCGAGTGGAATAAGCAAAAAATCATGAGAGACCTTTTTTGTAGATCGCCCAATTCCCTACAAGATTAAGTATCAATCTTTGCAATCCGTTGATTAGAGGCTGAGTAATAAAATTTTAAACATAAAAAATTTTTTTTGCTATGTTATTTAAATGGGAAATAAAAAATTGCAAATAGGCACCTCTTAATATTAATATAAAGAGCTCAAATCTTAACAGGATTTTTTTTTCTTCATCTCAGACAATATTTTCACTGTAACTAAAGAAAAAAAAAATAGTCACTTTTTTTGGCCCACCCTAATATATATATATATATTTATATATAGTCATTAATAATGATGATTTAATAAAAAAAACTTACTCCTATATGTGATGCCATTTTATCAGTACAAATTTCAGCAATATCACGACCCAACACACCAAAATAAAGTCCGTAAAATAAAAACAATAATCCACAATCAATCCAACCTGATGGTTTGACATCGAAAACTAGATTCAATCCGAAGAATGTTGCTAATGAAATCATGTATCCTATGATTCCAAGGAAGTAACTCAATCTATATATAAAATAGAACCATTTGTAGACTAGCCTGTAAAAGAAGATAAAATCTTCATTAGACATAATGATTTTGCACAAAAATTCTGTTGTTTAATTTTAAATACAATAATTTGAGTTTTGATTGTGATGATAAGAATACAAAAATCTGGAAAACGGTTGAACCTGCGGGCTAGCCCTTTAACTTCTCCTTTAAGCTCGAAAACAGTGTTATGAATACCTTTTTGAGATCTTTGAACTCAAAAGACTTTACGTCTTTTGTAACTAACTCCTAACTAAACGTAACTAAACTAGTTACATTTCATAATACGCTTTGAAAAATCGAAAATAATTAGTAAATGAGTGTTTCTTAAATTGTTTTTTTACATTTATGATTGAGGAAATCAATGCGTTCGGACAGAAATTGATGATAGTGTTAACGGTAGAGAGTAAAATAAGATTTTAATCGGGTTAGAGTATTAAGATAAGAAATATTCGAGAAAAAGTAAGAAACAGTGACTTCTTAATTATCTGGCTGACTATATTATTCAAAGTAACATACCGATTACAATGAATTATGGAGTAAAAAAAAAAAACTATAAAAACGAAGAGCCGGTATAATTTATGAAAAGCTTAGTAAACTGCAACAAGAGTTGTCTTATATATTGATATATTCGAGCCCTTTGAACTCGAAAAAAGTGACGTTTTGTGTTGATCACCAGGAATTTGAAAAATTGAAAATTATCAATAAGGATCGTTTTTAAGTTTTGCTCACGATCATGCTCGATAAATTCAAGGTTTTTGTACAGAAATTAATCGAAATGATCAAAATGAAGTGTTAAATGAGCTTTGAATTAAACCAGCAAGTTAATATATGAAACATTCGTAAAAAAATGTTAGAAACAGTGATTTTTCAAAATTTTTGAAGATGATCACTTAAACTAACAAACCGATTGTAAAAATTTATGTAGCGATCATCAAACACTATGAAGTCAAAAAAACCGGTATGAGTTTTGGACCATATGAGGAATTAAAATGTACTTTATTCGAAAAAAATGAAGTAAATAGTGATTTTATTAGTTTTTTATCGTCGATATCCTTTGAACTAATTTACTTATTTTGATGTTTGAGGCGACATTTGACACAATTTTTCAGCCTTTTTATGCTCAAACATAATTAGAATCAGTCGGTTTTGTAATTTTTGAGTTTATTAGAAAAGGAAACACTTTTTTAACTTCCCGCTAAGAAAATTGAAAATTTTCAAAAATTCGGGAAGGTATTGGTTTCGATCCGATTTTCGAAAATCGAATTTCTAATAGATCTTGACGTTTTAAGGTTCTAAGAAGCTATTCTGACTAATTTCAAGATGATGTCCCTGTGTATGTATGTGGGTCTGTAAATATCTGTAACTTCTGAATGGATGAATCGATTTGATCGTCAAAGGGGCATTCAACGCGGCTTGCTAATATCTAAAAGTTTTGAAAAATTGAGCTTGATCGGTAGGGTGTGTTCGGAGATATTCCGAAAATAAAATTTTTTTTTGGATAACTTTTGATGTGCTTAATGGATTGTTTTCAAAATCTAATCAACTCTAAAACTTCATAAGCTGCGACGAATGCCGCCTCAACCATCAAAATCGGTTCATTCGTCCAAGAGAAACCGTTGTCAAAAAAATTAAAAAAAAAATTTTTTTTCAAGTAGACTCGGAAATATTTGCGGATTATGAAAAAAAAATATTTTTTTTTCATTAGTTTTTTTTTATTTCTCAGAAACGACTTGATCAATCGACTTCCAAACCTAATCAGCTCTTGACCTTAGAAAAACGCGTCGATTGCTGCCTCAACCATCTCAATCGGTTAATGCGTTCGAGAGATATCGTTGGAGAAAGAAATGGTGAAAAACGAGATTTTCCAAATACCTTCGAAATGGCTGAACCGATCGATTTCAAATTTTAATCAGCCGTAGAATTCAATGGTACGCGCCGATTGCTACGTAAAATGTCAAAATCGATTAATTAGTTCAAAAGATAGCGGCGTTGAAATGTTAAAAAAATAACATTTTATGTTATTTTTTCCGGATAAATCATAATATAATGTACTAAAATGTGTCTGAAATCATACCAACTCTTCCTGTCTATAGTCTATATTGATCATCATATAATGTCATCTAACTTGTTCTTTAGTTTAAATCATATTGTCAACAAGAAAATTGAAAAAACACAGTTTTTAATATTATTCTCGGAGATTTCATGTATTTTTGCTCTGACCTAAGTCAAAACTTATTTAAATCCTGATTTTGACCACTGATATTGATTTCTGCATGAATACATTTATTTTATTGAACATAATCGGGAATTTAAATTTAATAGCCGCTTCTTCATTATTGATTTTCGATTCTTAAATTTTAAAACATTAGCATCAAACGTAACTTGTTAGAGCTTGAAAAGCTCAAAAAAAAAAAACAATTGCATGTTATAGCATTTTCGAGCTCGAAGAGCTATATCGTATATATATATATATATTGTGACGTTACATTGCCGAAGAGATGGAGTTGGAGACGGAGTAAGTGGGAATATGTGTGATAGAGAGAGAGAGTTAGTATGTGTGTCGAGTTGAGTGTAGTAGATGAAGAGTTGAGAAGATGGAGTACGTATGTGCGGTGAGTTAAGTGTGTTGAGAGTACGAGTACGTGTACGGTACGGTGTATGTTTTGGAGTGTCTGTGTTATGGAGCGTGGATTTAACGGGGAATGTCTAGCTGTGTCGTGGATAATGGCCAAGATAACGTGCCTCCCGACCAGTAATGACGACTAGGCCTAGGCTTAGCCCTCGGGGTTGACGTGGTGATCACGGAGTATGTTTACGTTTATTTGGGGATGGCAGCGAGTGGTGGCGAGTCGGAAAGTCTCTAAGATAGACCTCGACCGCAACCCTAGACTGTCGGCGTTTGGAGCTTGTGGCTCAGTTAGTTGTGCTCTTGGAGCCGTTTATCGTGTGAATTGTCGTCGCGAATTACCGCATTATTTTATTTTATTTTATTTTATTAATTATTGTGTCAAGTTTTGTGATTCGTCGTCCACGAGAGGTTCCCGATGGCGTACTCAGGTATTTATTCGGTTGATGGACCGAGAGTACTCGACCGCGGGCCATTTGGGCTCTCCGCGTCACTCTCGCGTCATCTGTACGGTATTTTATTTTATTTTATTTATTTTATTTTAATTTAAATGTGGTTAATTGGCTTCTTACGCATGAAAAGAACCTCGACCCTCTCTCCACAACCTAGCATACTGAGCGCACCAGGACATGCCGCTACCACCGTTCATTTCTCTCACCTCCGAAGGATTTAGATTTTAGGTTTTAATTTACGTGTACGTTTAGACCGGTTGCCGATACCGGGGAAATAAAAGTCCGCTGGCGCCCGTCAGGATTTGGAGAAAATGAGAGGAGTGATCGGTGGGCGAAGTGTAACGTAGCCCGATTTTGTGTAATTTAAGTTCGAGTAATTGAGTAATTTTATTGAGTAGAAATGTATGTGTACTTTAGTTGAGTTTATCGAGTAATAAGTGAAATTTACGTTACAATATATATATATTGAGACAAATCGCTTTTTAGGTTCGCGATTCTTACCAGCAGCCACCAGAATTCACGGGTTGAACTCTGGCTTAGGCTGGCCTCTAACAACTCTTTATTTATTTGGACAGAGCAGTGGGCTGGGGTTCTTGCAAAGCAAAGATCCGCACTTATTCGAAAACAGCAACGTATGTAAAACTCACTAACTTACCTCACGGCTTATAGATTATAGATTATTCTCTTATTGACGATTGACTTATCAATTCTTACTTAATTAATAATACTTTGTAATAAACTATTTAATGATTCTTACCAGTAAAATAGGATCTGATTAGGATGAATGGTGATAGATAAAGTGTAGGATTCACAATTGCAATGATTGTTTATTGCCAATTATAATAATAAAAATTACTTACAAGAATATGCAAGCGCTGGATATAATGTAGATGAAACAGTGTAGTTTATATTGCAAGTATATCGCCGGTAACGTACAATAATATTTGATTAAACTGAGTTTATTTATAATAATTAACAACGAAATAATAAAATAATATCGCAAGTTGATTGCCCAGTTTACAGAGTCGCAAGTAAGTTGCTAATATATTACAGAATCGCAAGTAAATTACTAGTATTTACAATATTGAATAAGATATGCGACTTATTACTAATTGATCCAGGATTGAAGTGATTGACCGATAATTTTGGGTGTAGGGCTAGCCTCGGGACTCTGTCCCCACTGCACCCTTACGGACATGCGTTGACGTGATAATTAGTCATGTGACCACGGCACCATGACTTGTGTAGTTTCAGACGGCATATATATATATATATATATATATATATATATATATATATATATATATATTGGAGATAAAATAATACTTGGGTTTTTCCTGAGACTTGGGAAAGTCCCAATTATATTGAGTTTGTTTTTTTTAGACAATAAAACTAAGTAAAAATATTTTACAACTCAATCCGCTTAAGATTTTTGTTAGTTTTTATATTTACGTTTATGACGGTAAACTTGGGTCGAAGGAGCACATCTGGGCATCCAACGTAGCCACGATCGAAGGATAGCAATACTTTGGGCGTAATGATTTTTTAAACATAAGGACGTAGTTTGTACGTGTTTGTAAAAATTACCTGAAATATAGTTTTGGTCGACTTGAGGACTCAAGAATATTGGGAGCAGAGAATCAGTTCTAATTGAGCAAAGGAACAGACAACATTGCTATCCTACCGATCGTGTATTCGTTTTCGATTCAATTTTACCGCCGTGCACATTATACAGCAATAACTCGAATATTGTTAATTAATTGTTATTCTTTAGTAACCTAATCGCTATAATAATTTGTGTACTTCTATTGTGTAGTATTTAATGCTATGTAATATCCAATATTGTTGTGATATTTAAGATTTATTGAATACTTTGATATTGTGTGTTTCTCCGATACTTATATTATTGCTTATAACTTTATTATTTAGTGTACACGATATTTGTGAATAGTAATTACCTGTGTTGTGTTCGTTAATTTTGTCAAATAAATAAAATGAGTGGTCAAGACAACAACCCAAACCCGAGTCTTAATAATACCTCGACTGGTAATACGACATCAGAAGTGGGATCCGCTCCAACACCAGATCAATGGAACATTTTATTGCAGTTTATGCAAAATTCTATGCGACAACCGAGTACAGATAGCCGAAATTTTTCGCTACCACGGTTCAACCCGGAATGTGCGGGTGCAGACCCAATAGCGTGGTGCACAGCAGCAGATATGTGCTTAACAGAAAAGCCACTTATTGGTTCTGCATTAATTTCCGTACTCAGCAGGGCATTGGAAGGGTCAGCTACACAGTGGCTGTCTCAGGTCGCTATCACTGGAATCACGTGGTCGCAAGTCAAAGATCTTTTTATCGCTCGATTTGGTGGCTCAGAAACAGAAACTTCAGCTCTCATTAAAATTCAAAATGAAAATAAGCTGAGAGATGAGAGCATTGGTGCTTTCGGCGTTCGATTGCGATCATCACTTAAAGCACGATGGGGATCTTCAAGTGTGGACGAGATCATAAACGCTGTCGTCATTGCTCGGTTAGCTTCATATAATAGCCAAATAGAGCGACTGGCACATACAGCTGATATTAAAACAGAAGCCGCATTTTTAAAATGAAATGCGAGCTTTCTCATATATGCAGAAAAGGACAGCATCATTTATGGAAAACGCTGCGGCACCGGATCCAAAACGTTTCAAGTCATCAACAGTGATTCGTTGTCATGGATGTGGTAAGCTGGGCCATAAAGCTAGTGAGTGTCGTTCGAGTACGAAAATAACCAGGAGGCCGGATGCTGGAGTAGTGCAAGAGGGAAGAAAACCAACCATGCCGGGAAAGACGGTTATTTGCTACAAATGTCGGGAGGTCGGACATATCTCATCACACTGCCCGCAATTGAAGAGGAGTAGAAACA
Source organism: Microplitis deprimator (assembly GCA_964016945.1). Lineage (NCBI taxonomy): Eukaryota > Metazoa > Arthropoda > Insecta > Hymenoptera > Braconidae > Microplitis > Microplitis deprimator. The sequence goes on along the minus strand of OZ024712.1, from coordinate 10,730,680 downwards.
GCGAGGGAGCAGCCAACAAGGAGGGTGCCACCAGTGAAAGACGGGTGGACATGTGCAGTATCGCGGTGCCATCAGGTTCCCTGTTACATCACGGTGAGTCGTTTTCATTCTGTTTTGACTCCGGAGCTGAATGCTCATTGATCAAGGAGTCGGTATCAAATAAATTTTCGGGAAATAGATTTAATCAGCTGGTAATATTAAGAGGTATAGGCAATACTAGTGTTAATTGCGCTATACAAATATTGTCAACAATTGTAATCAATGATCATACACTAGAGATTCTTTTCCACGTCATTAACGACGACTATTTAAAACATGATATTTTGATTGGTCGTGATAATATGGGCCAAGGATTTGACATCCATATTACGAAAGATAAATTTAATATTTTTAAAAATAAAATCGTGAATGTATGCGAAAAGTCATTAGAAAATAATATAATTGATTTTAATCTGGTTGACATGGATGTAATTGGAACAGATAAGACTCGTTTGATCGAAATACTTGCTAAATTCCGGGATTTATTCATTACGGGATTTCCGTGTACTCGGGTTAACACCGGTGAGCTTAAAATACGGTTGATAGATCCTAACGTCACCGTACAGCGAAGCCCTTATCGACTTAGCGTTGAAGAAAGACAAATTGTAAGAGAAAGAATAGACGAGCTCATTAAAGCCAGCGTGATTCGTCCTAGTAATTCGCCTTTTGCCAGCCCGATAATACTCGTTAAAAAGAAAGATGGCTCAGATCGCTTATGCGTCGATTATCGCGAGTTAATTAAAAATATGGTCGCGGATAAGCATCCGTTACCACTTATATCAGATCAAATAGCGAGACTCAGAGGTGCAAAATTTTTTATTTGTCTTGATATGGCTAGCGGGTTTCACCAAATACCCATCCACCCTGATTCAATTGAACTTACTGCTTTCGTCACACCCGATGGGCAGTATGAATATTTAACTATGCCATTCGGATTAAAAATTGCCCCTTCGGTATTTCAACGTGCGGTTCTGAAAGCTCTTGGTGATCTTGCGTATACGTATCTTGTTGTCTATATGGACGACATTTTAGTTATTGGGGAGACAATAGAGCAAAGTTTGCAAAGGCTACAAATAGTACTTGAGATACTTATCAAAGCCGGTTTCTCGTTTAATTTTTCGAAATGGTCTTTCTTAAAAACTGCTGTTTCGTATTTGGGATACGAGATAAAGGACGGTGAGGTTCGTCCTAATCCGCGAAAAATAAAAGCCTTAACAATTTTACCTGCTCCAAACTGTTACCCAGCTTCGACAATTCATTGGCCTAGCATCATACTTCCGTCAGTTCGTACCGAGGTTTTCCCATATAATGAAACCATTATATGCGTTAACTGCAGGTAAGAAAAATATTAAGTGGAAAGAAAATCATGAGAGAATTCGTCAAAATCTTATTTCTGTGTTGACCGCCGAACCCGTACTTATGATCTTTGACCCTACTTATCCTATTGAATTACATACTGATGCTAGTGCTGAAGGCTATGGAGCTATATTAATGCAAAAGGTAAATAATAAAAACCGAGTAGTTGAATATTTTAGTAAAAGAACTAGTTCGGCAGAATCCAGATACCATTCATACGAGTTGGAGACTCTAGCCATTGTCAACTCTATTAAACATTTCCGCCATTATTTACACGGTCGCGAGTTCACAGTATTTACAGACTGTAATTCTTTAAAAGCATCGCGCAATAAAACTGATCTGAACGATAGAGTACATCGATGGTGGGCATTTTTACAGGCATTCGATTTTGATATAGTCTATAGAGAAGGCAAGCGCATGGAGCACGTATTTTTTTTCTCGCGAAATCCGATATGTCTTGATGAACGTAAACCGACGGATAAAATTGAACAAAAATGTATTGATCTCGCGGAAATATCGGACGACTGGCTCCTCGCTGAGCAACGACGGGATCCGGAAATTTCTGGAATCGTTACGAAGCTAGAAAACGAAGAGTTGTCGGACGATCTTGCCAATACATACGAATTGCGATCGGGTACACTTTATCGAAAAGTACAACGACGTGGTACATCATACTGTTTACCAATCGTCCCCAGGGCATTTAGATGGGCAGTTATTAATAATGTTCATAATTCCATCATGCATCTAGGATGGGACAAGACACTTGACAAAGTTTACGATCATTACTGGTTCGAAGGTATGTCTAAGTATGTCCGTAAATTAGTGGAGAATTGCATGACCTGTAGGCTCTCTAAGTCTAATTCAGGTAAAGTGCAAGCCGAGCTCCATCCTATCACCAAAACCAGTATACCATGGCACACAGTTCATATTGATATTTCAGGTAAACTACTTCTACTTTTACTAGCGGTAAAAGTACTTCTAAAGAATACGTAATTGTCTTAGTTGACGCGTTTACAAAGTTCGTCTATTTATATCATACTCGGAAAATAGACTCCAACAGTACTATCCGAGCTGTTAAATCAGCAATATCTTTGTTTGGCAGACCATCTCGCGTGATAGCGGACCAAGGTAGATGTTTTACCGGTAAAGATTTTCAGGAGTTTTGTAAGTCGCAAGACATAAGACTTCATTTAATAGCCACTGGCTTTAGCAGAGCAAATGGGCAGGTAGAACGCGTGATGGGAACGCTGAAAAATATGTTTATTGCGGTAGAGACAGAGGGTCGTTCATGGCAAGATGCTATAGGAGAGATACAATTGGCTATGAATTGCACTACCAATCGCGTAACAAAAGCTAGTCCTTTGGAATTACTGATTGGAAAAGTAACAAGACCTCTTGGTCTGTTAGCTGATGATAATGATAGGGAAATTGAAATCTCTAGTGTAAGACAACGTGCGGTAGATAATATAGAATCGAATGCAAAATACGATAAAACTAGATATGATAAGACTAAAGCTAAAGTAGTTAGATTTAATACAGGAGATTTTGTTTTGCTTAAAAATGAAGAGAGAAACCAAACCAAATTAGATCCGAAGTTCAGGGGTCCGTTCGTGATAACTAAGATTCTTGATGGCGATAGATACAACTTGAGATCTTTAAGTAGCAAACGAACGTATAAATATGCTCATGATAAACTGAGAAAAATGCCTGAAAGTCACATTCCCAGAGAGTTAGACGTGTGTGATGTCGATAGTGACGAGGAAGGTGTTGAAAAAGACACTGATTACATTGATAATAATGTGGAAGGTGTTGAAAAAGACACTATGTGCATTGGTAACAATGTGGAAGGTGTTGGAAAAGACACTAATTCTATCGATAATAATGAGGAAGGTGTTGAAAGAGACACTGATTGTTTCGATAGTGATAAGAAATGTTAAGTCTGGCTATACACGTTGGGCTATAATCGGCACTGCATTACCTGTGTGGCTTGCTGAAGGTGTGCGATGAGCAGCAGGCGGTATAGTGCAGGCTAGGTGTCGTCATACACCTGTTATCAGACCATGTTAGGTGCGTTGAGTCGCAGTGTCACTGCATTATCTGTGTGGTTTGCTGAAGGTGCATTGTGAGCTCAGCGGTGGAACAGAAGTTTGACGATTGGATTGGTAGACAATCTAAAATAGTATTTAGTATGGTGTGTTTGAGGATGACGCACGTACTTGCACTAAGGGAATCTGACAGGCTTATCAACACTAAGGTTTAGTAAATTGTAAAATGAATAGAAAAAATAATAATAATAACTAAAATCATAATAAGCGCTATCAAGAAGATTTGGGGTTACAGTGGATCTCTGAATTGAATTAAGTCGAGTAGTATTAGATAGAACATAATAGAATTGAACAAAAGAAAATTAAGTTAAAAAAAAAAAAATAGGAAATTGACACGCCAGTTAACAACCGAAATAATTTTCAGATGCACCCGAGGACGTGTGCTTGTCAGGATGGCCGTGTCGGAGATAAAATAATACTTGGGTTTTTCCTAAGACTTGGGAAAGTCCCAATTATATTGAGTTTGTTTTTTTTAGACAATAAAACTAAGTAAAAATATTTTACAACTCAATCCGCTTAAGATTGATTTTTGTTAGTTTTCATATTTACGTTTATGACGGTAAACTTGGGTCGAAGGAGCACATCTGGGCATCCAACGTAGCCACGATCGAAGGATAGCAATACTTTGGGCATAATGAATTTTTAAACATAAGGACGTAGTTTGTACGTGTTTGTAAAAATTACCTGAAATATAGTTTTGGTCGATTTGAGGACTCAAGAATATTGGGAGCAGAGAATCAGTTCTAATTGAGCAAAGGAACAGACAACATTGCTATCCTACCGATCGTGTATTCGTTTTCGATTTAATTTTACCGCCGTGCACATTATACAGCAATAACTCGAATATTGTTAATTAATTGTTATCCTTTAGTAACCTAATCGCTATAATAATTTGTGTACTTCTATTGTGTAATATTTAATGCTGTGTAATATCCAATATTGTTGTAATATTTAAGATTTATTGAATACTTTGATATTGTGTGTTTCTCCGATACTTATATTATTGCTTATAACTTTATTGTTTAGTGTACACGATATTTGTGAATAGTAATTACCTGTGTTGTGTTCGTTAATTTTGTCAAATAAATAAAATGAGTGGTCAAGACAACAACCCAAACCCGAGTCTTAATAATACCTCGACTGGTAATTCGACATATATATATATATATTAGGGTGTGTCATTTTGGAGCAACATTTTTTTTTTTAAGTGCATGTGGAAAAAATGCTTATCATTTTTCGATAAATCCACCTGTTAAAAAGTTATTGGAGCTCGAAGTAAAGTTAGAGATCTTCTTACTTTTCCGGCGAAACTGTCAGACTTATCACAAAATGTTGTAAGATCTTTTTTGTTGACAATTTTATTCTCTACAAATTATTATCAGTAAAGTTTTTTCAAACTGTGCATTGTTTTCTATTAATTGTCATTTTAATTCCAAGCTCTTAAAAAAGTGGTTCTGATCGATTTCAAGAGCTCGCCATTAAAATGGAAATAACTAGAAAACAATGCACAGTTTGAAAAAACTTTACTGATAATAATTTGTAGAGAATAAAATTGTCAACAAAAAAGATCCTACAACATTTTGTAATAAGTCTGATAGTTTCGCCGGAAAAGTAAAAACATCTCCAACTTTACTTCGAGCTCCAATAACTTTTGAATAGATGGATTTATCAAAAAATGATAGGAGACCTTTTTTGTAGCGCGTTCAATTTCCTACAAAAATATGTACTATTCTATTCGATCTATCGATTTGTTAAAGAGTTAACAATACTTGAAGCTAAATAAAAAATTTTTCGCGCCTTATTTAAATGGGAAAATCGAATTTTTTAATGAGCTAGGTCTTTAATCGACATAGAATTTTTTTTCTTGCGCAAAAATTTTTTTTTAGTGTTGAACTACGATTTTTTCCACATGCACTTAAAAAAAATGTTGCTCCGAAATGACGCACCCTAATATATATATATATATATATGTATATATAAATACATATATAAACTTTTGAATCATATGTGTTTCCTGACTCAGCTCGCCGAGCTGAGTTTAGAGGTAGCAAAATTTTCGAAAACCGAATTTCGAACAGATCTGGACGTTTTAAGGTCCTTGGAAGCTATCTCGACTAGTTTTAAGAGAATGTCCAGATGTATGCACGTGTATATGTACGTACTTACGTATTTACATATTTTGTAACTTTTAAATGAATAAACCGAGTTAGATCTTCAAGATGGCATTCGAAGCGACTTATTAATTTCAAGATGCGGTGATAAATTGAGCTTGATCGGTACAATACGTTTCGAGTTATTCCTAAAATAAAATTTTTCGAAAAATGTTCTTTTTGGATAACTTTTACTGTACTCAATGGATCGATTTCAAAATTTCATTAGCACTAAAATTCTATAAGCCACGTTGAATGCTACCCCAATGACCGGAATCGGATTAATTGTTCAAGAGATATCGTTGTCGAAAGAATTTTAAAAAAATCTTTTTTTTCTCATTAACTCAAAAATCACAAAACTGATTGATTCTCATAATGTTTTAGTGTTAAAGGCTGAAAACTTGCTTCAAGAGTCACCTCAAACATCAAAATCGGTTAATTAGTTTGAAAGATATCGACGATGAAAAATTAAAAAAAGAACAATTTACTCCGTTTTTCCTGGATAACGCATAATGTAATTTATCATATGTTCCAAAACTCATACTGGCCCTTTAGCTTCATAATGTTTGATGATTTCTACATTAATTATTGCAATCGGTTAGTTAATTTAAATAATATCATCATCAAGATTGTTGAAAAATCACCATTTCTGATGTTTTCTTTCGGATGTTTCATATATCAACTGGTTGACTTAACTCAAAATTCCCTTGACTCTTCCTATCGATCATTTCTATAAATTTCTGTCGAAAAATATTAAATTATCAAACATAATCACGAGCAAAAATTGAAAAAAAACAATCATTATTGATTATATTCAATTTCTCGAATTCTCGTAAGTTAATACGAAATGTCACTTTTTTCGAGCTCGAAGGGCTCGAAAATGCCAATGTATTTGAAGGTATTGTTGAGCTCTTTGAGCTCGAACATGTATTGACAACAGCAATGTTTTCAAGCTCAAGGATCTCGAAAATAGTGAAAATTTTCGGGGCTGGCTTAGAGGGTCAACAGTTTTTCAGATTTTTTAGTAAGATAAAGCAACTTGATATGTATTAACAGAAAGTCACATTGTTTTTAATGTTCCTGAATAGAAAACAATTGATAACATGATTCTTAGTTTTGCGGTATTACGCCTCACTTACGTGAAATAATATCAATCATTAGGTAATAATTATCGTATAAAAACATGGAAAGCATACACTGAAAAAAAATTTTCTTCTGACAACTAAATTTTAGTTATGACAACAAAATTATTTGATTGCCCATTGCCAATCATATGTTTGGTTGTTTTAACTTAATATTTTATAATCCACCAAGAAAACAAATTATTAGAAACTATAAAATATTTAGTAACGATAATTACGCTTTAACCCTTTAACGCTTTTAGGCGTTTCCCCCACTTTGCGGCCTGCCAAGCGGGCAGCGCGTATCTGCGTTAGCGTGTATCCGTGAGCTCTGGCGAGCAGTACCGTACGTATGATGAGGTCATCACAATTAAAGACAAGAATTTAAAAAGAAAACAAAATTGTGAGAAATTCATAATTAAAAAAAAAAACAAATTGAATTGAATTTTTTTTTTAACGTGAACTAATTTATTCTATTTAAAATAATCAAAAAAATAAAATCATTAAAAACATTGGAATAACAAATGAAAGAGCACTAAAGGAACCCACCACATGAGTGCATTTCGATAGTGACTGAGTCTCGTAAACTGAGGTAATGGGGGATGTAAGCACACGCTGTAGGCTATCCCCACTTTGGCGACGCGGGTAGGATTTCGTCCGATTTCACACTTAAGGAGTTAAGTAGCAAGCATAAAATCAAATTGATTCGCTGTAGAGCTTATAAAGTAGTTATAATGAAATATATTAGTGAGCCGTAGAGAATGAGTTGTTAATAGTAATTAAATATTATTTTTAAATAACAGGATATTTATTTAACAATTAAATAAATGCATATTTAGAAAAATAATTTATTTCCTTGACACGTACTTTTTTTTGTACTTTGACAAAAATTGTTCAGGGAAACATTAACATTAAACATTAATGTCATAGCATAATACAGGATACCCCATATTACTATCAAAAAAGGGTTATCGTCACAGCTAATTTACAGCGGGTAATCCGTCCCATAAACGCTTTAAGTTGGGAATATAGTAATTCTGAAATAAGTTTCTTATCAGGGATACTCCAAGCGGTGGGCGCGATCTAGTAGCGAGCACCGAACTACTCCCGCTGCTGCTGCCTAGCAACATAACTTCTTCTCCTCTATATTTATCTTTTCTCCCAAAAATTTCCTCTTGGTTTAAGCCTTGATGCTAGCCAATAGCAGCGGGAGTAGTTCGGTGCTCACCACTAGATCACGCCCACAGCTTATAGTGTCCCTAGTAAGAAACATTTCAGAATTATTATATTTCCAACTTGAAACATTTATGCCCTAATTAGAAAATACAAATAATGACGATTAAAAATTTTTTAATCGTTTTAAATCGTCAATTGATGATTAAAGAGGATTAAAGAGAATTTAAAATTTCTAATCGTCATGAATCGTTTTTAATCGTAAAATAATATTGCAATTTCTGATCCTGTATGAAGATTAAAAGCGATTCATGACGATTAGAAATTTTTAATTATCATGAATCGTCTATAATCCATGGTGGCTACAGATTTTTGGGATTTTAATTCCCTGACTTTTCCAGGTACTCCAGAGAAATAATTAAAAAATTCCCTGACCATATGTAATATTATTAAACCATTGAAAATATTTGTTTAATTTAAAATAGAATAATGGTAGAAGTCAGTTCAATAAATAATCAAAAGTCAAATAAATAAATAATAAGGCAGTACTTTTTATTTTATTTAAATAAATAAAATTGCTGATACGAGATATCAGATTTATTTAAATAAACAAAGATTCGGAGAAAACTTGGATCATCGATAAAATTTTTAATGAATAAACAATAAACTCAGAGAGAGTCTTTCTGCGTCTTTTCTCATGGCCCCTACCATGGTGGCCCATCTAAAATTACAAGATAAATAAAAGTCGCTGCATCCGCTAATGAAGGGAGTTAGAAAAACCTCATCAGTTCGCGATGTGATTCCGTCACCGTCGGGAGTAATCCCGTTCGCGTCGGGTGTGACCCCGTTTTGAAGTTTTCTTTAAGTATAGTTTCGGGTGTGATCCCGTTTTTTTTCTTGCGTCCAATTAAGGATATTTTTATCATCCACAATCATCCAAGGATTTTAATTTCAATTTCAACTTTATTCAAGGATTTCAATCTCAACTTCAATTTTATTCAAGGATTTCAATTTTAATTGCAATTTCAAGAATTTCAATAATTTTGGTTACCTTTAAAAATATAATTATTTTCCCTGCGTTAAAATAAAAGGTGCAATGATTTGTATTATTTGTGTACTGTCAATTTATGGGCAATTAAAATAATAAAACTAAAATTTATTCGTGGAAATTTATAAAATTATGTGAATTAAAACAAGTTTGTGAAATTTAAATATTATTTTCTAGTTACCTGCAGTAAAAGGTAATGATTTGTTCATAACGTACGTTCTCTTTCTTGTCTGAGTTCCAACGGACAATTAAAATAACAATTTACTAAATGAGTAACGAGTTTCTCAAACGACAATATATTTTATACAATAATTATTCGCCAACGAATATTTCAATAATTTTAATTAGAATATATTTAAATAATATATTTCCTATCGTTATTTAATGAAAATTAAATTTTCAATAGTTTTCATTTAATTTTAAATTAGAATATATTTGAGAAATATATTTTTACATCCTTAGTAAGTGAAAATTAATTTCTCATTTAATTTTAAGATTAAAATATATTTAAATAATATATTTTGTAACTTTATTAAATGAAAATTAATAATCTTCATTTCATTTTTAATTAAAGTATTTAAATAATTTTACGAAAATTAAAATGAGTTTAAATAATAGTGTTAAATTTGTAACCGGGCAGCAGTGGTATACGACGTGAGAATGCGGCTCTCTCGCTGTCTCGGTCACACTTGGGTCTTTCTCTCTCTTTCTCATCGCTGCCTGATTGTCAAGTTCGGCTTAGGCGCTAGACCATAGGGGATGATTTCGCGCAGCAGGTGACCGTGAATTGGTCAGTGCGCATAATTAAGTAGGGGTCAACTGAGGTCGGCGTCTAAGACGAGCTGACCTAAGACGACACTTGAGTTCAGGCGATCGTGCTACTTGCCACGCATACACTTATCTCGTTTAAAATTTTGGGAGTTCAATCTAAGTAAAAATTTCTTTTCGATAAAATTCTGGTTTTTTCTTTATTGGTTGAAAAACCACAAGTGAAAGGTTTTACATATATAGTGTTTGTGAGGAGTGCACTGAGGACTAGCAGCCAAGGAAACTGCAGGAGTTCATCGGCAACCCGGAGGTCCAGCAATGCAGCGGCCTATACCAGCTGTACGTCAATCACATTAAACCAGATAAGATTTCTGACAATTTTATATACATATATTTACCCGTATAATATTTTCTCTCTCTTCAACGCGACACTACGTACGTAATTAATTAATAATATTGTTCCTCGCGTCCAATAAATATATGTGCGTTTTAATAAATTTACGTCACTGTCGCTGGACGCTTACTCATTCCTAAAGGAAATTAATTTATAAGAAAAAGGGGAATCTCTGTACACATATTTGAGATTTTGGTTAAATAAAGTTAATAATAGATAAATTGAGTCTCTTTGATCAAATTCTCTTATCACCAGCGTTACTTAGAATAAGTTTATTTCAGCCGCGTGTCCGGTCGGAACGAGTCGACCTACAACCTGAGATCTATTTTCCCGATCTTCCGAAACAACAACAAAAATAATTATAAGTTTATATTGATATAAAAAATTTAAATTTATTAAGTATAATCATTCGGGAAATTTCATTAACTGTGGTTCGTGGCTACTGGACACGAAGTAGCCAGGGCCCACCGTTATAAATTGTGAATTTAAATTATATTATGAATCCAATTTTTTTTTTGTGTGATTTATGAAACAATAATAATTTCAATAATGAATTCAAATATTATTCTAAATAATTATTTTAAATTTGTGAAATATAATAAACGATAATATTTCAAATAATAATCCAAATAATTAATTTTAGTTGTGAATTTAAAATACCAATATATTATAAAAGATGATGTTTCAATAAATATTCAAATATTAATTCGAATAATAAATGATAAATTTGTGAATTTAAACTACTGTTACGTCCCAGCCTGCTCGGCAGATGTCTCTGATTATTTTTAAATACTAATTGTTGAGAGACCGATCTGAGACCTAACTAATTAATTAAGATGAATATTGATAATTTAGCAAGTGGCATAATTAATAAGTCACTCTATATCATAGGACATAATATAATATAATATAATAATATAAAATAGTATAATATTATTTAGAATATTTAAAACATATTGATAAAATTATTTTTCTCTTAATATTTGTTATGTATAAATAAGCGCTGACGCCTCGAGTAAATCCTCGAGACGTGCAGCTGCACAAATACCTATTTTGTTCTAAGATAACTTTTGTTAATAGATAAGTGTCTCATTTGTTAATAACAAAAACGGAGAAAGCGTGAGAACGGAGAATGGATCATTCGAGAATATTGCTTATCTCGATCCACCCCTCTATATCGAACGATGCGAGGGCCTGATGCCCGAGCGCCTCGTATTGATAAGAAACTCACGCTAGTTTTTCTCGATCAAGAGAATGCAGTCTGAAACATACAATCATAGAGAGCAGTCAGGCTCAATATTAAAAACTCAACTTCGTTCTCACCCTTTTGAAGTTATTGTTAAGAGTACGTAAACAAATTTATAAATTGATTAAATTGTATATTTACACATTATTCATAGCTATTCTTTTACAATTGAATAAATCGGATTCAGATATATATAAAATAATATATTATATTCAAACTACCAGTTTATTTCAACCACCAAATGGTGGCTGTTCAACCTATACAAATTATTATTTATAATTATATGTAAGTTTTCATTACGTCTATTTTAAATCAACCGCTCAACTACGCCAGCGCCAAATCATCAACCAGGACGTAACAACTTATTATATAATTAAAATTGGTGGCAGCGTCGGATTCGAACAGCCCCCGAATAGACTGGTATAATCTCAAAAATCCGAAAATTTTTTTTTACAAAAAATTGATATCAAGTTCTTAAAGTAAAATTGTGAAACAAAAGTGAAAAGTTAAGTGAGAATTGAAGTGAGTGAAATAAATAATAATAAAAATCTAAATAATTGAAATTAAAAATTCAAAAATAATTAAAATAAAATAACAAAAATTTTACGTCGAACATTTAAATTGAAAATTCAAATTTTTTTTTTATTATTCAAGATCTGAAATTAAATTTTTTTTTCTGCTCTCAAATCAAATAATAAATAAATAAAAAAAATATAAAAAAATAAAAAATAAAGTATATAAATCTATAAAAATCAGATATATCAAGAAAAAAAATAAAATTTTGTTAATTAAAAAATAATATTCATAATAAAATTCAAGTGAGTGAAGCTAATGAAGAATTAAAATTTAAAATAAAATAAAACTACCAATATCATTCACGACGCCCGACAGACTCAGTTCAACATCAACTACAGTTGAGAAATCTACAGTCATCGCACATTCCTGCTCAACGTGTTTCCATCAACCTTCCGACGGAAACGAAGATCTCCGTATCGACTACAATTACCTATTCATCTGAAATTCAAACCTGTAAACAACTAAGTAGTAAGTCAATTATATTGTTAAAATTTTTTTTTCTGTCTTTTTTAATATTTACATAAATAAAAATGAGTTTTGAACAAATGGAAATTTCCCTTACGGAAACCCAAAATGAAGTTACAGCGTTAAAAACTCAAATTCAACAATTACTAGCAGAGAAACTTGAAATGAAAAATAAATTTGAAGAAAATTGTCAAGCAGCTATCGCTCAACAAATAAGAATACATTTCGAAAGAAACCCACCTGTAGGTGCTTCACACCAATTACCTTCCAATCTTAATTTAACGAATAATTTAACTGCAAATAACAAATTCGATTACAAAGAATTTTTCAAAACTATACCAGACTTTGATGGTATAAGTTATCCAGTAGAATCATTCATACAGGCATGCAAGAACGCGAAAGAATATCTAAGAGAAATAAACGAAGACGCGTTCGTTAGAATATTAAAATCCAAATGTAAAGGCGAACCTTTAATTAGAGTAAGCGGATCAAACGTAAAAACAATAGACGAATTTATTGTATTTTTAAATTTAAATTTTAGATTAAGCAAACAAGTTTCAGTTTGGTTAAAAGAATTTAATGACTTAGAGCAAAAATCGAGTGAACGCGTAATGGACTTTTACCATAGAGTGAATAAACATTTACAGGACACTTGCTCAGAAATCGCGGATACAGGCGGTAATAGTAAAGATGAAAAAATAGTTTTAGCTAAAGAAACCGCGGTACAAGCATTTATTTCGGGTTTAGAACCAAGACTTTATTTTTACACAATGACGAATTTGCGGATCTTGCTACAGCCGCTACTGCAGCAATTAAAGCGGAACAAAAACTACAGCAAATGAAAAATATAAATAAACTTTTCAAACCATTCGATAATAATTCAAATAAAAATTGTTTCGCAATCCAATATCCAAACCCACACAACACAATTAACTAAAATAATCACCAAATTCGAAATTTGAATCCTTATCAGCAATTTAATAAAAATTATAACAGAAACAGTCGTGAAAAATCGGAACAGGTTAATAATCAAAATCGAAACAACGCAAATAAGTTTTGTAATTTTTGCAAAAGAAACAATCATAATATCGAGGAATGTAGAATTTTAATTCAAAGAAAGAGTATTGAATCTAATCAAATTATAAACAAAAATATTCTTCAATGTGATTATTGTAAAATGAACGGTCATTCAGTAAATAATTGTCGTAAAAAAATTTATAATGAAGGAAAACGCAACGGTTTAAATGCAAAACCGAGTACAGGTACGGGAAACGACCAAGCGTTCCCTCGAGTCGGCGCTCCGATGGGAAACGTAGCAATTCAGCGCCAAAATTTAAACAAAAACTAATTATACCGACAGAAACTTATTCCATGGGTGCCATGTCAATTGATTATAAACCTACGTCAATTATGTTTAGATCTAAGGATATAATATCTAACTATGGGAAAATTTTAGTAGACACCGGATGTAATTTAAATTTAATAAAATACGGGGAAGTAAAATATAAAAAATTAATCGATGAATCATATTGTTACAAATTAAACGGTGTCTCCGAAACTATCACTTTGGGTAGAATAAAAATACAAATTTTTGATAAAGATACTTATTTTCATGTAATACCAGACGGATTTCCTTTAGATTATACGGGCATACTTGGCATGGAATTTTTACGATAACACGGCGGAATAATAAATTTAGTAGACAATACGGTAACATTTAAACATTTAAATAATTTACAAATATCATTAACAGAAGGAGAATATTTTGTTTTAAAAGCTCGTACAAAAACGGCAATGTTTGTTCGAGTAGATAGTAAACTAAAAGAGGGTTATACACCTCGTATTGAATTTGAAAACGGTATTTACGCGGGCGAAGCTTTAGTGAGTAACAATAACGGAATCGCTTATTTGTACGCAATAAATACTCTTGATAAGGATGTTAAAGTAAAAGTACCTGTAATTCCTCTGTACCCTTTCGGGACAAGCGAAGACGAGGATACTAGCTTGACGCATGACGACACGGATAGATACGATAATAGTACGTGGACGCGGGGAAATCGTGTTGACCAAGTGTTAAAACTCTTGCGTTTAGAACATCTGAATGAGGAAGAGCGTAAAGCAATAGTTTCTCTTGTAGAGAAATACGCTGACCTATTCCACATTCCTGGAGAACCACTGCGCGCTACAGAGACAGCAACTCATACTATACCTACTACCGATGACGTTCCCGTAAATACCCGACAATACAGACACCCTCCCGCACAAAAAGACGAAATAGAAAAACAAATTACAGAACTAATGTTAATGGATATAATCGAACCTTCGACCTCACCATACAATTCCCCTTTATGGATCGTACCTAAAAAGGCTGATTCAAAAGGCAATAAAAGATGGCGTTTAGTTATAGATTATCGTAAATTAAATGATAAAACTGTTAAAGATGCATATCCACTACCGTTGATAAATGATATTCTTCATCAATTAGGTGGTGCGATTTATTTGTCAGTATTTGATTTAAAATCGGGTTTTCATCAATTAAAAGTAGATCCTAAAGATAAGCACAATACAGCATTTACAACTCCTCATGGTCATTATCAATTTAATAGAATGCCATTTGGACTTAAAAATGCTCCAGCAACGTTCCAAAGGTTAATGGATTTAGTGTTACGCGGGTTACAAGGAGCAAATCTCTTTGTTTACTTAGACGATATAGTCATTTACGCACGTTCTTGAAGAACATGACACTAAATTCGAAAAATTAGCCGAACGTTTGCGAAGCGCGAATCTAACTCTACAAGCCGATAAATGTGAATTCCTAAAAAAAGAAGTAATTTATTTAGGCCATCTTATATCTGCCGACGGTGTCAAGCCTGATCCCGATGAAATTAAAGCGATCAAATGTTTCAAAACACATAAAAACACAACACAAGTGAGAGAATTTCTTGGACTTGCTGGTTACTATCGGCGATTTATCAAAGATTTCGCAAAAATCTCTAAGTGCCTATCTGATCTTACAAGCAAAAACGCAAGATTTTCATGGACGCCTGAACATCAGGTAGCTTTTGAAACCTTGCGCGATAAACTATGTACAGCTCCGATATTGCAATATCCAGATTTTTCGAAACCATTTATTTTAACGACCGATGCTTCAGGCTATGCAGTTGGAGCAATTCTCTCACAAGGCAAAATTAGCGAGGACACAATTGTTGCAGCAGCTTCTCGTGTGCTCAACAAACACGAAAAAAATTATTCGACCACCGAAAAAGAAATGGTCGCAGCTTTATTTGGTATGATAACATTTAGACCGTATCTCTATGGCAGAGATTTTACTCTTATCACCGATCACAGACCGCTTGTTTGGGTAAATAATATGAATCACCCAACATCGCGTGTAATGAGATGGAGAGAACGGCTTAAAGAGTTCGAATATACCGTGTTATATAAAGCGGGTAAAAATAAACACAAACGCGGATGCTTTATCGCGTAACCCAATAATTGAAAACCGCGAAGTTTACCCAATTAAAATTAAATGGCGACCTGGAAAACCCGGAATCGCTAGGTTGAGAACTTCAGATCCTTCAGACGATGGTAAAGTCTTTAAAAAGAAACCTAAATACAATACAAATTCAGAGTCAAGTAGCTCGAAGAATGATAAAAATAAATTATCTACAAATTTTAACAAAAATAATAATTCAAGTTCAGAGGAAATTACTCCAAGTAATAAAATAATTCGCGATAAAAATAAAATTGCGACTAACTCAGTCGACAGAGTTAGAAAAATAAATTCGAAAATTCAAAATTTTGAGCAAAATACTCAAGCGGTCAGTCTAGAAGATTCGGTCGAAAAACGTCAAATTCTTGAGACAAAAACTCAAGCGGTTGGGCCAGTCAGTAACGTTACTACGGACCCAGTCGTCAAATCTACTAGCGACGGCAATAGGATTAGCTACCCTAACGACCGGCGATTAGTTAAAAATAATAAAAACGGATATATCGGTAAAAATAAAAATTTAAAAAAGAAAAAATCTGAGCTCAGACGATATAATCCATATAAAAAATTTTCGAGTACTGAATCACTAAGCGAAGATGATTTAAGTAAAAATAAAAATAATAAAATATTTACAAACTTGGAAACAAATAATCCTCAAGAACTAAATTCAAATTCAATAAATAAAAAACTTTAATTCTAAAAATCAAAATAAAGTAAATTCTAACGAAAGTTCAAATCGCATACGGAAATCTAACGAGAATGCAAAATTAAATAAAAATTCTAAATCCAAAGTCGTATCAAATCCAGAAGCAGATAAATCAATTACTCTTCCTGATTATTCTGACGGATCGTCGTCATCAGGAGACATGTATGATGCTGTAACTCTGAGAAAAAAACCCATTAAAGACAACCCTTCGTATTTAAGTGACGAATCTGATATGTCAGATTTCGGTTTGTCTTATATTTCTAATAATTCTGTAAACTCTCCAACACATAACAATTCACGTAATTTAACACCATCACCTCAATCTCTAAATCCACAGACACTTCAAAGTGGCAAAACCACGAATACTCTATTATCATTATTACCCAACGTACGAACACAAGCTACATCTACATACCCAGACCCAAAAATACAAACAGATAAGGAAAATGCAAAAATTAATAAAAATAAATTTAATCCTTCTCAAATCAAAAGGACAACGAAAATGGCAGAGTTTACACCCTCTCCTACAATACGTTCACGTAGAAAAATAAATAAACAAAGTAAGAAAATTGAAAAAATAATTATTCCAGAAACTTCTGACGACGAATCAAACACTGACGAGACAGAAATGACTTATTCAAAAATATATTCAGAAAATTCAAATGACATTAGTACTGAATCACCTATCGAAACAATCCCTATCACTCCAAGAACTCCTATCAAACCCAAATCCGTAAATAAAAAAGACATGGGAGGTGCAATCCCTTGGTCTTCTGACGAAGGAGGCGATTATCCAAAAATTATGGACGTCTCTGCGGTAATTCATAACGAACCAGAAAACAACATAAACATGTCAACTTACGATATAGGAAAAAATTCTTTTGTAATTGAACCCATGACAATAGAATCACCCGACAAAACAACAACCATAAAAACTAACACAATAACACAGAAAAAAATAGCCAATAAAAATATAGGAAAGGCAAAAACAAGTACTACAAAAATAAACCCAAATTTAACAGACGCAGACAAGAACAGAACTCACGGTACTGATGCAGAACAAACACATACTAATAAAGTAACACCAGAATTACGCAGATCGACTAGAAAACGTAAAATCAAAATATGTTCATGCTGTACAGACTACGACGAATATACACATACACAAAAACAGATTCCGAATAAAATACACTACCTTGCGAAAAATTTTAAAAATAAAACGAAAAAGCCAAATAATAAACATTCACAACCCAAATTACCAGACATAATGGTTACTCAAAAAGCAATTAAACGTCAACAAAATTTAAATAATAAACGAACTAATGATAGATTGTCAATAATAAACGAAAATACAAGCCCAGTAAATTCACAACAAACTACATCACGTAGAGAATCACAAAACCCTACACTAAATTCACCTGTTGATCGAAATTCAAAATCGCCCGAACGAATAAATTCATTCAACGACCTGAACTTCGATCAACAGATAAATTCAGCTGACGACAAAAATTTCGAACAGATAGAACAAATAAATTCATTTAATGACAAAAATTTTGACCAAATCGAACAGATAAACTCATCTGATAATGAAATAGACATACGACAAAATTCAACACAATTAAATTCAAACGGAAATCAAAATAAATTAAACAATGATGCAATAATAATAGCAAAAGACAATTTATCTAATGAAGAAATAGATTCCGACGATAATATATCTATAATTTCAAACACTTCAAATGACTACAGTAACGAGAACGTACACGAAACAAGAGATAACTTAGAAATGCAGAAAAATTGTTATTTATGTTTTATTAACGCCGATGGTACCGTGCCAAGCGAAATCGGAAAACAGTTTTTAGTGTCAGGATATTTAAAATTAAGCCCTTTAACTAATTATAAAACAGGTCAGGTAATCAAAATGGGAACATCTAAAAAGAAAGTACTCGCGTTAGTAACTCAAAGTGATAGTCGAGATACACCAACTGAAAAAGATTATTGTAAAGCTTTCAAAAATTTAAAGTTATATATGGAAAAATCAAAAATAAAATCAGTTAGTATTTCTCAAGGTAAAAGCAATTTATCAAAAACAGTTTGGACGAAAATTAAAAATATTATTGCTAAAATTTTCAAAGGTAGCGATTTAAAAATAATTATTTGGTAAGATGAAATAATAATACCTCCAGTAGAGGAAAGAGAAAAAATAATAGCCGAAAATCACGAAACTTCAATAGCAGGACATAAAGGAGTAACTAAAACTTATAATAGAATTAGACAGAAATATTTTTGGGATAATATCAAGAAGCATGTTTAAGATTTCGTTAGAAAATGTATTAGTTGCCAGAAAAAGAAATTAATTAGGATAAAAACAAAACAGCCGATGGTTATTACAGACACATCCGCAGAAGTATGGGATAAATTAGCATTAGATATAGTAGTACCGAATAAAACTTCAGCTAACGGATATTCATATATTTTAACGATGCAAGATGATCTTTCAAAATATTGTTTCGCAATACCTTTAGTGTCCATGACGGTCAAAGATATCGCGATAGCATTAGTCGAAAATTTTATATTAAAACACGGTTGCGCGAAAGTAATTTTAACAGACCAAGGTCAAGCTTTTATAGGTAAAGTAATGGGTTGCGTAGCAAAAATTTTCAAGATGAAACAAATAAAAACAACAGCTTTTCACCCCCAATCAAATGGTTCTCTAGAAAGAAGCCATCAAGTTTTAACCGATTATATTAAACACTTTACAAGTTACGACGATTGAGATAAATGGTTACCTCATGCCACTTTTGCTTACAACACAAGTGTACATGAAGGAACAAAATTCACGCCGTATAGATTAGTTTTTAGTAAAGAAGCACGATTACCATCAGAATTTTCCTATTTAGACGAGATTCCTACATACGCAGATTTTGTTAAGGAACTCGCAACTAGATTATTGGAATCGCGGAAAGAAGCAAGACAAAATTTAGAAAATTCAAAACAAAGATCTAAAGTACGATATGATAAAAAAATCAACCCAATAAATTTCAAAATAGGTCAAAATATATTCTTAGTAAAGAATCAGAGTTATGGTAAATTTGATGATAATTATTTAGGTCCGTATAAAGTTACCGAAATATTCCCAGATAAAAACGATATAGAAATTGAATACAAACCTGGAAAAAGAAAAATTATTCATTGTGATAGAGCCAAAATAGCTTATAAATTAATAAATTTTAAAATAACCTTTTTCAAACATCATGTCAATAGTTTTTATAATAAATGAATGAATTTCCTGTATATACACAATTTTTTTTTAAGAATAACAATATCAAAAATATCTGCTATTAATTGGAATTGACTATAATGCTAAGAAAAAAAAAAAAGCTTCCACTATAAACTTTCATAAAAAATTAAAAATAAAAAAAAAAAAAAAAAAAAGAAGAGAAAAGAAAATAATTTTCTTTTACAGTATATAGACTCAAATAGAATTTTAATATAAAATTAAGAATTTGTAGATTAAGTTTTTCTTTATGTTATTTAATAGATAATTTTAATGCAAATGTATATAGAATTTTAAGCAAAACAAAAAACAAAAAAAAAACAAAAAAAAAGAAAAAAAAAAAAAAAATATGCAAAATGCAGAAAAACAAAAAAAAATTTATATGCAAATATACAAAATTAGCACATAAAGGCTGAAAAGTCGTAAGTAATATTAAGAATTAAATATATACAAATATTTAGATATAATATAGATACATCTTTGTAATAATATAGTAATACTTATTAACATTAATAAACAAATTCAGGAAACAATACTAAAAATTCAAAAAAAGTGAAAAGTATTAGGGTGACAAATAAGTTTCCGCCGTTTTTTAACACAAATTAAATATTTATTATAGAAGAACGGTAATATAAATTTATTTAAAATATTGCCCATCACTTGCAACCACTTTTTCCCATCTTTCAGGCAGCATTCGAATCCCACGTCTGAAGAACTCTTTGTCTTTTGAGGCTATCCACGAATCAACCCAATTTTTGGTATCCTCATAAGATGTGAACCGCTGCGCCGTCAGAGCATGTGCCATGGACCGGAACAGGTGATAATCGGACGGTGCAATGTCTGGTGAATACGGCGGGTGGGGTAACACTTCCCAATCAAGTGTTTCCAGGTACTTTTTCACGGGAGCCGCGTTCCCTTTTTTTTTTTTATTTTTTCTTTTTTATGAATTTTATTTTTATTTTTATTTCCTTGTTTATGAATCATTCCTAATGATTTTAAACGATGTGAGACTGCTTGCTGAGTGACTTCTAATGTTAGAGCAAGTTCTTTTTGTGTTTGAGATGAATCTTCCTCCAATAATTCCTCCAATTCTGCATCCTCGTAAATTTTTGGCCTTCCACTGCGATCGTTGTCTTCTACGTCGAAATCACCGGTTTTAAACTTTTGAAACCACTCTCGACACGTTCTCTCACTCAAAGCACCCTCACCATATGCATCTACGAGCAATTGATGCGCCTTAGCGGCAGATTTCTTTAAATTAAAGAAGTAAACTAATATTTCCCGCAAATGACGTTACTTGGCTCAAATTTTGACATTTTCAACTTATAAAAATTATATTTTACCAATATAAAATCAATGATATTAATAGGTTATGTTGTTCTTGAATGTCCAAACTATTTTTTAAGCCGGTTATCATCTGCGAAAGCTAACCGAAACTCCGTGCCGCGCCATCTACAATAAAACGGCGGAAACTTATTTGTACTCCTAATAATAAATAAGAAAAAAAACTAAATAATAGAAAGAAATGAATTAATTTTTATACACTACGATAAAGTAATATATTTAAAAGAGTTAAAGGAAAATAGAAATCATAATAATAATTACAACAAGAAGACCGAAAAGAAATCATATTCAATTAATAGTTTAAGATTTTTTAATTTTTTTTTTCTCCTTAGCATAAACTTCTTACAAACATTATATCTTAAATTTTTTTTTGAAAAAGAAAATATTAATAATTTTACACGAAAATTTTAGTAATTCGTCCTATTCGTAAAATCTTTTTTTATATACGTATATAGTCTACTATAAAAATAATTTAATAAAAAAAAAAAAAAAAAATAAAATAAAGAAAAAAAATGAAATTAAATAAAGAAAAAAAAAAAACGGTAAATAATTTTAGGAATATATTAAAATTTTTTTTTACAAAAAAAATAAATTTTTAAATGATTTTTCTGGCCACAGATGCGGCATACGTGACGAACAATTCATCTCAATCCTCAAACAATTAGGATTAGAGAAAAAAAAAAAAAAAAAGAACATCTTCATTACAAATCCATAAAAATGTTTATCATGGTTTACAAATAGACGGATTAGAAGGAAAATGGATTTTTAATGTCACCACTAAAAAGGCAGGCGTCGAGTCATAGGTCACAGGTCGGTACTTAGATTCCTTAAACTCGAAGATGGGTAAAATAGAGTTACAAATAAAACAATAAAGAGAATAAACTACATTTCCAACAAGAGCTAAGGCCCAAAACAAGCGGGACGCTTGTCTACCGGGTGGGGAGGTGTTACGTCCCAGCCTGCTCGGCAGATGTCTCTGATTATTTTTAAATACTAATTGTTGAGGGACCGATCTGAGACCTAACTAATTAATTAAGATGTATATTGATAATTTAGCAAGTGGCATAATTAATAAGTCACTCTATATTATAGGACATAATATAATATAATAATATAATATAATATAATAATATAATATACTAATATAAAATAGTATAATATTATTTAGAATATTTAAAACATATTGATAAAGTTATTTTTCTCTTAATATTTGTTATGTATAAATAAGCGCTGACGCCTCGAGTAAATCCTCGAGACGTGCAGCTGCACAAATACCTATTTTGTTCTAAGATAACTTTTGTTAATAGATAAGTGTCTCATTTGTTAATAACAAAAACGGAGAAAGCGTGAGAACGGAGAATGGATCATTCGAGAATATTGCTTATATCGATCCACCCCTCTATATCGAACGATGCGAGGGCCTGATGCCCGAGCGCCTCGTATTGATAAGAAACTCACGCTAGTTTTTCTCGATCAAGAGAATGCAGTCTGAAACATACAATCATAGAGAGCAGTCAGGCTCAATATTAAAAACTCAACTTCGTTCTCACCCTTTTGAAGTTATTGTTAAGAGTACGTAAACAAATTTATAAATTGATTAAATTGTATATTTACAAATTATTCATAGCTATTCTTTTACAATTGAATAAATCGGATTCAGATATATATAAAATAATATATTATATTCAAACAACCAGTTTATTTCAACCACCAAATGGTGGCTGTTCAACCTATAAAAATTATTATTTATAATTATATGTAAGTTTTCATTACGTCTATTTTAAATCAACCGCTCAACTACGCCAGCGCCAAATCATCAACCAGGACGTAACACTACTATGAATCTAAGTAATAATTTTTAGTTTGTGAACTTAAAATATTTTTTTAAAATATTATATGAATTTAAATAATAGTTTAATTTGTGAATTAATGAATAATCAATACTATTTTCAATATTAATTTAATCATTACTCTAAATAATTAATTAAAAATATATTACAAAAATATTATGTTATGAATTTAAATAATAATTGTAATTTGCAAATTATTAATCAATACTATTTTCAATATTAATTTAAATATTACTCTAAATAATTAATTTAAAATATATTACAAAAATATTATGATATGAATTTAAATAATAATTTAATTTGTAAATTATTAATCAATACTAGTGGGAGTACAAATAAGTTTCCGCCGTTTTATTATACTCGCATTATATTATACTCGCGTTTTATTATACTCGCATTTATTTATACTCGCAGATGATAACCGGCTTAAAAAATAGTTTGGACATTCAAGAACAACATAACCTATTAATATCATTGATTTTATATTGGTAAAATATAATTTTTATAAGTTGAAAATGTCAAAATTTGAGCAAAGTAAGCGTCATTTGCGGGAAGTATTAGTTTACTTCTTTAATTTAATGAAATCTGCTGCTGAGGCGCATCAATTGCTCGTAGAAGCAGACTTGAAAGGAATTGTTTTTCCGTAATTGAAATCGTTTCGGAGGTGATCGTCATAAATTTAAAAAATCATCCTTTTAAGGACCACTCTACCGCACATTGATGCAATACTGTCTCATCTAGCGAAGTGCCTTTTGATTCGTTTAAAATATTCGTTTGTTCGTGAGTAAAATTCGGCTTAAGTTCATGATTATTGTATTAGTGCAACACAGATATGCCATTTACCTACTTGGGTGCGAGAATGAAAAAAATTGAGAACTCCTAATAAGGATGCAGAGTGATTTGTTGTGATTTAAAAAAAATTTTCGATAAAAATAAAAAAATGTTTTTTTTCTTTCTTTTCATCTTGCTGTACCTCTAAAATCATAGTAGCTAAAAATCTGTAAAAATTCTGAGGAGTAACTACTACTACAAGGATAAAGTCTACAGAGTTTCAAATTTTTTGAACAATTACTTTGGCTAGAATAAAAAATTAATCGTTCAATACCAAAAATCCCATGTTATTCCAACGGGAAACTTACATCGCTGTGCGGCAAGGGTTAAAATTGAGATAGAGACCTGAAACTTGGAGGATATTTTTTTTTATTTATTTCGAACCATATAAGCCTCTGGGAGCATAAAAATTCGAAAAAGTCCAAAATAAGAACCACCCTAATATATATAGAAAGTGTAGATTTGTCATATGTTTCACGAACAATGTGGACATTCTTGGCGATATTTATTCTTTGTAGTGTCATTTTTAACCAATCAAAGCCGTGCTTTCTTGCCATGAGTTTCAAAAAACCAATTCAATTGTCCGAAGAGAAATTTTTTCTCAGTGTAGTAATTTCTAAAGATCAGCTGTAAACTATTATGATTGTTTGTCTTTGATGTTTATCTGACAATACCTACCGTAACTGCAAGTTGACAAGAATCTACGGTACTTATTTGATGTTAAGCTAACGGCGAAATGTCAGTGTGTAATTATTTTACGCCAACTTTTGGTCAATTCGAACGAAACTTTTTGTACTTTGCGCTTTTTTCCACAACTTTCTGTCAACGTCGCAAATTGTTTATTTATGAAACCTAGGCTGCTGGACAGTCTGGCTGTGACGTCAAACCCACCTCCATCACTCGACACCTCTAATTAGCTTGTCTAATTAGCTTGAAGCTTGACTATAGGAATGCGTTAGTTGGGTTACTGTGTGATTGCATGCTACTTAATAATAGCATCTTAGTAATGTTTGATTGATTTATGATATTTTAGGACAACCCGGTGTGTTGACGAGAAGCAGGGCTATAAAGGGTGGTAGCAGTTGACCCCTTCAACCGCGAGGACGCGGAAGACCATCAGGAAGGCCGACTGTAAGAAGCGACCATATTGTCCCGGAAACCTAGGCCGCTGGACAGTCTGGCTGTGACGTCAAACCCACCCCCATCACGTAACACCTCAGTTACCCCCACAGGTCAAGGGACCCGAGGGCCTCAAAGGCAGAGGCAGAGGGATTATTATTGTAAGGGACGGTTGAGCGGTCACATTGTCGGATAGATATAGATATACCTACAGTTACTTACGTTGAACATGGTCGGGTTTAAACTTGTATAATAAATACTTCTTTGGCTTGAATCTTGCGTTAGTTATTTCTTACATAAATATAAATTCAAAAAAATTTTTTCAAAAAATTTTCCAAAAAATGAAAAAAAAAAAAAAAAAGGCCATTCGGCAGCCGAAATGGAAGGTAGATTTTTCAATTAATCGATATAAAAAGTTAGTTTTATACATACATATCTTGTTAGTGTAGAGAGACATCATAGTGTATAGTCATGATATAAAATTAGACTCGTTTTCTAAGAGTGAGGGTAAAAAAGGACAACGATTATTTTCGATAGAGAACTTCAGATAGTTGATTTGACATAACATTATATAGATAATGTACCAAACTAACCTTCACATAAATAAAGCATTGAAAATTTAATTAGTATGAGATCGTAATTGTAATCGCTGTTACCATGTCAAGACCAGTTATAATTATAGGACGTACAGGTATGATTGAAACATAATAAATAATATAAGTAATACTTTTAAAATAAAAAAGAGCTGTGAAATTTACAGGTTATTTTGTTCACAATAAAATACACGTGACCAAATTGTATTATAATGGGAAATTCATAAGATATGTGGAAAGAAATGGTCAAAACATGAAACTTAAGGTCATAAATTAAAGATTATTAGACAAACTTTCAGATACTTTTTACAGAAATTGTCTATAAATATTAGTTTTGAAGTTATATGAGCTTTAGCAGTGATTAAAAACTGACTTCTACCAAAAATCATGAAAATTTTCAACAGCCATAATTTCAAAACTATTCAAACAATTCAGCCCATCTTCGAACTTGATCAAGGTAATTGCCTACAGAATAAGTGTGAAAAATTTCATAAAGATCCGAAAAGAACTGTGGGTGCTACCCGAGTCGAAAATTTAGACCTGTTTAAATTGTATTTTTTTCTAACAATTCTCAGAAAATTGAGTGGTCAAGAGAGTCTGCTCTATAAAATACCATATGAACTGGACGTCTGGTTTGACTGTAAATAGTGGAGTTTTGTCCCATTTTCACAGGATTACATTCAAACCAGGCTTCGGATAATAATAACAATTTAAATAATATTAATAATTATTTTTCTTGTACCGTGCCTAGGGATGCAGGTTCGAACCCTACTGGGAACAGGATTTTTTTTTTTTAATAAAAATAATAATTCTATCATTATAATAATAATTATTATTAATATAATAATATTATTAATTCTAATTGTAATTACAGTTAATAATTGATAATAATTGTTTAAAAAAAAAAAAAAACGAGTGAGCCTCACAGACATAACGTCACAATAGAAGTGAAACTTTTTTAGCATTTAAGTCGGTCCAAATAAATAAATAAATTAATATAAATATAAATATATATATAGTATTGGCCATTAGATCTTGTCGGATAGTACAGCATTGGGAAAAAAAAAATCTCTGAAAATAAAGCTATGTATAACTAGTTTTTTACTAAATGTAAAAATTTAAAAAACAATAAATTGCAAGAAGAAAATTCAATATTTCAAAATATATTTATGTTAATTAAATGTAAAATTATAAATATGAATTGTAAAATGACGGAATAAAATAAATATGAATTGTAAAATGACGGAATAAAAAAAAGCCCGAATAAAAAAAATTTCTAGATTTGTAAACCACTAAAAAAAAACATGGTCACTATCTAAAAATTTTTGTGTATATTTGAAAATATTTGTAATTAAAAAGAACTAAATTAAAAAGTTGTTGAAAAGTAATAAATATAAATAAAGATATACCTCCATAAAAATTACTGTATAAAATTTAATTTCAATGAATAAAAAACATAAATAATTTTGAAAAACTGTAATTATAAAAGTATAAAATCATTTAAATATATTTAAAATAATTTCTTTAATTGAATAAATGAATAAATGAAAGTATGTAATTTTAAAGAGAACAAAAAACAATTACTATGAAAAAAATAATTCTAAAAACAAACATTTGCACAACTAGACATGGATATAAAAAAATTATGTCAAATGTACATCTCTATAAATAAAATATCTATAAAAAATTAACTGTTTTTGAACATCTCTATAAAATATGATATCTCTAATCAAATTTAATTTGATATTATATTTTATAGAGATGTTCAAAAACAATTAATTTTTTATAGATATTAGGTAGATTTTTTTAAAAATCTAACTATTGTATTTGTCCTCATGGTCGATTTTACAAGGGATTTCGTCATAAACTATCATAATTAGTTGAGTAGAGTTCAAAAATACCACTCGTTGAAAAATTTATATATGTATGTATATGTATATATATATATATATATATATATATATATATATATATATATATATATATATATATATTTATGTCATAGAACCGACTTTTGAGGACACGATTGCGTCTACAATTCTTATCCGATCTTAATGAAATTTCCTACACTTATTCTATGTGTGATTACCACGGTTAAGTTCAAAGATGGGCTGATTCGGTCGATTAGTTTAGAAGTTATGGCTGTCTGAAATTTCAACGATTTTTCGAAAAAATCAATTTTGAATCACTTTCAAGTCCATATAACTTTAAAACTACAGCTCATATATAATTTTTGCAAAAAGTATTTTAAAGCGTGACTAATAAGCTTTAATTTATGACCTCAAACTTTATATTTTGACCATTTCTTCCAATAATTTCAATGGAATCAAAAAATGTTGAAAATATGGTTTTCATTTCACAGAACTTATGCTTGTTCCATTATAATCCAGTTTTATCAGTTGTATTTTATTGTGCACAAATTAACCTGTAAATTTCACTGCTATTTTATATTTTAGAAGTATTTCTTTTATTACTTATAATGTATCAAATGTACCTCTACTCCCAATGATTATCACTTGTCTTGTCATTACGATAGCACCCACAGTTCTTATCGGATCTTGATGAAATTTTTTACACTTATTCTATAGGCGATTACCTTGATCAGGTTCAAAGATGGGCTGAATCCCTCGAATAGTTTTGAAATTATGGCTGTTTGAAATTTTCATGATTTTTCGTAAAAATCAGTTTTTAATCAACGCTAAAGCTCATATAACTTCAAAACTAATATTTATACACAAATTCCGTAAAAAGTATCTAAAAGCTTGACTAATAATCTCGCATTAATGACCTTAAGCTTTATGATTTGACTATTTCTTCCAATAATTTGATACCCTTGAACTTTTTAATGAAATCAAAAATGTTGAAAATATGGTTTTCATTCCACATAACTTATGAATTTCCCATTATAATACAATTTTGTCACGTGTATTTTATTGTAAACAAAATAACCTGTTAATTTCACAGCTATTTTATATTTTAAATAAAAGTATTACTGTTATTTGAACTGGGCTTGTCATGGTAACAGCGATTACAATTATGATCTCATACTAATTAAATTTTCAATACTTTATTTATGCGAAGGTTAGTTTGGTACATTACCTATATAATGTTATGTCAAATCAACTATCTGAAGTTCTCTATCAATAATAATCGTTGTCTTTTTTTACCCTCACTCCTAGAAAACGAGTCTAATTTCATATCATGACTATACACTAACAAGATATGTATGTATAAAACTATATTTTTATATCAATTAATTGAAAAATCTACCTTCCATTTCGGCTGCCGAATGGCTTTTTTATTTATTGCAATTAAATTTTATACGGTAATTTATATGGAGGTGTACCTTTATTTATAGAAATTAAATTTTATACAGTAATTTATATGGAGGTGTGTCTTCGACATCGAAATCGAAAATGGAGCTTGTAGGGAATTTATTCAAGTTTCTTAAACTGCCCTTTAAATTACTGTGCGACCATTAGTTGCTTAGATATCGATAATCAAAGACAAAAGGACCCTTTTTCATTTGAAGACTGATATCTCAGCAGCAAATTGTTGTACAGAGAAAACAAAAAAAGAAAATTGCAGCTAAATAAATTTCCTAAACGAGCCATGAATTGGTTTTTTCGAAAAAAATTTTCCCGGCCCCGTAGACCTAAAAAACAAAACTAAAAAATTAAGAAAAATTTTGTCTCGAGCTATTTCTTATGATTCCGCAAAAACTGTGGTTCAAAAAATTATTTTATCGGAAGATCTTTAAACTAGAGATTTCAAGCTTTAATTTGCTTCTTTATTTTTCCGATACGATCATTTTTCACGAAAATACAGCCTTCCAAAAATCACTAAAAAATTTATAAAATTTACTTATTCCTTTAATTTTGTGGATAAGTGTATTTTAAATACATAACTTTTGGCCGTTTTTCGTATATAAAAAATATATTTATTATATAGTCAAAATGTATATCACAGGAGGGTCGGAGCAGATAAATAATGACTAAAAAATCCAACTGGTTCAGGCTGGAGTACCAAAGGCACTATCTGTCAGGTTTTAAGATGATGAAAGGGCTCTAATTTTTTGTGAGGGTGGGTAGGGTAGGGGGCAGCAGAAAAATAATGATTAAAAAAACCAATTGGTTCAGGCCGGAGTTCCACGGGCACTAGCTCTCAGATTGTTCGATGGTGGAAGGGCTCAGATCATTTTTTTTGGGGGGGGTGGGAATAATGAATAAAAAATCGAACTGATCCAGGCTGGAGTACCGAGGAATCTAACGGACAGATTGTTCGATGATGCAAGAGCTCAGATTCTTGTGGTCGGAGGGGGGGGGGGGGGGCCAGAGCAGAAAAATATCTGAGCGTTTCTGTCATAAAACAATCTGTCAGCTAGATCCCTCGGTACTCCAGCCTGGACCAGTTGGGGTTTTTAGTCATTATTATTTCTGCCCCCCCCCCCCCCCGCACACGAAAACATCTGTGCCTATCTATCATCGAACAATCTAAGTGCTAGTGCCCTTGGTACTCCGGCCTGTACCAGTTCGATTTTTTATTCATTATTTATCTGCTCCGACCCCCCCCCCCCCCCGAACGCAAAAAAGACATGCCTAAATAACGAAAATATATTTAAAATATATACCACATATATGTTAATTACATTTGGTCATATATATATTTTCCGTAAAAAACATTATATGTGATATACATAGGGTTTCACCGGAGATCGAGATTTTTCTCGTCTCGTCTCGATTTTACGAGACGATACACTTCCAAAGTTATTTTGACGTACCGAGACTACATACTGCGAGACCCGAGAGTCTCGTTTTTTGTCTCGTTGAGATTTTTCCAGCCAGGATGTAAATAGACAAGAAATATCAACGGTTAATTTTTTTCTTAAACAAAAAAAAAGGTCTGCGTAGGTAACTACACACTTATGAAATGTAAAATATGGTGACCATTTGTAAAATGTCGAATGTCATAATTTTGAGTTTTCAGTATTTAACTTATTTAAAAAAATAAATTACCAAGTGAAAATGAACGGTAATAAAATGTTCTCTCATCTATTTTTTTATGCTGAATTTTAAAATGAAGACTTGTTGAATATATATTAGGGTGGCGAAAAACTCACTATTTTTTTTCTAGTCTCGAATAAGAATTTCTTAACAACACATTTTAAGAATCCTCTCCAAAAATTAGCTTGATAAAAAATTTTTAAGGAGTCGCTCTCGAATTTCGTAAATTTCAAAAATGAACAAGATACAAATTTTTTTATTTTCGAATTTTCTTTCTTGTGACAGCAATAGTTTATATTTGTAAGCGACATAACTTTTGCTCTTACTCGAGCCATGTCAAACACATCAGCTCCAAAAGTCAATTTTTTCATATATTTTTGTTAATAGTGAAAAAACGGCTCATCTAACGAAAAATATGCATCGAACCAATTTTTTAGGTAATTTCGTTTTCTACCAAATTGTTCATTACACTTATATAACTAGTGAACTGTTTATAAGATACAAACAGTTGAATATTTTACGTTAAAAAGTATTTGTACTATATCAAGCTTACAAATTTTTTTATTGTAAAATGTTCAACTGCTTGTATCGTATAAACAGTGCGCTTTAGCAATATACGTGCGATAAATAATTTTGTAGAGGACAAAATTTCCTAAAAGATTGGTTTGATGCATATTTTTTGTGAGATGTAAAGTTTTTTCACTATAAACGAAAATGTATGAAAAAAGTGAAAAAATTAACTTTGGGAGCTGGTACAATCGACATGGCTCGAGTTAGAGCAAACTCGCTTCATAGTCTTTCAAAAAACAACAAATACTCTACAAATAGAAACTGGTTTCAAAACGATAGCTTAAATTCCGGCTACGTTATAGCAATTTAAAAAAAAATTATTCGATTTAGATGCTTATTAAGTGGGAAAAATTTAAAATGAAAAAGGGATTACTTAGAATTAAGGGGGCAAACTCTGAGAAAATTTTTAACTTCCCGCTAAGAAAATCGAAGATTTTGAAAAATTTCGGGAAGTTATTGTTTTCACCCCGATTTACGAAAATCGAAATTCCAACAGATGTCGACGTTTTGAGGTTCTAGGAAGCTATTCTGACTGAATTCAAGATGATGTCCGAGTGTATGTATGTACGTACGTACGTACGTATGTAAATATTCTGTAACTTTTGAACGGATCAACCGATTTTGATCGTCAAGGTGTCATTCGACGCGGCTTGTTAATTACTATGAGCACTGAAAATTTGAGCTTAATCGGTAGGGTACGTTCGGAGATATTTCAAAAATAAAATTTTTTAAAAAATGTTTTTTTTTTAATAACTTTTAATTCGCTCGATGGATTGATTCCAAAATCTAATCAGCTCTAAAACTTTATAAGCCGCGTCGAATGCCACCTCAGCCATCAAAATCGGTTCATTCGTTCAAGAGAAACCGTGAACGACAGAATTAAAAAAAAAATTTTTTTTTAGTTTTTTTGAAATTTCTCAAAAACGACTCCATAAATCAATTTTAAAATTTGATCAGCTCTGGAACTCAATAAAACGCGTCGATTGTCACCTCAACCGTTGCAATCGGTGGATTCGTTCGAGAGATATCGTTGGAGAAAAAATGGTAAAAAACGTTATTTTTCAAAAACAAAGGCACTCAAAAGTATTTTCGAGCTCGAAGATTCGGTCTGTCAGTTGACCCTGCGGGCCAGCCCCAAAACTTCCCGCAGTTTTCGAGCTTCTTGAGCTCAAAACCATTGTTGAGAATAAATTTTCGAGGTCTTCGAGCTCGAAAATACTTTTGAGTGCCTTTGTTTTTGAAAAATAACGTTTTTTACCATTTTTTCTCCAACGATATCTCTCGAACGAATTCACCGATTACAACGGTTGAGGTGGCAATCGACGCGTTTTATTGAGTTCTAGAGCTGATCAAATTTTAAAATTGATTTATCAAGTCGTTTTTGAGAAATTTCAAAAAAACTAAAAAAATAATTTTTTTTTAATTCTTTCGCTAACGGTTTCTCTTGAACGAATGAACCGATTTTGATGGTTGAGGTGGCATTCGACGCGGATTATAAAGTTTCAGAGCTGATTAGATTTTGGAATCAATCCATCAAGCGAATTAAAAGTTATTCAAAAAAAACATTTTTTAAAAAATTTTATTTTTGAAATATCTCCGAACGTACCCTACCGATTAAGCTCAAATTTTCAGTGCTCATAGTAATTAACAAGCCGCGTCGAATGACACCTTGACGATCAAAATCGGTTGATCCGTTCAAAAGTTACAAAATATTTACGTACGTACGTACGTACATACATACATACACTCGGACATCATCTTGAATTTAGTCAAAATAGCTTCCTAGAACCTCAAAAAGTCGACATCTGTTGGAATTTTGATTTTCGCAAATCGGGGTGAAAACAATAACTTCCCGAAATTTTTGAAAATCTTCGATTTTCTTAGCGGGAAGTTAAAAATAGTTAATATTTTCAAAATGCCCTGATTTATGGAGCATTCCACGTCAAATTGGACGCTTAAAAAAATTTTTGTTTTTGATTTTCGTTTTTTTTTTTTTGCATTTTCTAATACCCCTCAAAAGAGATTTCCTGGTAAATTTTGAAATTTTTTTGATCACTGGTTCAAAAAATATCGAATTTAAAAAAAAAACGCACTTTTTTGGTTTTTTGCTCATTAAATTCTTAACAATGGTCGAAATTTAATTTTTTTTTAATTTTCGTTTTTAGATGGCCTTTACAGAAAAAAATACAAAACAAATATTCAAAGTGTTTTTAATTTGTGAATATTAAGTTTTCAATCATTTTTTTAAAACTGTGTTTATCCTTCGATTTTCTTGAAGATTTTCTATTTTAAACTTCTATTCATTCTGCAACTTTTTAACCCGACCCGGTAGTGCGACTTCCATAATTATAATATAAAAATGGTTGCAAAATTATGTCATAAATGTTTAAATATCTTTTTAAAAAGTAGTAGGATGAATAGAAGCTTAAAATAGAAAATCTTCAAGAAAATCGAAGGATGCACACAGTTTTAAAAACATGATTGAAAACTTAAAATTCAAAAATCTTGATTAAAAACACTTTAAATATTTATTTTGTATTTTTTTTCTGTAAAGGCCATCTAAAAACGAAAATTAAAAAAAAAATTAAATTTCGACCATTATTAAGAAAGTTATTTTTTATTTATTTATTCATTCATTTATACCTAATAACAAAAATAAGTAGAAATAATTATGACTAGAATTAATCCCGTCAAAGCCCGTTTACATAAAAAAAAGATACACCAGCATCTCATACAATATATCAATAAAATTAATAATTATAAACATAATTACATATATAAATTCAGTTTCAGTTACATTTTTTCTATTCGTATTGATTATTTATAACATAGATTCTTAAAAATACTTAGGCTTTTAGCTGATGTTTTTTTTATCGGTAGCGAATTCCAGAAGTTAATACTTGTTAGAAATGACTTCTGATAATGATTATTGTGACGAAATGGTACCCATAATGAATTTGTTTTTCGAGCAAGTTATGAGCAAAGAACCAAAAAAAGAGCGGGTTTTTTTTTAAATTCGATATTTTTTGAACCAATGATCAAGAAAATCTCAAAATTTACCAGGAAGCCTGTTTTGAGGGGCACCAAAAAATACCAAAAAGTTAAGAAAATCAAAAACATAAATTTTTTAAACCATCCAATTTGGCGTGGAGTACACCATATATATCAAAATAGTAGTTTTTATTTTATGAACAATTTAACTTTGTCTTTTAATCGAAAAAAGTGTGTTCAAATAAATCATTTTATAAACGTGGCATTATATTGGAATTTGACATTTTTTAATTTTTTCCGTACATACTAGTAATTAACGAGATTTGACGAAACGAGACGAGACAGACAGTAACGAGACGAGACCGAGATCGAGACGAGAGTTTGGAATTCTCGCCTTGTTTCGTCTCGTGTGAAACTCTAGATATACATTTTGACTATATAATAAATATATTTTTTATATACGAAAAACGACCAAAAGTTATGTATTTGAAATATATTTATTTTATATGCGAAATATATGTGCGTATATTTCACATATATTCTAATTACATTTTATTTATATGCCACATATATTTCACGTACATCATGAAATATATTGTTTATATTTTTTATTGCCATGGGGGCTTGGCGTGAGCCTGGGTCGAACCGTTGGGCGAGCCTTGGCTCAAGCCTTGGATGATGGCCATGTTCCAAGCCTCAGGAAACAAAAAAATCGAGGCTTGAGCCGAGCCTCGGGAAAAAAATAACCAGGCTCGGGTACAGCCTTCAGAAACGTAAGAATCAGATCTGGGCCAAGCCTTAGAAAATCGAAAAATTAGGCTAAAAATTGGGCTAAAATTTTGGGTACTAAAAATTTAGACTCGGACCGAACCTTTGAGTACAAAAAATGAAAACATGTCCAAGCCTTGGAAAACCAAAAATCGTATTCAGATAAACCCTCGAAATACAATGGAGGAAGACTGGATGTAGAATATTTATGAAATGTATTAAAAATGTGTAATTGATTGGCTAATATTAATTTTTTTAACGTTTAATTTTACATTATGACTTTTAATTTTTTATTTTTTTAGTAAAATAATTATTACAGTAGATAATATTGCTTTATTCTTCAAAAGAATATAAATAATTTAAATTGCAATCAATATATTATCAGTTCAGTCTTAAACTTATTCAGAATACCAAGAATCTTATAGAAAATATGATTAAATCTAATATTACATACTATAATTATCATATTATTTAACAAGCTATTTCAATTTTCAAAACCTGTACGTATGTGCATTTTCAAAACAATGTCATATGTATCTTTAGTAGAAAGTAAAAAAACTTTAGGTATTTATATTATAATAAACTCGCACGTAATTAAATATTATCAGTAAAATTTTAAAGTACAAAAACAACTAATTTTTTTAATAATAAAATTTCAAACGCATGGTTTTTGTATGTAGGTAAATTTCCAAATACTGTTCCATCAACATTGAGTTCACTTCTATATTTTTGTAATTCTCTGGTGGTCCGGTTTTACATTACAAGAAGTTCAAGATCTAAAATCGGGGAGTGCTATAGTTTCTGCTATAGTTTTTACTTCTTTTAGACTGAAGATCACAAAAAAAGTCGATTAATATCAAGTGATATGAGCAGATATATGTATATATACACGCAGATTGAGACGTCCTACCTTTCTCCGTGGTGTGTCTACTATTTTTCGCCAGATCTGGACCTGAACGTTTTAATTTTTGCCTCTGTTTGTGGGAAGAATGCCACATGCGCTAATTTTTATCATTTTTTTTTTTATAAAGAAAAAGAAACGGCTTTCTTCTCTCTAAGTATGGCAGAAATTTAAACTTCCGGAACAGGTATGATGAAATAGTATATTAGACACCTAGGGCAGTAAAGTAAGAACTGTCTCAGATTACATGTAATTGTTGGCTGAGGCAAAGCCGACTTACAGCCTTTAGACAAGAAAAAAGTGTCTCGAGCCAAGAACAAACTTTCTTGGCCCAAGGAAGTTAGTTCTTGATTTAAAAAATTATTTTTCTTAGTTCAGAAACTTTCTTGTTTTAGCTCAAGACATTTTTTCTTGACGCAATAAAATAACAATCTTCAGCTAAGAAAAAAATTTTTTGAATTGAAATAAATTTCTTGGCCCAAGAAAGTTTGCTCTTGGTCTAAAGAATTTCTGTTTCAGACTAAGAATTTCCTTTTTTTCTGTGTATCTCAAGATGTGTGAATTTCTTACTTATGGTATCGTACGCAAGAATATTTAAGATATCTTGAACACGTGCAATGAAAAGTGTCTGAGGCATTTTTTGCACCAGTAACTTACAGAAGGTACTTACGCATAGCTTGCTCAAGATCTGCTCAAGGTTAATTTTGAGCTTTGAGCAAGCCATGCGCAACTATTTTCAACTATAGTCTTCCTCCAGAATTGAATTATAATCTGGCACGAATTTCTTGTGTAAGATTTGCACTAGGCTTGCAATTTAAATCTGGTCACAAGTATCTACAGCAAGACTCATACGTAGAAAAAGACACTAGCACTTATCGATCTTGAGACCAAACTTGTTCAAGAATTGAAAAAAATTGTTTTATGAGTTATAATTAAAATTCAAAAGTGACCTTCATAAAGACCTCCCTTATTTTTATATAAATATGAAGAACTAAAAACATGGATTCTTGTAAATCAATATATAATATTAACTCATCAATCATGACCGCTGCAATTCTGATAAATAAAATAGATATTACCTTGGCGTCGTTCCTTGTATCGGCTTTTGTAAAGCTTTTCTAACTATTAAAGCTGTTATACAGGAAAATAGCAACCACGAAAATATAAATCTCCACCAATAATTTCTTAAGCACATACCGAAGGGTATTAACCAAACTGCTATTAGTGTAACAAACTGAAAGTCATAATTATAATAAATATATGAAATGATAACGATGATTAAACATTCAATAACTTTAATACCTGATAAGATTTAAAGTATCTTTTTTTCCATTCAACAAGCAATACTTGAACGACAATCAATGTTATGAATAATATAAGTAACATTTCGGCATGCATGGATTCATGTCCTTGATGTAGTTGATGTAATTTGATGTGCTCAGCCCTACACATGTAAAAATTTTCGTTAATAATCATGAAAATTTATTTGTAATTATTTATTATTGTATGCTAAATAATGTAGAAGCTATGTAATTTTTTCATGAATCATAATCAACTTTTCATTATTTAATTACCTTTTTCGTTCTTCTGGAGACATTTCCTCTTCACTCTGTAAGAATAAATAAAATTATCATTTCATCTTTCATAGTCTGGCATATCATTCAAACTATGTGTTGACTAATTCTCAAGGTTAGGTAGTTCTATGAACTTAACAAAATATCAAGTAATCATAATATAATATTAAAATTATATTGAAAGTCAACTTTTCGAGTATATACCTTGTTTGGCATTATATGTAAGTCCATTATGGTTGATTACTAACTAATAGTCAAAATAGTAATCTAGATTACGTTATTAAAATTCGAACATCGAATAAATAAGTAATAAAAACATCTATTCCGGAAAGTCGAATTTGTAAACATTACTGTTTTTTTTTTTCACTTTGTAAATGCGCCATCTAACGTTGATAACTGATTTAGAGAATGGAAAATGCATTAATACCCTAATAGCTACTTTGTTATGTCCTCAGTGGCCTCAGGTGCCTCCACCTGTTAATTAATTAGTGAACTTGAGATATATAAATAAGCGCGCATTTAAATTTCATTTGAAATTATATATTAATACCTTACAAAATTTATTGCGTTTTATCAATATTTAGTCAATAATTTAAATAATAAATCGTCGTGGCACATAATTATTAAATTATATATTTTCATTATGAGAAAGTTTAAATAAATAATTCTTTATTTTGGATTCAGAGAAATATAAATACAGTTTGAGTGGTCTTGGAACGTTTCCTGTCACCCGATACTTAAAACCTAAACAAAACACATGCATAAAAATCATGAATAGGCCTTTGTTCTACAGTTAACAATAAATATGGTAATAAACAAACGCATACTCTATAAACAAATAAGAAAAGGAAATATATAATAAATAAATGTTACTTACAAATGAAAACCGTATCACAAGAACTTAAGTATTATTGTTAATATATAGTTATATATTAAATAAAGAGTGACTCGTATAATAAATAAATTAATGAAAATATAGAAATATAACATTAGAATAATTATAATAATGTTTCATGATAAATGATAACGTCAATCGTATTAAATTAATAAATATAGAATAATTATAGAGGAATATCCTCTGATAGCCTAGAATATTTAACTGGAAGATTGTATCCAAGTTCAGGAAAATAGAATATAAATAAAATAAGTAATAAGTAAAATCGTAGAATGGATAAAGTAAAGAACGTAAATGAGTAAGCTTATATCTCAAACTTGTATTAGTAGAAAGTATAAATGTCTAAGTATATTTAGTAAAGAACATAGATATATATGTATATATACATATAAGCATGAGTGTGAACATGAGAGTAGTGGGGAGAAGTTGGAGAGTGGAGCGTCAGATATCTCTCTGCCTTCTGATGTAACTTCACTTCTCTCCAAAAACTATTGACGAGCACAACTGTTATTACTGATCAAATCTTATCTACACTTTATTGTTACGTCCTGGTTGATGATTTGGCGCTGGCGTAGTTGAGCGGTTGATTTAAAATAGACGTAATGAAAACTTACATATAATTATAAATAATAATTTGTATAGGTTGAACAGCCACCATTTGGTGGTTGAAATAAACTGGTTGTTTGATTATAATATATTATTTTATATATATCTGAATCCGATTTATTCAATTGTAAAAGAATAGCTATGAATAATTTGTAAATATACAATTTAATCAATTTATAAATTTGTTTACGTACTCTTAACAATAACTTCAAAAGGGTGAGAACGAAGTTGAGTTTTTAATATTGAGCCTGACTGCTCTCTATGATTGTATGTTTCAGACTGCATTCTCTTGATCGAAAAAAACTAGCGTGAATTTCTTATCAATACGAGGCGCTCGGGCATCAGGCCCGCGCATCGTTCGATATAGAGGGGTGGATCAAGATAAGCAATATTCTCGAATGATCCATTCTCCGTTCTCACGCTTTCTTCGTTTTTGTTATTAACAAATGAGTCACTTATCTATTAACAAAAGTTATCTTAGAACAAAATAGGTATTTGTGCAGCTACACGTCTCGAGGATTTACTCGAGGCGTCAGCGCTTATTTGTACATAACAAATATTAAGAGAAAAATAACTTTATCAATATGTTTTAAATATTCTAAATAATATTATACTATTTTATATTCTATTATTTTATATTATTATATTATATTACGTCCTATGATATAGAGTGACTTATTAATTATGCCACTTGCTAAATTATCAATATAAATCTTAATTAATTAGTTAGGTCTCAGATCAGTCTCTCAACAATGAGTATTTAAAAATAATCAGAGACATCTGCCGAGCAGGCTGGGACATAACATTATAATAAAACTCAGTCTTCAGATAAAAGTTATTTTATCAATTACATCTATCCTTATCCATAATTTCATTATTTCACTAAATAATAATCATAATCATCATCATCATAGTCAACAATAAATTTATCACTGTTTTTCAAATTCAAAATTGGTCCCGCGTGACAACAAACTGCCCACTGTCCAGGAGGTAGCGTCAGCTCTGATCCTAGTAACCTCCCAGGACATAACAACTTTACTTGGAAATTGACAGTAATTTGACATTGAAATTGCCTGAAATTTGCTGCCCGAATTTGCTGATAATTTGACAGCATAAATTAAAAAGAAAAATTTGCGGTTAATTTTTGCTCAATTAAAAGGAAACTTTTGACTAAAAAAAAAATTCGATAATGTTCATTCTTACCATTTCCGAAGATAAGCAAATTTAAACATAAAATTATCTACAATTTGACGGTAAAAAAATACTTAAAAATTTTTCAAGTCAAATTAACAAAAAATTGACATAAAATTTGCCTGAAAATTAACAACTTTTTTCTAGTCAACTTTTGAAATGAATTTGTATTCTAATTCAGGCAGTAAATTTACGTCAAATTCAATAGCAAGTTGCTTACAAATTGTCGTAAAAAACGGAAAAGTCCAAAGTTGACAGACATTTGACGAAAGATTCAAGGAAACTTTTGTAAAGTGAACTTTTGCTATAGGGATCGTGCAAGAGCTGTAGAGGCAGCACTTTCGTTGAAAGTAGAGCGCCCTAGTGTTAAATAAAAAAAGTATAGTGATGTAAACATTGTAGTAAACCAATATTAGTTTTTTTTTTTAAATAAAAAAAAAATAAAATTTGGGTGTTTACCGATTAAAAATAATCGAGTTCGAGGTCAAAACGATAAAAAAGGCCAAAAATTATTTGAATCTAGTCATATTCTAAATAGCGATTAAGAAAATTGACCTTTATGCTATTTGCTGAGAAAAATTACAAATAAAGTGATGGTAAACAGTATTAGTTTAGCATTATTAGTGTCTTCAATTATTTATTTTTTTTTTAAATAAAATAAATTTTTGAGATGTCTTCATCAAAAATATCGCGTTGTATTCGCGGTTGTTCAAAAAACACCGCGTGGATAACCTTCAAATGTCAAAAATACGATAATTGTAACACTGTAAACATTGGAAACACTGATTTGGGCGAAAATTTTGCATCTTGTAACCGATTGCTTATGTGAATCTTCGGTTTCTATTACATTTAGAACATGACTAGATTAACTATTTGTCCTTTTTGATTGTTTTGACCTCTAACCCGTGTGATGTCCCATCGCGATTCACCTGTCCTATCGAAATGACCCCTCGCGGAATTGAGAAATAAACCCTTACGCGGGCTATTCAAATATAATTATATTTATCTTATTTTAAATAAATCTTGGGTTTTTCGGGGACTTAAAATAAAAAACATCTGGTCACTCGAGGCTCGTCTAGAAAAAATTATAAATGTTTGTAATATTGTTAAAGTAAGGAACTTATGTCTGAAACCTTTTAAGCACATTATTTGCTAGAATTAAGAGAAAATTTTGTAGACGTTTGAGTTAGTTATTTATAAATATTTTATGTATTTCGTTTTTAAGTAATTCTAAGAGATTCGAGTACCCTACCATAAATCTTAGCTAAGAAATTTCTTAAAACCTTCAAATAAAAAACTTAAAGAATGGAGGGTAAACCGGTTAGAGACCGCAAGTATCCTTTCAAAACAAGCTTTGGATCATTATTGTAACTATCATAGTTTTCGAGATATTTAAAGAATAAAGTTAAAAAAACTGAAAAAATCGCGAAATTTTGAATTTTGCATAACTTTTGAAGAAAAATTTTCGAATTTTTTTCCTTTGACAGAATTGCGTTATATGGTAATAGAAAACTTCTGACCAAAATTCGTCCAAATCGAAAGGGGTCGATTCCAACCATTGGTCGATTTGACATGGAATGACCCATATGTATATAAACTTTTAGCGTTTAGAACACAAATTAAATTGTTAAAATTAACAAATGGTATTTAAAAGTCGTAAATAAAAAATTAAAATATTATTTATTGCTTTCATTATCAAAAACAATTGATAAAATAATATAAAACACGTTCTGTTTGATAAAAATAAAGGTAATAATAATTTATTTTTAAACAACTTTCGTGATTTAATAGTTTTTAATTTTGGAGTAACTTTCTTATAAATCTAAGGATATCAACGGTTCTATGGAAAAAAAAATTATAATAAAAACATGCACATGTAGATTTTATCGGAAGAAAACAGTGCCTTCTTTCATTTAAAAAAAAAAAATTATTTTCACAATGTATATCCGCAACAGAAAATTAAAAAAAAAATTTATTTCTTCAACATCTTTGAAAAAAATCGAAAAACAGAAAAAAATAAGAGAATACACATTTAGATTTTCGGAAAATCTACAAGTCCCTTTTTTTTCTCCAAAAAGTTATTTATCAAGTAGCTATGGCATGCCAAAGTTTCTAAGGTGAAAATGAAAAAAAAAAAAGAGGCACACTTAAATACTAACAAAATAGTCAAAACTACCAGTTTTTGTAGTATTGAGATAATTAACATATCCAGGAGAGTATTCTAAAAATTATTTTATTTAATATAACAAATTGATAGTTAAAAAAAAAATATCCAAAAACTATCCACTTTTAAATTTATTAAAACCACACATCATTCTGCATTCAAATTTCTGGTAACTTTATTTTTCCCTATGATATCCCTAGTTAAACTTTATTTCTGTCGAATGTCTGCTACTTTCAGGGTCATAACCAAAACCAGTAAACCACACGAAAATAGTATTAAAATATCAATAATCTTAAGAGTTTATAATTTTTCATATTCATATCATACTTTGAGTGTGTGAATCGTTTGATTTTTTCAACAATGCTGACGTCAGGAGAATCTTCAATAAATCATAACCTTTTAATAATAAATATGTTATGGTTAATTTAATAATTTTCAAATACATATCATATTCTAGTCTGTAAATAATTATATTATTACATATAACGTAAATTCATGGCATAATAGATTTATGAAACTAAATAATAGTAAGTAGTCTGTAATTACGATATCATATTAGTTGCATAAATTAATTGTTGTTTATTATTTAGAAAATGTTTTTTCATCGAGTTATTATTATATTATTAATATTTCTATCAATGATAGAAGGCAAAAAAAAATATGACAAAAAGGATTTAGTTACATTGAAAGAAGAGGTTCGTTCTATGTTTGATTATGCTTATTCAAGTTATCTGAACTATGCGTATCCTTATGATGAATTAAGATCTCTC
The DNA here is from genome assembly GCA_964016945.1 of Microplitis deprimator. NCBI lineage: Eukaryota > Metazoa > Arthropoda > Insecta > Hymenoptera > Braconidae > Microplitis > Microplitis deprimator. The sequence continues at coordinate 10,687,596 of OZ024712.1, read as the reverse complement.
AGTTGTAATGGTTTTGACACATGGGGAAGTTTTTCGCTTACTTTAATCGATGCACTGGATACTTTGGCTGTTATTGGAAACTTTAGTGAGTTCCGCCGTATTACTGAGATTATAAGCACAAGAAACGATTTTGAAGCGAATATAAATGTTTCTGTATTTGAAACAAATATTAGAGTAGTAGGTGGGCTTTTAAGTGCCCATTTATTAATAAAAAAAGCTGGAATGACTTTACCACCAGGGTGGCCGTGTAACGGACCATTATTACGACTTGCTGAGGACATGGCTAAAAGACTTATTGTAGCGTTCGACACACCTACAGGAATGCCTTATGGTACAGTTAACTTAAAATATGGTGTTCCAAGTGGAGAAACTACTATAACATGTACTGCTGGTATTGGAACGTTTTTACTTGAATTCAGTACGTTATCGAGATTGACCGGTGATCCGTTATATGAAGAAGTAGCTATGAATGCTGTTAAAGCATTACATTATTACAGATCAAAGATAGGACTCGTAGGTAATCACATAGATATTTTAACTGGTCAATGGACAGCTCGAGATTCCGGAATAGGTGCAGGGGTTGATTCTTATTTTGAATATTTAGCAAAAGGAACGCTTTTGCTCCAAAACCCTTTTTTGTCTAAAATATTTCATGATTATAAAGCAGCGATTGAGAAATACATCCGTCGAGAGGATTGGCACTTATGGGTATCCATGACTGAAGGCCATGTTACTCTTCCTGTTTTTCAATCACTAGATGCTTATTGGCCTGGAGTGCTAAGTCTCTTTGGAGAGACAAATGATGCTATGAAATCATTACATAACTACCATCAAGTATGGAAGCAATTTGGTTTTACACCAGAATTTTATAATATTGCTCAAGCTGAAGCTGGCACTAACAGAGAAAGCTATCCTTTACGACCTGAACTCATTGAATCTGTCATGTATCTGTACAGAGCTACTAAAGATCCTTATCTCATTCAAGTCGGCGCGGATATATTAAAAAGCTTACAACACAGTGCTAAAACTAATTGTGGATATGCAACTATCAATGATGTACGGGATCATAGGAAATCGGATAGAATGGAATCTTTTTTTCTTGCTGAAACTACCAAGTATTTATATCTTCTATTTGATCCGGATAACTTTATTCATGGTAACGGAAATAGTGGAGAAATCATTAAAACACGATGGACTGAATGTGTAGTTGGTGGTGGAGGTTATATCTTTAATACTGAAGCTCATCCCATTGATCCTGGCGCACTTGCATGTTGTAGACCAGTTCAAAGTTTTTTTTCAAAACAATCAAGTTTTGAAAAATTAAGTGATCATCGTGCAAAACTTAAAGAATACAAAAAAATAAATATTTTGCCAGCTACAGAATTGAACTCGGAACATACCCAAAAGGAAAGTAATATTGTCATACAAAAAGATTCATTTAAAAATAATATCGGAAAAGTAGAAAATGGAAGCTTTTCTGTTCTCACAAAACCTATCGTTACTAATGTCGATAAAATTTTAAACTTAAATGAGAATGTAGAAAGTACAAAAACTGGCTTACACGTTACTCAAGTAGTAAATTCCAAGGCAACCATTGATGAAGATTTTAAAAAAAATGAATTCATTGCTCAGTCACTACTTGAAAGAATTCGAAGTAAGAATATGTATCCTATTAATTCAACAATTAATAAAAATTATCAATTTTTATCATGCCAATCTCAACCATTTCTACAACGTATTTCTATTATTGGAGAATTTTTTTAAGGAGGATCTATATCAATTTTTGTTCAAGCTTTTCATTTTTCAAAAATGTTCATTTGTTTAAGAAAAAAAATGTGGACAAAGTTTCCATTTACTGCGCAAGTGCAACAGAGATAGTACCATTTGTCGACTTGAGTGTGACAGAGAAAAAAGTTCAGACCCCTCTTAACCAAAGTACTTTTTTTTAATGAACTCAAAAAAACTGTATAGTATTTAGCACAAGAAGAAAAAATGGTTGAAATATATTGAATAGAAAAAAATTAAACGAAAAATCATTCAATATTTTACTAATATGATATCTAAGAATAACTTCTTCTAAATTTTTTAAAATATTACCTTCAATTATATACTTTATACGAAACTTTTCTTGAAATTAACAATAAGGGTTGTTTAAATATTGCTATTTATTTCCGAAAACGATTTATAAATTTTAAAAATGAGTTATTTTAGTTAAATTAAAAAAAAAAAGATGAAATTATAATTTTTCCGTTATTTGTGAACATAATTTATTAATTTTTTAAATAAAATATAAAAAAAAATGGACCAAATACCTTTATTTTATTTAATTTTCATTTTAAATAAGTAAAGAATTTTCTTTTTATTAATTGATTTAATCCATTAATGAAAATACGAAGAATTAAATTTGATAAGCTTTGGAAAAATTTTTGACAAATATTTTATTTACAAAATTAATAAAATCCCTGTATCACGTGAACGAAAAACTTGAGCCACTTAACTATAAGTGGACCTTTCTGTAGAGAATCAAATTTCCTAAAAAATCGTTGTCTGCATTTTTATTGTAAATTTTGTTATTTAGTCAATATCAACTAAAAACTCAATTTATCATTAAAAATTTGCAAATCGGTTGACTCTGCGGTGCAGGTCAGCCCCAAAACTTCCCTTTATTTTCGAGCTCTAAGAACTCGAAAACGTTATTTTCAATATTTTTAACTTGACAATACCTTTGATTTCATAGGTGTTTTCAAACTTGAAAATAGTTACGTTTTATATTGAACTTGTAAAATTCAAGACATTGGAAATACTTAATGAATAAGCGTTCTTAAAAATTTTGTTCACGATTCAATGTTCAAGAAATACTAATGATGGTCAAAAAATCAATGTAATCAGGCATAGATCCAATATCAGTTATTCAAATAGGGATTTCAATAAATTTCGACTATTAGAGCATTAATATATAAAGTATCCGAGAAAAATATTGAAATAGGTGTTTTCTCAATTTTTAACTTCCCGCTAAGAAAATTGCAAATTTTCAAAAATTCGGGAAGTTATTGGTTTCACCCCGATTTGTGAAAATCGAAATTCCAATAGATGTCGACGTTTTGAGGTTCTAGAAAGCTGACTAAATTCAAGATGATGTCCCAGTGTACGTACGTATGTAAATATCTATAACTTTTGAACGGATGAACCGATTTTGATCGTCAAGGTGTCATTCGACGCGGTTTGTCAATATCTCGAAGCTGAAAAAGTTGAGCTTGATCGGTAGGGCTCGTTCGGAGATATTCCAAAAATAAACTTTTTTCAAAAATGTTTTTTTCGGATAACTTTTTATGGGCTCGATGGATTGATTCCATAATCAACTGGGCTCTGGAGCTTCATAAACCGCGTCGAATGCCACCTCAACCATCTCAATCGCTTTATTAGTTCGAGAGATATCGTTTGAGAAAAAATGGTAAAAAACGTTTTTTTTCGAAAACAAAGGCATACAAAAGTATTTTCGAGCTCAAAGAGCTCGAAAATGTATCCACAACAATTTTTCGAGCTCAAGGAGCTCGAAAACGGCGGGAAGTTTTGAGGCTGGCCCGCAGGGTCAACTGACATACCGATTTTTTTTGTTGATAATATTATTTAAACTAAAAAACGAATTGCCTGAAATTATGTGGTGATCAAAAGAAACCATAAAAAGAAAGAGTTGTTTTGATTTTAAACACATTTTAGTACATTATATTAAGATTTATCCGGGAAAAATGACGTAAATTGTTATTTTTTAAACTCTTCGTCATCGATATCTTTTGATGTAATCAACTGATTTTAATGTTCAATGTTGCAATTAGCCCGTTTTATTAAGTTCTATTATATTACCGTTATAAATAACTAGTCTTAATCCTATATAAACATAAAAAAAAGATGAAACATTAATTTTATATTTTTATTTCATATATGAAAAGGTTCATAATTTTAATATTTATACATACTTTGGTAAAATAATATTAGTGGAAATTAGTAACAATGAACGGAAACATAAAGAAGATATTTACACATATAAGTTAATAAACTTACTTTGTAGTCATCAAAAAATAAATTCTAATGGTAAAAATTTCATTTTATAAATATAACATCTCGATAAATATACAATACAGACAGCCAGTTGAGTTCAACGTGAACTGATACATAATAAAGCATATTTAGATGTTCAATCAATCACAAATGAGTAACTGGGCAAAACTAAGTATTCTGTTACGTATCGACAGCATTACCCTGTTCGGCATGACTAATATCTGTAATATCTTCGGTAAGTTTATATGGATAGTTGTTGAAATGATTTAAATCACCATCATACTCAGCTAATGAGCAACTTGGTACACTTTTAGTGGCTGTTAGAAGTTGCATTTGGTCTGGTAAAAGTGAAGTACGTTCAGTAGCACTTCCCCAAGTTTGTTGATAATTATTACGACCACGTATTCTTCGACTTAATGATAATCCCACCACTCCTAAATGCTCCTTTATATCGTTATGTACATCTGATATGTCCCACATTGCTCTATTACATAGAAAAATATTGATGATTAATGCATAATATTAACGATATTTGAATTTGCATACTTCAAACGCTTATGGTATAATTAAAGTACTGGTTTAAAGTAAAAAAATATTGCAATAATGAAATTGCAAATTATCATTCAACTAAATGAAATTCGATATTCAATAGTGCCACAGACATACAACTTATTTTTAAGCATGTCTTTTTTTGAAAAGTGCACTTGTTGTATAATTTCGAAGTAAAAGTGAATGCTTCAGTTAAGACTTTCTACGCAAGAATAGAGCATGCACAATACTTTGACCTGAACATGCAAATAAACAAATCGATTTTTGGCTCCTCGACGATAGCACGGAAAAGTACGAATATTGGACTCACTCACAGTTAGAATAATTGGTCATATTTGGTCAGTAACTTTCGTAATTTGGTCAGGGTTCTGATTCTCGGAATTTTGAGTTAAAAATTCCAAGGCCATATAAAAAATTTTAGCACGGTAAAGTCAACATTCAGCCCCCAACAACATACTGTTCGAATGGAAATTGAGTGATATTAAATGGTAAATGCGATTTATAATTTGGTCAGCAATCTGTGCGCAAGAAAAAGCGATTTTCAGTCGTTAGGCTTAAAAAAAAAAATACATAGCACCCCAAACTCGTTGGAAATCATCGTTTAGCCGTTATTTTGATGGTACCTAGGGAGAAAAAAATGGTCAAATATTATCATTAATTGGTCAAGAACAGAAAATTCAAAAAAAGAAGTTTAAAACTCCAAGGTCACCTAAAATATATTGGCACCCCAAAATCAACGTACAAACTCACTTCACAGCTCAATTTAATCGGAATCAAAATTATATAAATGGTCACCATTAATTTTTAATTGGTCATTGCTTTTCATAGTGCTATCCATTTTTTTGGTCTTAAGTATATGAACCTCGTCCCGAACATACTGTTGGAATGGAAATTGAGTGATATTAAATGAACAATGCGATTCATGATTTGGTCAGCAGTCTGTGCGCTAGAAAAAACAATTTTCAGTGGTTGGGCTTAAAAAAAAAATACATAGCACCCCAAACTCGTTGGAAATCATCGTTTAGCTGTTATTTTGATGGTACCTAAGGAGAAAAAAATGGTCAAATATTATCATTAATTGGTCAGGAACAGAAAATTCAAAAAAAGAAGTTTAAAACTCCAAGGTCACCTGAAATATATTAGCACCCCAAAAGGAACGTACAGACTCACTTCAAAGCTCAATTTAATCAGAATCAAAATTATATAAATGGTCACCATGAATTTTAATTTGGTCATTGCTTGATATAGTGCTATCCATTTTTTTGGTTTTAAGTATATGAACCCCTCCACGTTCATCAAGTTTATTTCTAACAAACAGTGAAATATTAGTACATTAAGCAATACAAATATTTTCCTATGTTTGTGAAATCATAATTAAACATGTTATACGCTGGAAATCAGGAATCTTTCGAATAAATAAAAAAAAAAATCGACAAGCAACAAGCAATTAAGTAAAAAAAAAGTTTGGGACGATCGATGTTGAATGTCAAACACACCAGATAATACTAAACAAAGAAAATCTAGTCGATGCTGCTTAATTCTGCGTATGAAGTCATTAGAAGGTTAGTTACTATTCAGATATTAGAAACCTTATTTCAGATAACTAAAAAGGACAGCGTGGGAATAGGCTTGAGAACGAACAGCTGTATTACCATAGTGGAATACTTACCGTCTGTAAAAATTTCATATTAATATGTGAAATAAGATTTCAGATAATATTACATGCTAATGTGCCCTACGCGATGTTACTGATTGTTGGTAAATGACATCTGAGAAATAGTCACCAATCAAACAAATCTAATTCTATCTTGAATTGTATGTTAACTAAAAAATACTGCGTTATTTCTAATGCAATGGATTTAAAGGCCCAGCCTCTAGATCGACCAACGCAAACGATGCTACAGACAATTGGTCAGTACAGTGTGATAACTGGTCAACACATTGTAGTAATTGGTCACCCCTCCAACGACTCTATAAACACAGTGAAGAGGTTAGGTTTGAAAATACTGCGTTAGTTTGTTCAAAATCTATTTTTAGGTACGGTGACTAGATCGATCTACGAGAATAATTGTACTGATAATTGGTCAGTACAATTTAGTTATTAGTCACCCCTTTAACGACTCTATAAAAACAGTGAAGTCGATTAGCGCTGGAAATCCTGCGTTATTTTGCATAAAATGTATTTGAAAGCCCGAGCCACTAGATTGATCTACGAAAATAATGCTAATGATAACTGTTCAACACATTGTAGTAATTGGTCACTCCTCTAACGACTCTATAAGCACAGTGAAGTTGGTAGGGCTGAAAATACTGCGTTATTCTGTTTAAAATGTTTCTTTAGGTACAGTTATTAGATTGATCTACGCTAACGATGCTACTGATAATTGGTCAGTACAGTGTAGTCATTGGTAACCCTTTTAATGACTCTATAAACACAGAGAAATGGGTAGGGCTGAAAATACTTCGTTATTTCGTTTAAAATCTATCCTTAGGTACAGTGACTAGATCGATCTACGAGAATAATTGTACTAATAATTGGTCAGTACACTGTAGTAATTAATCACTTTTCCGACAACTTTATGAACAGAGTGAAGTTGGTTAGGGATGAAAATACTTCGTTATTTCGTTTAAAATGTTTCTTTAGTTACAGTTATAAGATTGATCTACGCTAACGATGCTACTGATAATTGGTCAGTACAGTGTAGTAATTAGTCACCTCTTTAATGACTCTATAAACACAGTGAAATGGGTAGGGCAGAAAAGACTGCGTTAGTTCGTTTAAAATGCATTTTTAGGTACGGTGACTAGATCGATCTACGATAATAATGATACTGATAAATGGTCAGTACATTGTAGTAATAGGTCACTTCTTAAACGACTTTAAGAACACAGCGAAGTAGGTAAGGGCTGAAAATACTGCGTTATTTCGTTTAGAATGTATTTAGAGTCCCAGCCACTTCATTGATCTACGCAAATGATGCTACTGACAATTGGTCAGCACAGTATAGTAATTCGTCACTCCTTTAATGACTTTATAAACAGAGTGATGTAGGTTAGGGCTGAAAATACTGCGTTACTTCTTCTAAAATGGATTTAAATGCCTAGCTACTAGATTGACCCGGGAAAAACGAATTGTATATGGTCATATATAGGTCATACGGGACATGTGAATATATAATTTTCGATTGTTTGTATATATGGATGTATATAACTATATATAGGTATATATAATAATAAATGGGCATACATAAAAGTGAACATGAAAATTTTATGCATCTCGAATTCTATATGTGGCCATATATAACTATAGCTAGGTATATATAATAATATATGATCATGCATAAAAGTGAACATGAAAATTTTATTCGTTTTTCCCGGGTATATTCAAGACAGATATTTTCGAATGCGACAAATTAATGTTCCTTAGCATTGCATTCTGCAATTTTACCTGTAACTGGTCGACAAATCGCATATTTTATACAATCCCGGGAAAAACGAATTATATATGGCCGTATATAAATGTGACATATATGGCCATATATGGAAATTGGCGATATTTAACGATATATAATTTTATACGGCCATATATAGCTCGATATGACTATATATAACTTGACCTGACTATGTATAGAAATTGACAATATATGGGCATATATAGTTTGATATGACGATATATAGCTTGATATGACCATATATGATCACATAGTTATATATTTATATACAATAACAATCGAAAACTATATATTCCCATGTATCGTCATACACTTATCCAAAAAATTAAAGGAACAAGAAAATTTTATAAATTTTTTAGTGATTTTTGGAAGGCTGTATTTTCGTGAAAAATGATCGTATCGAAAAAATAAAGAAAGCAAATTGAAGCTTGCAATCTCTAGTTTAAAGATTTTTTAGCAAAATAATTTTCTGAGCCACGGTTTTTGCGGAATCATAAGAAATAGGTCGAGAAAAAATTTTTCTAAATTTTTTAGTTTTGTTTTTTAGGTCCACGGGGCCGGGAAAATTTTTTTCGAAAAAACCAATTTATGGCTCGTTTAGGAAATTTAGTCAGCTACAATTTGCTTTTTTTTGTTCTTCTGTACGACAATTTGTTGCTGAGATATCAGCCTTCAAATGAAAAAGGTTCCTTTTGTCTTTGATTATCGATATCTCAGCAACTAATGGTCGCACAGTAATTCAAAGAGCAGTTTGAGAAACTTGAATAAATACCCCACAAGCTTCATTTTCGACTTTTTAAGAAAAAAAATTTTTTTTATCCTTAATATCAATGTGAAAAGCCCACAAAAAATGGGCATATTCTGGTTTTAAAGTCAACTCATCGCTACTTTGCAAATATTGATGGAAAGGTTAATGTTGCCAGGTGTTTTTACAGTTTAATGTATCCCCAAAAACCTTGGAAATTTTCAGATTGATCCATCGAACCGTATGTCCGGGCCGATTGCTCAAAGTTTTACAAAACAATTAAAGGAACAAGTTTTGTTCCTTAAGTTGTGTAATCATCTTCAAAGTGAAAAAATTAATTTTTTCGGATTTTCTTTCATTTTTGCGTTAGATATTCAGTAAATGTGAGGTGAGGAGAAAATAAAATTATGATTCCAAAAAACGAGATAAAACAAGGATTTTTTTACTTTTTTTCTATGTTTTACTCGGATTGTTTTGTTTTTATTTTGTTTTTTTTCGCTTTTAGGAAAAATAATTTTATTTGGTTGCTATGGAATTCGGTTGCCATGGCAACGGTTGCTATGGAAACGGTTGCCACACCAACGGTTGCTATGGAAACGGTTGCTATGGAAATGGTTGCTATGGAAACGGTTAATTAATTACTGAACTTAAAAAACATAAATAGGCACGCATTTAACTTCCATTTGAAATTTACATATTGAGATCTCACAACATTTATTGCATCTTATCAATAATTAGTCGATAATTCAAATAATAAATCAATGCATTACATACTTTTTAAATTATCTATTTAAATTATAAGAAAGTTGGAATAAATAGATAAATAAATAATTATATTGTATTCGGAATAGTATATTGTACAACTAGTGCGGTAAGTTGTCGATTGCCCACGAGAGCAAATTTGCTCGTGTGGGTAATCGGCAACACCGCACGAATCGAACATACTTTTTTTATTATTAATGCGATATGAGTACTATCTTAGTGCTCGCTGTTTTATTCTCCAAGTAGCTTTTTGCTGATTCAACTGTTGCCGCGACATTTTTGTGGGTTATACGATATTCTGCATGCGACAAGTAAATTTGCGTGCGACAAGTTTACTTTTCGCACTCAAATTTACTTGTCACACGCAGATAATCGTATATTGACGGCAAGTTTTTCTGGCAAGTTACATTTAAGCTACTGCCGTATTTTGAAGCCAACTTAAAGGAAAGTATTGTAGAGCCAAGGTTTGCCAGAAACTTTCTCATTAAGTTAGCCGAAAGTGTTGCTCTACAACACTTGTAGAGCAATGACTGGCTATCAGGGTAAGAGCAAATCCATATTGTATGAAGAATTAAGAATAGGAAACGAATAAAAAATAAATTTTACTTATAACTGAAAATCATATCACAGGGACTTAACTATTATTGTTAATATATATATATATATATATATATATATATATATATATATATATATATATATATCAGATTGGGCCAAAAAATCGACTACTTTTTTTTTCTTTCGATACTGTGAAAATATTATTCCTGATGAGCAAAAAAAAATTATTGTGAGAGTTTGAGCCCTTACTATTGATTTTAACAGGTGTATCGTTACGACTTTAAGTTTTTTGAGAGAAATTTCATTTCTTACCCAAAACTCATAAATTATTTATCTGAAAAATTTGAGCAATGTATATTTTCAAAGGAAATTAAATTCCCTACATAAAAACTCTCTTAGTAAATTGACGTCAAACGAGCCGTTTCCTCGTCACCGTGCCTTAAACATTGATTTGTTTTTTAAATTCTTTGTTTCTTTTTTGGATTTTTGTAACTACTAGAAATATTAAAATTTTTTCTATTCAAGATATATATTCTTGAAGTAAATTTAGTGCTCTACAAAAAAGGTCTCTTAACATTTTTTGCTAAATTCACTCCTTCTAAAGTTATTCAGGTTATTGAAGTCGTTTTGACTCAACTTTAACCTTGAATAACTTTCGAAGGGGTGAGATTAGCAAAAAATGTTAAGAGACCTTTTTTGTAGAGCATTAAATTTACATCAAGAATAAATATCTTGACTAAAAAAAATTTTTATATTTCTAGTAGTTACAAAAATCCAAAGTAGAAATAAAGAATTTAAAAACAAATCAATGTTTAAGGCACGGTTACAAGGAAACGGCTCGTTTTACGACAATTTACTGAGAGAAATTTTTTGTAGGGAATTTAATTTCCTTTAAAAATATACATTGATCAAATTTTTCAGAAAGGTAATTTACGAGTTTTGGGTAAGAAATGAAATTTCTTTCAAAAATCTTAGTCGTAACGATACACCTGTTAACAGCAATATTAAGGACTCAAACTTGCACAATAATTTTTTTTGGTCACCAGGAATAATATGTTCATAGTATCGAAAGAGAAAAAAATAGCCGATTTTTTTGGCCCAGTCTAATATATATATATAATCCATTGAAATTCTGAAAAAAAAAGCATTCCATTGGGTCAGAGGGTAAGTAGTTAGTCCCATATGCTAGTTGTAATAGGTGGAAGGTGCTGGGAGGTCAAACTACTAAGCCATTTGATGTTTTAAATTACTAACAGAAAAATCCGACGTTGACAGATGTATTTGACGTTAACTTTAAAGGGAACTGTTGTTAAACAACTGTAGCTCTTTGTCTTATAAAAATTAATTAATTAAGTTATGATATTTAGCAGTAAAAAATTACTACAATTGTTAACAAAGAATTTTATTGTTTCTACAAAATAATACTATAAACAATATAGGCTCACTTGTCTTCAATTATAAATCAATTTTTAATAATGTATATTAAAATCATTAATAATCAACACAAAAAAAAAAAGACAAATCCTACCAAAAACAGATTCTCTGTATAAAATCGCGCCAAGTACACGCTTAAAATTTTTTACAATTAAAAAAAGATTTTTCTTACAAAAAAAAATAAATCAAATCGAAAAAATACCAAGTACCTAATGTAATTCGAAATCATGGAAAACATTTTCATAGAATTGAAAAATAAAATTGACAAAAAAAATTTCAATGTACTTGGTGTGCCTTTAAACTGAAAAAAAAAAAAAAGAATATCATTCAATTTTATAAGAAAATAATTTATATGCTTGAATAAATTTAGTAACGCACACCAAGAACATTGAAATTTTTTTTTTCAATTTTTTTTTGCAATTCTATGAAAATGTTTTCCATGATTTCAAATTACATTAGGTACTTGGTATTTTTTCGATTTGATTTATTTTTTTTTGTAAGAAGAATCTTTTTTTAATTGTAAAAAATTTTAAACGTGTACTTGGCGCGATTTTATACAGAGAATCTGTTTTTGGTAGGATTATTTTATTGTTAAAAAGATTAATAATTATTATGTTTATGTTTATTGAAAGGAAATATTATTTACTTTATTATCATGATATAACTCAGGTTGTGTGACAAATTTTAATATTCTATTTTAATTGATAATTTCGAGTCCGAGGTCATTAGAGGGGATAACACGTGAGTGATACCCATCCCTCGGAAAAACGACGTGAAATAGTCAGAGAGGACCGGGATTTTGTAAAGATAGGACGTGTTGTTGTCCGTGATTTATTTTAAGTAAAATTGTTCTGGCCCAGTTGCCGGTATAAATTAATCAAATATTACATAAAGTCGATTTGATGATAATTAATATTTTGTTATACGTATATACTATTGTTTATAACTGAAGACTTCCAGAAGTAAATTATTGTCAACGCCGGTAAGTCAATTGTATTATCATTTGTTGGCTCGGCTATCGCTGGACCTTCGGTAGAGTTGATCGCGATAAATAATTGATCAATAATTGAACCTGAGTTATTGTTGTAATAATAAGTTGAATATTCGGCGTGTCCCAGAGTTTAGTGCACATGCACGTAGACGCGTCGAATAAATTCCTTAGAGGATTAGACAAGGATAGCATGTGGCTCCTTGTCTTGTACTAGTATTTTACGTTTTATTTTAAAATTATATTTGAGTATTTACATTATTATTTCTCTGGGTAAAATTCATGTTGAAATTTAATGGTAAGCAACCCAGTGTTGCCAAATGTATTTTGAGTTCCCGTGTCTATCTCTCCCCAGAGTAAATAATTTATAATAAAGAAAAGATTATTATTTTATTTGTATAAATTTAATATTGAGTTTAAAGAGTAAAAATTTTAATTTGTGATTTGGATTCCCCAGTGGATAATTAGTAATATAATTTAAATTGATTTTTATTATTATTATTTGGTTAAATTGAGCATATTTTTATTTAATAAAAATTTATCATAGAGAATTGATAATATTAAATTTTTCTTGGTATTGTAATATTTGTTGCGTTTATAAATATATTTGAATTGAATAATTTAGTAAAAGAAATCCAGTATTTGTTTATTTATTTCCTGGATATATTTTAGTAATATTATTCCTTAGTATTTTTTTTATTTATTTGGTTGTCTTTCCGCTTGGTGCATACATTCTCGCCCGAAATTTTGTCCCGTAATCTCTCCCCTGATTTGTTATTATTTTTGTTCGTTTTGTAAAAACCGACTGGCGCCCTCGTGCACTAACCCAGCCTGAGGAGCTGGTTCAGGCACAACTGTATTTTGTTTATAATTATTTATTATATTGAGTTATATTTATTATTATTATTTATAATTTTTAATACACTTGGGTGACCATATAACGTAATCCGTCTTTTTAATTACGCGACGGAGACGCGAAATAAAACCCGGAGTCGTTTGAGTAAACCTTTCATTTACTACAGTTTACATTAAATATTGCGTATTATTATAAATAATAATATTAAGTGTAAGTAAAAATTGTGCCACGCGTCCACTTAACTTCGCTGGAGTCGTTGCCGCCAAAGAGCAGCCGATCCATATTATTATTGTAAATTAATACTACGTACTACTGTAAGTAATTTTTATTATTATAATTGGCAATAAACAATCATTGCAATTGTCAATCCTTCACTTTACCTATCACTATTCAGCCTATTCATATCCTATTTTACTGGGAAGATCCTTAAACAGTTTAATAAAAGTATTATTAATTAAGTCATAAATGATAATTCAATCAACAGTAAGAATAAATTTATAAGTAATAAGCCGTGAGGTAAGTTAGTGAGTTTTACATACGTTGCCGAATTTGAATAAGTGCGGGTCTTTGCTTTGCAAGAATCCTAGCCAGGGGTGCTGAACAAAAGTTTTACTCAAATTCATTTTTATTCATTGAACTAAATAGTTAGCTCTATGTGAGCAACGACTTTGAACTGAATTATACTGTAGGCGCCAAAAAAAGTATAGAACCGAATTGAGTATAATGAGTAGCTAGAAAACTACCTGGAGTCTGATTCTAAAATCCACAAGCTTGAATACTAAACTATATGAGTGAACTGGCCGAAGCTCCCAAGACACCGCTCTATTCATGAATACTATACCTAGCATCTATGCTGTTCACACTATATATAATTCAAACACTCTTAAGGCCTACTCTTGAAGAAAACCTCACTGATTTAAACTCATGAACAAAACTGTCTGAATAATACTGCCACTCATATCATTGAATCATTCAACTCCATGAAATGTAGTCCCACTAGATGGTGCTATTAGTAATATCATATTTTAATATATGTCACCAGAAAAATTCATATAATCGTACATTAGTCGATATAATTAATTTTCAATTTCTTAGAACTCTTTGAATTTTGTAATATTTGACATTATTGATTTTTTTTCAAACTACTTTTTTGACTCGCTTTTTTTTGGATTTTATAATAAAATAAAATATGGTACAATCAGCTTAAAGGAATGCTGAGGTAGAAAAATTTGGAACGTTTTGAAATTTTGTAGGGTAATTTTAATTAATATTTATAATTAAAAAAAATTTATCTACTGGAAACCCTGCAGGACTATTTTTTATAAACAAATAGAGCGTTTCGTAAACGAATATACATATTTTTTTTTTTTTGTAAATAATTATTTATCGCGTTCTCCAAAATTGTGAAAAAACAATTCGTTTTTTATTTACATTTGTTTATTGAACAAACAATTTGTTACAAACAAATCATTTTTCATGCTATATTTTTTTTTATATACTAAAAAAAAGAACTAAAAACAACCATGTGTTCTTTTTATGTGAAATAATTTTTTTCTATTTTTTATATAATTTATAGTGTTAAAAAAAAACGAATAATTAGGATTATTGTAAAAAAAAAAAAAAAAATTCTAGGTTTTTACAAAAAACTGTTTACTTTAGAAATAATCGGCGCTTTTATATAAGCTTTAAACAAGGAAAAATTAACTAATTAACAAAAGCATAGTTAATTTAAAACTGGGATGAACATTTTTTGTTAACGGATTATTCTTTATTCATGTATTTTGTGAGGACCTAAATTTTTATATTTTTAATAATCATATTTTATCAGTTAAACTTTTTTTTTTTTAATCATGCTTTTGATTCCGCTGACGTCCATGCAAGGGCCACTACCCGTTTTTAGCCCTATTGTCATCTCTAAATTGAAATTATAAATAATTTCGGTACAGTTCGAGGAAGGGAAAGGTTATTACCTAAAGCAATGTATAATTGCTTTTTTAAGAATATCTTCTTTAGAATTAAAACAAATTTAAATTATTAACTTTAAAGTTGATAACAAATAGTGATGAACAAATGAAAAATTAACAGTTTAAAGTCGGGAGTTGAACTTTTTCAAAAATCGTAAGTGTCAGTCGAAAAATGTTAATGAATTGTTTTATGATAAAAACTATTAATAATTTGTTTTCTTGTTCCTGTGCATCTAATAATTATATGAAATGCAAATTTTTTTTTGTAAATTACTTATACAAGAAAATTTGATTACATTAAATTTATTAAATACCTAGAAATTTTTTTTTTTTCATCTTTTTTTGGGGGTACCTCATTTAGTCCGCAAAAAATGAAAATTTTATTTTTTACGGCAACTGAAAATTTTTATTATATACTTTGAATATCATTGAATTATAAAAAATAATATCTAACGTATTTGAGTCCCCGAAAACTTAGTATTTCCATAGGTACCCCCTTTTGCCCCCCCCCCCCTATATATATATATATATATATATATATATATATATATATTAGGGTGGCGCAAAAAAACCGAATATTTTTTTTTTTTCGATCTCGCATGAAAATTTGTTGGTTTACGATGTTTTAAGAAGCCTCTCCAAAAATCAGCTCGATAAAAAATTTTCAAGAGGTCACTCACGAATTTTGAAAATATCAAAAATGATTGAAATTCGGATTTATGATTTCAAAATTTTTTTTTTCTCGTGGCAGCAATAGTTTATATTTGTAAAATTATGACTATGCTGAAAATTTCAGCCCAAAATTCAAATATTTAAACGGCGCTCAAGAATTTTGAATATTAACTGATAATATGTAACTAATAGTTTGGATTAGTTTTTGTATTTTTTTATAACTCAATTATTGTCATTTTAATAAAATATAACTTTTGCAGAACCAAAAATATACAGGACAGTCTTTAACAATAAAATTTGGTAAGTTTTGAATAAGCGAAAAAACCTACAAATTGAATTAAAAATAAAAAAGTATGTAAAAAACTTATTATTTCTATTTCTCGAGTTATATTTTCATTCATTGTCATGTAAATTGATGGTGAAAAAATCGAGAAGCTTTATTATTAATATTCAAGGGTCGCTCGAAAACGTCCAAAAGACAGCACTCAGAAACATTCAAAATTCTTGAGCGAGGTTTAAATATTTGAATTTTGGGTTCAAATTTTCAGCGTGGTCATGATTTTACAAATATAAACTATTGCTGCCACGAGAAAAAAAAAAATTTTGAAATCAAAAATCCGAATTTCAATCATTTTTGATATTTTCAAAATTCGTGAGTGACCTCTTAGAAATTTTTTATCGAGCTGATTTTTGGAGAGGCTTCTTAAAACATCGTAAACCAACAAATTTTTATGCGAGATCGAAAAAAAAAATAGTCGTTTTTTTGCGCCACCCTAATATATATATATATATAGGGTGGGGGGGGGGCAAAAGGAGGTGGCTATGGAATACTAAGTTTTCGATGACTAAAATACGCCGAATCTTTTTGTTTTAATGACATTCAAGGTAAATAGACAAAATTTTAGCTGCCGTTATAAAATAAAATTTTATTTTTGGCGGCAAAATGGGGTACCCTTAAAAAAAGTCTGAAAAAAAAAAATTCTGAATATTGATCAAATTTCATTAAATTCAATTTTTTTAATGTCAAATACATAAAGAAAAATTCCATTTTACAACATTGGTGATACGAAGGCAGAAAAAATTTTTTTTGTGGGGCAGAGAGGCCCCCCTCCAAAAAATGATAATTTTTTTTTTTTTTTTAATTGAATTGTTATCAATTAAAAATAAAATATTATTTCCGAATATTTTTAGTGGCCCAACTTGCCCAAATATAGAAAATCAGTCGAAAAATGAATTAACATATTAATTTTTTTTTAATTTGACGATAAAAATTTGAAAGAATCATTTTTTCGACTTTTCGGCTGGCCCATTTTTGCCCCAGTGTCATGCGTAGAGCTGAAAATGCGCAAATACATCGGATATACAGTAATGAGACGAAAAAAAAAAAAATTTTTTTTTTCACCAAATTTTGGGGGTACCCCGTTTTGCCTAAACCTACCCCCTTTTGCCCCCCTCTCCAATATATATATATATATAAGGGTCATTCGTTTTGAACAATTTTTTTTTTTCACTCCCACTTGAAAATATTGTTATCGACATTGAAAAAAAAATTCCCGGCAAGTTTCAGCACTTAATTTAATTTGATGTACTTTATATTTGATTTTGAACTTTTCCCATTTAAAATGCATAGGAAAGTTGGGATTTTTTTTTTTAATTCTCTATAAACTCAGGCCGCCTTTCAAGTTATCGGATCGCCGTTTGCGGCATTTTGTAGGTAATTTAATACTCTTCAAAAGTCTCCGTAATAATTTTACTCGGACTCTAATTGTTTTTTCTGTATTGGTTCTGAAAATAATTTTTTCAATAATAATTTGGGTTTTTAGTTTATATTAACTAAATAACGAAATTTACAGAAAAAATGCAGATAACGATTTTTTAGGAAATTTTATTCGCTACAAATAAGGTCCTTTTAGTTAAGTGGCTCAAGTTCTTCGTTCGCGTGATATAAGGATTCTAGTAATTTTGTAAATAAAATATTTGTCAAAAATTTTTCCAAAGTTCATCAATTCGACCCCGTCTGATTTTAATCATTGGATTAAATTAATGAAAGGAAAATTATTTACTGATTACAATTGAAATTAAATAGCATTTGGTGGAATTTTTTGACAGTCTTGTTTTACAGTCTAGTAAAACATATATTTTCTTCAAGAAAATTAAAAATGTCGGTCTTCAAGAAAAGTCAAAATTTAAGTTAAAATGTAAGAAAAAACGGTGAAAAAGAACAAATTTTTTAAAAAATATTTTTTTCGAAAACTACATTTAAACGTGAAGAAAATAACCACTGCCGAAATGAAATTACGATAATTTAATCAGGAGTTATGAATTTCTGAAAATTACCTCATCGTTATTTTTTCGCGATTTTCAAAAATTCATATCTCCAAGGTTTTTGAAAATTAAAGGCTCAAAATATAGGATTAAGTGTCTTTTTATATGTACAAAAACATATGAAAAATTCAAACGGATCAAAAAATATGATTTTTGAAATCAGGTGATTTGGCATGGAATGACCCATATATTAGGGTGTTTGAAAAAAAAAAATTTTTTTTTATGGTATCCGAAAATTGAAAGTATACCTGAAAATAAAAATTTTAATACTAATGCGAGCTGTAAATAATGATATTAAGGTTTATCCCTTACTCGACTTTTAGTAGATTTTATAGAAATCTATCTATTGTATTTGTCCTCAGGATGGAATTTTCGAAAAATTTTGCTACATTTTAACTCAGCTCGACGAGCTGAGTCAGAAAATACATTTGGCTCAAAAGTTTATATATGTATTTATATATATATATATATATATATATATATATATATATATATATATATATATATATATATATATATATATATATAACGCGCCGTTCTCCAACGATAAAGTCCACAATTCTACACCGATCTTAATGAAACTTAGTATACTTATTCTATGGACGATTACCTTGGATGAGTTCGAAGATGGGCCAATTCGGCCAATAAGTTTAGAAGTTATCGTTGATTAAAATTTTGTAAAATTTTCAAAAAAAAATTTGTTTGCCGCTTTAATTGGATGTAACTTCTAAACAAAAAGAGATAGCTCATTTTCGTTTGTGCTATCTGAAAGCTCGCTCGATTGCCTTTAAATTTTACTATGTAGCTAATTGATTTGACCACTTTTTCTAATAGATAAATGGTTTCAAAAATTTACAAAATATCATAAAAACTTATTTTATGCAGGTTGTCACTTTGATTATCACCACAGTTTTAAGTCGATCGCGTCGAAACTTTGTATACGTATTCTGTAGATGACTACCTTGATTGAGTCGAAAAATGAGCTCAATCGGTCGATTACTTTCGAAGTTATAGCATTCCAAATTTTCAAAATGTCAAAAATTCATATTTTTACTTAATCTTGCTTCGATATTTTTTGAATGTTATAACTTATCGATTTTCTATAAAATTTATCTGAAAACTCTTTAAATAAGCTTTAATTTTCATGCCTATACATGTGTCTAGACCAATGAAATTTCTTATCTTACCACTCATTAAATGAAATTTTGCTCTTGCATTGGTTCTCCTACTTTCAATAGATTCCATAGAATCCGAAATACTGTATTTATTAGTAAATTTATGAAACTATTGAATTCATATTATTGCTGTGTAACACTCATAAAATCTAAATATCTTCTTTCAAGTGTGTAAATTCAATTTTGTTTTATTGACAGTGTTTATGACTGATTTCATGTATGACTTTAGATCTATCATAATTAAAATTTCAACTCAAATTATTTTTTTTAATTTCACATTAACTATTAATCCTATAGTAAAAAACACAGAATACTTTTTCGTAAATAATTTGATTCTCTTCAACTTCAATTTTCGTTATTCAACTTACCATTCCGATAATTATTATAATTTTTTGATCTCAATTTTTAAATTTTTTGCATTCAACTTTGAATTTTCTGGCAGTTTTTTTTTGTTCCATAACCTTCAGAATTTTAGAGATTGTCAAAAAAAAATTTATTTTGTTATTAATGTTTATTTGAAAGGTTGAAATAATCAAATAATGAGAGAGAAATCTACTTCCATTTCGGCAGCCGAATGGCCTTTTTGATAAATCCAACTGGTGAAAGGTTATTTGAGCTTAAAGTCAAATTTATAGAAAATTTTGAGATCTTTCGACTTTTCCGCCGAAGTTATCAGTCTTATCACAAAATGTCATAAGAACTCTTTTGTAGGTAATTTCATTCCTTAAAAATTATTATGACCAAAGTACTTCGAAATTCCGCATTGTTTGCTACTTATTTTCCTTTCAATTTTAATATCTTGAAAAAGTAGTTTCCTGATTGATTTTAATAGCTTGATATTGGAATGAAAATAATTAGAAAAATATTGCGGAATTTCGAAAAACTTTATTCGTAATAATTTGTAAGAAATGAAATTACCTACGAATAATTACTCATGACATTTTGTGATAAGACTGATAGTTTCGCCGGAAAAGTACAAAGATCTCAAAATTTACTATAAATTTGACTTTAAGCTCAAATAACCTTTGAACAATTAGATTTATCAAAAAATGATAAAATACTTTTTTTTTTTTCGTGTTAAATTTCCTACAAAAGAATTTATCGTGCATAGAAATCTGTTGATTGGTTTGTGAGCTAGAAAGTTTAAAAAAAAAAAAAAAGATTTTTTCGCGTATTATTTAAATGGCGAATAGAAAAACGGATTGAGGCAAACCGTAATATCATTATAAAGAGTTCGGATTGGTATGAAAATTTTCATTTTCAGATATACTTGTAATTTTTGGATACTATAAAAGAAAAAAAAAATAGTTTTATTTTTGAAACGCCCTAATATTTATATATACAAATATTCTTAGTTCAATATATTATTTTACCCTATTCGAAAATTTACTATACATTTTTTAAAATTATTCTCAGCTACTTGTGCTCAGGTAAAATAAGATTTTACTAAAATTTTAGAAAATTTTTTACAATAATTTTCTTACGGGCAGTTTAAATTAATTTGTTTTATTAACTTTGCAAATAGCTTAAATTACCCCTCCCCCCCTTTAAAATCTATCCTACCAATATCCCTTACTCAATAATATTCATAAGCATAGTTTATTAAATGGTCATCTTTTAAATAACACAATTCATGTCAATATTATTATGAGCACCATCTAGCGGAACACTGGCTCGTGCAGTTGAATGATTCAAACGCTGTGAACTAAACGTTTTACTCACGAGGTTTTGTTCAGATGTTTAATTCGGAGGTTGTTTTGAGTTATTCCTAACATAAGTATTTCGTTCAGTTCAAGTCATAATATGGTGGGGATAAAATTCACACCTTTACACTCACGCCTTTTCGTTAACCCGATTGAACACGAAAGTTTTTACTCACCGACATAAAACAACAGAGTGAATTTTTTTAAGATCGGAACGAAAAGATAGTATCCTAGGCCGAATACTCATCGTATCGTGGTACAATCGGTCTTCACAAAAGGATTTCTTCAACTACCTAAGTATTGGTCATTGAACTAAATGTATTTTGTTCATGAATTTTACTTGATTGAATCACAACCGTGATTCAATCAGCACCCCTGATCCTAGCCCATTGTTCTGTCCTAGTAAAATAAAAATTTGTTAGACGCCAGCCTAAGCCAGGGTTCAACCCGCGAATTCTGGTGGCTGCTGGTGAAAATCGCGAAGACAAAAAGCGATTTGTCTCAATATATGATCTATATATGACCATATACAATTCGTTTTTCCCGGGTCAATCTAGGAACCAGGCATTTAAATACATTTTATAAGAAATAACGCAATATTTTCAGCCCCAACCTACTTCACTCTGTTAATAGAGACATTGCAGGGGTGACTAATTACTATACTGTAGTGACTAATTATCAGTAGCATCATTTGCGTAGATCAATGCAGTGGATGGGACTTTAAATACTTTTTAAACGAAATAACGCAGTATTTTCAGCACCAACCTACTTCGCTGTGTCTATAGAGTCGTTGAAGAAGTGACCAATTACAAAACTGTACTGACCAATTATCTGTAGCATGGTTTGCGTAGATCAATCCGATGGCTAGGACTTTAAATACATTTTCAACGAAATAACGCTATATTTTTAATTAAGATGCCCTTCAAGATAGAATTAGATCCGTTTGATTGGTGACCATTTCTCTGATGTCATTTATTAATAATCAGTAGCATAGCATCGGGAACATCAGCATGTAATATTATCTGAAATCTCATTTCACATATTAATACGAAATATTTACAGGCCGTAAGTATTCTACTGTGGCTATCGAGCCGTTCGTGCTCAAACCTATTCCCACACTGTCCGTTTTAGTTATCTGAAATAAAGTTTCCAATATCTGAATGGTAACTATGCTTCTAATTTTTCCATACGCAGAATCATGCAGCATCGACTAGATTTTTCTGTGTAATATTATCTGGTATGTTGGGCATTCAATATAGATGGTCCTGAATTTTTTTTTTACTCAATTGCTTGTTGCTTGTCGATTTTTTTTTATTTATTCGAAAAAGCCCTGGTTTTCAGTGTATAACATGTTCAATTACGATGTCGCAAACATAGGAAAATAAATGTATTGCTTAATGTACTAATATTTTACTGTTTGTTAGAAATAAACTTGATGAACGTGGAGGGGTTCATATACTTAAAACCAAAAAAATGGATAGCACTATATCAAGCAATGACCAAATTAAAATTCATGGTGACCATTTATATAATTTTGATTCTGATTAAATTGAGCTTTGAAGTGAGTCTGTACGTTCCTTTTGGGGTGCTAATATATTTCAGGTGACCTTGGAGTTTTAAACTTCTTTTTTTGAATTTTCTGTTCCTGACCAATTAATGATAATATTTGACCATTTTTTTCTCCTTAGGTACCATCAAAATAACGGCTAAACGATGATTTCCAACGAGTTTGGGGTGCTATGTATTTTTTTTTTAAGCCTAACGACTGAAAATCGCTTTTTCTTGCACACAGATTGCTGACCAAATTATGAATCGCATTGACGATTTAATATCACTCAATTTCCATTCGAACAGTATATTTTTGGGGGCTGAATATTGACTTTACCGTGCTAAAATTTTTTATATGGCCTTGGAATTTTAAACTCACAATTCCGCGAATCAAAACCCTGACCAAATTACAAAAGTTACTGACCAAATATAACCAATTAGTGACCAATTATTCTAGCTGTGAGTGAGTCCAATATTTGTACTTTCCCGTGCTATCATCGAGAAGCCTAGATTTTTAAATACCTGAATGCGTCCCACCATGCTTGACTTTGTGCAAGATTGACGTATGGTTTATGGCTAAAACTGAAGTGATGAGCAACGGCTGCTAGAAACATTTCAATACAAATAAGAAAGTCTTGAAGTTTGGAAGATATATGACGAATATCATCGGTATCATCAGTACCAAAAATGTTTGATATTACACCAAAATATACTAACATTGCTATCAGAACGCCTTGACTGTAAGAATAGAAGAAATGCATATAATACTAATACCAGCAATATGGTGCAATATGTTTTTCTCAAACTTTATATGATTATATTGATATGTATAATCCCGATTGGCGTATATTAAATTAAATCAATTAATAAATAAATAAATATATATATATATTAGAGTGGCCCAAAAAAACCGACTATTTCTTTTTTCGAGTCTCTTATGAAAATTTGTTGGTTTACGATGTTTTAAGAAACCTCTCCAAAAATCAGCTCGATAAAAAATTTTCAAAAGGTCGCTCACGAATTTTGAAATATCAAAAATGATCGAAATTTAAGCCCAAAATTTAAATATTTAAGCCTCGCTCAAGAATTTTGAATGTTTCCGAGTGCTGTCTTTTGGACGTTTTCGAGCGACCCTTGAATATTAATAGTAAAGCTTCTCGAATTTTTTCACCATCAATTTGCATGACAATGAATGAAAATATAACCCGAGAAATAGAAATAATAAGTATTTTGGGCTGAAATTTTCAGCATAGTCATGGTTTCACAAATAGAAACTATTGCTGCTACGAGAAAGAAAAAATTTTGAAATAAAAAATCCGAATTTCAATCATTTTTGATACATTCAAAATTCGTGAGCGACCTCTCGAAAATTTTTCGTTGTCATTTAAAGCCCTGTAACTTTTTCCTTATTCATTTGACGTATATATGATATTAGATTCTTTTTGTAGGAAATTAAATTTCCTACAAGAACATGCTTGTCAAAATTTGAAAAAAAAAATTTTTTGATAGAATGAAAATAAAAAAAAATTAACACTGAGGAAACTAAATTTTTGTCGATCTTTGAAGCTCCGTAACTTTTTCCCAGTTCGTTTGACGTTCATAATGCATCAGCACTTTTTTGTAGAGAATTCAATTTCCTACAAAATTATATTAGGCGGAATTTAAAAAAAATTTTTTTTCATAGTCTTAATAACGAAAAACTAAAATGAAAAATTTTTACGTGTATTTTAAATGGGAAAGGGGACCCCCTTTTGTGATAGCTCAATTTTAGAGAGATCTGGCTGAAATTCGGTGAGGATTTCTTTTATAATATAAAGTAACTTTTAAACCCATAACAGGTTAAAAAAAAAATATTTGTTTTTTTTTGGGACACCCTAATATACATATATATACATATATATATATATATATATATTTATATATTAGACCGTGTCAAAAAAATTGACGATTTTTTTTTCTTAGGTTTATTGAAATTATTATTGGAAATGTCAAAAAAATAGTCCTCTCGAAATATCAACTCTTAATATCAACATCTACAGGTGCATCATCGCAATTTTCGATTTTTTTATTTTGTTAATTTTTATTTTATCACAACTTGTAATCAGTTTAAATTATGAATTTAAGACTAAATTTTCCTCAAAGTAAATTTTATGTCCTACAAAAAAGATCTCATTAAAAATTTTCTTCAGTCGAGTGGTTTCCATGATATCGACCCCCAAACACTGATCTTTTTTTAACGATTTTACTTTCTAACTTTGAAAACGAAAATTTACGAAAATTTTGAATCAGATCTTTTTTTGTAGGTCATAAAATTTCCTTTAAGAAAAATTTAGTCTTAAATTCATAACTTATACTGGTTACAAGTTGTGATAGAATAAAAATTAACAGAATAAAAAAATCGAAAATTGTGATGATGGACCTGTAGAGGTTAATATTAAAAGCTCATATTTCAAGAGAATTTTTTTTTTCATTTCCTATGATAGTTTCGATAAACCTAAAAAACAAAAATAGTCGATTTTTTTGACACAGTCTAATATCTATATGTATTGGGAACTGACAAACTGGGTCACGTAGTTTGGGGGTAAAAAATCAAACTAATGATAGCTTACAACAGTCAAGTAAATACACAGTAAATGCATGCTGTAAACAACATCAATAAATTTTATACAAAAAATTATTAAGAAATAAAAATTAAAATATAATTTGGAATATTTAGAGAACATAACAAATAGAAAAATTGAGTATTTTGTGCAGTTAAAGATTATCGGACTAAAGTAAATACAGAACTTAAACGCGGTTTTCTATAAATTTCCAGAGGCCGGTGATCGTTCAGTGTTATTAGAAAATTTTTTTAATAATTTGGATAAAGTTGATAAATTAAATGCGTAAAAGAAGTTAATGAAAATGAAGAAAATTACTCCTCAAATGGAAGTTAGCTCCTTACATTTAAAAAAAAACCGGTTATATATTGCCAGAGACGTTTGTAAAGTTTAACCTAAAACTTAAAAACTG
Organism: Microplitis deprimator; assembly: GCA_964016945.1. NCBI lineage: Eukaryota > Metazoa > Arthropoda > Insecta > Hymenoptera > Braconidae > Microplitis > Microplitis deprimator. Next base: position 10,661,797 of record OZ024712.1, on the reverse strand, counting down.
AAATTATAATTTTTGTTTTTCCAAGTAAATAAATATTAAGTATAATAATTTTTATTATTCTGTAATTTTTTAGATTTTTGCATTAATTTCATCAGATTTTCTTTTATATGAAACGTTTGTACACAAATCGCGGTAACTACCATCACATATTTATCACTTTTTTCACGGTTTATTCTACATTTAATTAAATAGCCGACAAATAAAATTCGTTTGGCATGATGTATATTTTTTTAACTTCCCGCTAAGAAAATCGAAGATTTTCAAAAATTTCGGGAAGTTATTGTTTTCACCCGATTTTCGAAAATCGAAATTCCAACAGATGTCGACGTTTTGAGGTTCTAGGAAGCTATTCTGATTAAATTCAAGATGATGTCCGAGTGTATGTATGTATGTATGTATGTATGTATGTATGTATGTACATACGTATGTAAATATTCTGTAACTTTTGAACGGGTGAACCGATTTTGATCGTCAAGGTGTCATTCGACGCGGTTTGTTAATTACTATAAGCACTGAAAATTTGAGCTTAATCGGTAGGGTACGTTCGGAGATATTTCAAAAATAAAATTTTTTCAAAAATGTTTTTTTTGAATAACTTTTAATTCGCTCGATGGATTGATTCCAAAATCTAATCAGCTCTAAAACTTTATAAGCCGCGTCGAATGCCACCTCAACCGTTGCAATCGATGAATTCGTTCGAGAGATATCGTTGGAGAAAAAATGGTAAAAAACGTTATTTTTTAAAAACAAAGGCACTCAAAAGTATTTTCGAGCTCGAAAATGTATTCTCGACAATGTTTTCGAGCTCAAGGAGCTCGAAATCTGCGGGAAGTTTAGAGGCTGGCCCGCAGGGTCAACTGACAGACCGATTTTTTGTTTTGGGTTTTTACCCGTCCAAGATAATATGTCTATGAAATTTAATAACATTTCATTTATTTACCCTACTATCACATGGGTTACGCATTTAAAAGTGTAAGCTACTGTCCGACATCTTTTTTAAGCCACTCCTCCGTGTCAGTTTCCAATAAAGTTCAATAAAAACTATAAATAATAATAATAATAATAATAATAATAATAATAATAATAATAATAATAATAATAATAATAATAATATACTTACAAAAATGAAAAAAATACTACAGCTTTGATACACAAAAATTTACCAATTGGTTCCATTGGCTTTAGACTTTCAGAATTAGCACGATAGAACAATACTAAACAGTACATTGCTATAAATTGTGATAAATTATTCAGCGCAATTAAATAAGGAAATGCAACATCTCCACGAAATTCACCTTCGCCGTAGACATTATTTAATGCGCAAATACTGAAAATAAATATCCATTCTTTATAAGAATATTACTTTCCCCTGAATAATAAATATAAAATTCGATCGTAAAGCACACTCTAATGCTTCGCATTAAGAGTCGTGCAATTATTGACTCACAATGAAATAGCTGTTGATAGGGGTCTGACAACTGTATATTGAAGAATTCCATGCTTACACATATGCACAAATTCCGTACCCATTTGCCAATCAGAAAGACAACAGAAAGGAATCATATGTTTAATCTGGGGAGACATTTCTAGCCGATGTTCTAATTCATGATCAGAATTAAGATAGGCCAGCAAATACATCATAAAATTATAAATAACATAAGCTTCATAACATTCACGTAAACTATCTACGTAAATACTGCCCTCGGGATAAATCAATCCTAACCAAGCATTTACAGCGTAAATTGGTACCATCCATAATATTCGAATAATATACTTTTGTAGTCTCGGTTGAGTATAATGAATCATGTGTTGAACGATTTCATAAAATGCGATTGGTAATGACAACAGCACAAATCCTCCACCTACCAAAGCACCTTGATCTTGTTTTTTTAAGCCATTTTTTATTGAATTCCTTAATAATACTGGGACTAGAATACATATTAATAAGGCATAGACACTTGTCAACAATGGTAATATCCATATTCGCCATTTTCTGCAAATATTAGCCATTTTATTTTAATCGTATTTCTGTTGCACAGTGTCATATCATTTGTTTAATGACGGTATACCCTAAAAAAATGAAAAAATAATTAATCAACAGGAAATAATATATAAACTAATTTTTTTTATAATTATAACTGTTGTTATGAATTCTTATTGTCAGCTCAGAAAAAATACAGATAATTACAAGTGCCGTTTCCATAATATATAGGATTTTTAAATATTCGATACATATTTTAAAAAAAAATTGAATGCCCTACAAAAAGGCTTGATTAACAGTTCATAGATATCTAACCGTTTTATGATATTCGTCCTTGAAAAATCGACGGTTTTAAAATTACAATATTGTTCAATTCTTAACATAATAAGATTTTCTTTTTGTCACTATACTTATATTATTATAAATCTTGACTCAAATTGGGATTAAAATAATACAAAATAGTAGTTGTAAGCTCAGAAAATAATAAAGATTTTTTTAAAACAGATTTTGAATAGATAATTGAAAAATTAAAAAAAATAATTTCATATCTCTGGAAAAAATGATTTTGCCTAATCATATGATTCTATCCAACTAGCTGTTACCACCCACTGCACTGGGTATTGGGTAATGTTAAACGACCATATATTTGTTTTTATGATTGATCAGGAGACACGGTAGTGTCTCGCGCCAAGTACACATGTATATGTGTGAAGTGTCATGGCGCGAGCCTACCGTGTATCTATACCGTAGACATAGTGGTTTTTGGCTCTTTTTAGCTCTCATTTTTAAAAACTTTTTTAAAATAATAAATATTCAGAAAATTCCTTCTCTATTCGAAAGATAATTGATTGTTCGTCTTAAAATTATAAAAATTTATTCATTTTAGTTATGAGAACTAATTCAAATAATGAAATTAGGCCAGCATATACTATAGCACCCCCAATTTAGACACTTTTATAAATTTTTTCATGCGAAAAGGGCACTGCCAGAGAATAAAAAGTTATAAGAAATGCCATGATTCAGTAAAACATTGAAATTTTTTATAGCAATGATTCACTTTTGCGCCACCAGCGGTGCTTCAGTCTGTATTCTCTACTATAGTTTCATTGAGTTAAATGGAAATTCTGATGTAAAATTCAAACAATCCGTAGTTAAATTATCGATATCATATCAGGAGATGACGATCCATAGAATGTAAGAATGTTGTAGATTTCAATGATATAAATAAATCCTTGTTAATGTTTAAGATGAATTTTTTTTATTCATTTCGCATTCAAATTTTACTTGTATTTTTTTAATGTTTCCTGATTTCGTATACATATATATACCACAGAAATATTATTTGTCGGTTGATAAAAAATTTTTTTTTTATTTTCTTAAGTTCTATCTAGTTATATCCGCTAGGTGGTATCAAAATCATATAATATTTACCGCGATGACAGATACAGATGTTGTCATTGACTGTCTTTGGCCGAACTACCCTAATAGCACAGCTTGCTTTAGCAGAAGTTTACTTATAAAAATTTCCTTGAATTTTTCTTCAAATATCCGTCAACTTCGAACTTTTCTGTTTTTGATGACAATTTGCATACAATTTGCTAAACAATGTGACGTAAATTTACCACCCGAATTAGAATGCAAATTCACTTCAAAAGTTAACTAGAAAAAATTTTTGCTGAAAATAAGCAAATTTATACATAAAAACGTCTACATTACGGATAAATAGTTTACAATTTTTCAAGTCAACAATAAATTGATGTAAAATTTGCCTGAAAAATGACGAAAAATTTTTTCTCGTTGACTATTGAAGTGAATTTGGATTCTAATTCGGGAAGTAAATTTACGTCAAATTGTATGGCAGGTTGTATGTAAGTTGTCGTCAAAAACGGAAAAGTCCAAAGTTGACGGACATTTGACGAAAAATTCAAGGACAATTTTGTAAGTAAACTTTTGTCAAAGCAAACTGTGCTATTAGGAAAGTTTCCTCATGTTATGTCCTCAGTGGCCTCACGTGCCGCCACCTGTTAATTAATTACTGAACTTGAAAAACATAAATAGGCACGCATTTAACTTCCATTTGAAATTTACATATTGAGATCTTACAACATTTATTGCATCTTATCAATAATTAGTCGATAATTCAAATAATAAATCAATGCATTACATACTTTTTAAATTATCTATTTAAATTATAAGAAAGTTGGAATAAATAGATAAATAAATAATTATATTGTATTCGGAATAGTATATTGTACAACTAGTGCGGTAAGTTGTCGATTGCCCACGAGAGCAAATTTGCTCGTGTGGGTAATCGGCAACACCGCACGAATCGAACATACTTTTTTTTATTATTAATGCGATATGAGTACTATCTTAGTGCTCGCTGTTTTATTCTTCAAGTAGCTTTTTGCTGATTCAACTGTTGCCGCGACATTTTTGTGGGTTATACGATATTCTGCATGCGACAAGTAAATTTGCGTGCGACAAGTTTACTTTTCGCACTCAAATTTACTTGTCACACGCAGATAATCGTATATTGACGGCAAGTTTTTCTGGCAAGTTACATTTAAGCTACTGCCGTATTTTGAAGCCAACTTAAAGGAAAGTATTGTAGAGCCAAGGTTTGCCAGAAACTTTCTCATTAAGTTAGCCGAAAGTGTTGCTCTACAACACTTGTAGAGCAATGACTGGCTATCAGGGTAAGAGCAAATCCATATTGTATGAAGAATTAAGAATAGGAAACGAATAAAAAATAAATTTTACTTATAACTGAAAATCATATCACAGGGCCTTAACTATTATTGTTAATATATATATATATATATATATATATATATATATATATATATATATATATCAGATTGGGCCAAAAAATCGACTACTTTTTTTTTCTTTCGATACTGTGAAAATATTATTCCTGATGAGCAAAAAAAAATTATTGTGAGAGTTTGAGCCCTTACTATTGATTTTAACAGGTGTATCGTTACGACTTTAAGTTTTTTGAGAGAAATTTCATTTCTTACCCAAAACTCATAAATTATTTATCTGAAAAATTTGAGCAATGTATATTTTCAAAGGAAATTAAATTCCCTACATAAAAACTCTCTTAGTAAATTGACGTCAAACGAGCCGTTTCCTCGTCACCGTGCCTTAAACATTGATTTGTTTTTTAAATTCTTTGTTTCTTTTTTGGATTTTTGTAACTACTAGAAATATTAAAATTTTTTCTATTCAAGATATATATTCTTGAAGTAAATTTAGTGCTCTACAAAAAAGGTCTCTTAACATTTTTTGCTAAATTCACTCCTTCTAAAGTTATTCAGGTTATTGAAGTCGTTTTGACTCAACTTTAACCTTGAATAACTTTCGAAGGGGTGAGATTAGCAAAAAATGTTAAGAGACCTTTTTTGTAGAGCATTAAATTTACATCAAGAATAAATATCTTGACTAAAAAAAATTTTTATATTTCTAGTAGTTACAAAAATCCAAAGTAGAAATAAAGAATTTAAAAACAAATCAATGTTTAAGGCACGGTTACAAGGAAACGGCTCGTTTTACGACAATTTACTGAGAGAAATTTTTTGTAGGGAATTTAATTTCCTTTAAAAATATACATTGATCAAATTTTTCAGAAAGGTAATTTACGAGTTTTGGGTAAGAAATGAAATTTCTTTCAAAAATCTTAGTCGTAACGATACACCTGTTAACAGCAATATTAAGGACTCAAACTTGCACAATAATTTTTTTTGGTCACCAGGAATAATATGTTCATAGTATCGAAAGAGAAAAAAATAGCCGATTTTTTTGGCCCAGTCTAATATATATATATAATCCATTGAAATTCTGAAAAAAAAAGCATTCCATTGGGTCAGAGGGTAAGTAGTTAGTCCCATATGCTAGTTGTAATAGGTGGAAGGTGCTGGGAGGTCAAACTACTAAGCCATTTGATGTTTTAAATTACTAACAGAAAAATCCGACGTTGACAGATGTATTTGACGTTAACTTTAAAGGGAACTGTTGTTAAACAACTGTAGCTCTTTGTCTTATAAAAATTAATTAATCAAGTTATGATATTTAGCAGTAAAAAATTACTACAATTGTTAACAAAGAATTTTATTGTTTCTACAAAATAATACTATAAACAATATAGGCTCACTTGTCTTCAATTATAAATCAATTTTTAATAATGTATATTAAAATCATTAATAATCAACACAAAAAAAAAAAGACAAATCCTACCAAAAACAGATTCTCTGTATAAAATCGCGCCAAGTACACGTTTAAAATTTTTTACAATTAAAAAAAGATTTTTCTTACAAAAAAAAATAAATCAAATCGAAAAAATACCAAGTACCTAATGTAATTCGAAATCATGGAAAACATTTTCATAGAATTGAAAAATAAAATTGACAAAAAAAATTTCAATGTACTTGGTGTGCCTTTAAACTGAAAAAAAAAAAAAAGAATATCATTCAATTTTATAAGAAAATAATTTATATGCGAAATGAATTCTAGAAATTAATTTTTCTTGCTAATTAATCTAATATGGATAATTCGAAAAATTTTGAAGGTTTATTTGTTAGGTGACCGGGGCGACCCCACGCTCCCCTAAATTGTTATTTTTTGAATTTTTTCATCGCCGATATCTATTGAACTAATCAACGGTTTTTGAGGTTTGGGACGGCATTGGGAGCAGTTTTTCAGCCTTGAACCTCAAACGCTGAAAAGTGTTTCGAATCAATCAGTTTAGCGATTTTCAATTGATTAGAGAAAAACACTTTTTTGAAATTTTTCCGGCAACGATATCTCTTGAAAAAATGATCTGATTGTGATGATAAAGGTGGCATTCGACGCGTTTAATTAAGTTGTTGAGCTGATTAGAATGTAAAGTCTGTCGATCTAATTTTCTTGAAGATATTAGAAAAAACCGTTTTTACCATTTCTTGCTCCAACGATATCTCTCGAACGAATCAACCGATTGAGATAGTTCTTAAGACAGTCGATGGGTTTTATTGAATTCTAGAGCTGATTAGATTTATTTTTATTTTAATTTCAAGCTCTTAAAAAAGTGGTTCTGATCGATTTCAAAAGCTCGACATTAAAATGGAAATAACTAGAAAACAATGCGGAATTTAAAGAAACTTTACAAATAAAAATTTGTAGAGAGTAAAATTGTCAACAAAAAAGATCCTACAACATTTTGTGATAAGTCTGATAGTTTCGCCGGAAAAGTAAAAAGATCTCCAACTTTACTTCGAGCTCTAATAACCTTCGAACAGAAGGATTTATCGAAAAATGATAAGAGACCTTTTTTGTAGAGCGTTCAATTTCCTACAAAAATATGTATTAGTCTATTCGATCTATGATTTGTTAAAGAGTTAACAATATTTAAAGCTAAAAAAAAATTTTTTTTCCGTGTTATTTAAATGGGAAAATCGAATTTTTCGATGAGCTAGGTCTGTAATCGACATAGAATTTTTTTTCTTGCCCGAAAATTTTTTTTTTTTGTGTTGAACTGATTTTTTCCACATGCACTTAAAAAAAAAAAAATGTTGCTCCGAAATGACGCACCCTAATATATATACTCGGTCATGTATAAATAAATATACCAGTATACTAACAATATTCAAATCGCGGATTAAGAATGTGGGATTGAAAAACTGACCGTCAAAAACTGGTACAATCTTAGTAAAAATGAACAAGGGTCGCCTTCGTTTTAAATTAAGAGCGAGCTAGTAAAAAATGTGGGCAGTGCTGAAAATTTTTGAAAAATCTATCTTCCATTCTGGCTGCCAGATAGCATTATTTAATGGCCTATGAAATTTTTAACTTCCTGCTAGGAAAATTGTAAATTTTCAAAAATTCGGGAAGTTATTGTTCTCACCCCGATTTTCGAAAATCAGGTATTAATCAGATGTCAACGTTCTGGGGCCCTAGGCAGCTATTTCGACTATTTCTAGAATGATGCCCAATTGTGTGTGTGCCTTAATAGCTACTTTAACTTGAAATTGACGGTAATTTGAAGTTGAAATTACCTGAAATCTGCTGCCCGAATTTGACGACAATTTTATAGCAAAAGATAAAAATAAAAATTTACGGTTAATTTTTCTTCAATTTAAAGGTAAATTTGTACGAAAAAAAAGTCGGTAATGTTCATTCTTACCACTTCAGAAGATAAGAAAATTTATACATATAATTGTCTACAATTTCACGGTAAAATAATACTTGACAATTTTTCAAGCCAAATTGACATAAAATTTGCGTTGAAGTAAATTTGCATTATAATTCGAGCAGTAAATTTACGTCGGATTCAATAGCAAGTTGTATACAAAATGTCGTAAAAATGAAAAATTCCGAAGTTGACGGAAATTTAACGAAAAATTCAACGAAACTTTTGTAAGTAAACTTTTGCTAAAGCAATCTAACTGTGCTATTAGGGTGTGTGTGGGTGGGTGGGTGGAAACTCTTCATATCTTTTTAATTAATTAACCGATTGAGATGGTAAAGACGGCAATCGAAAGAGTTTGTTGGCCGTCAACTTTTCTGAAAATTTCAACTCGATTGATCAAATGGACTCTAAAATACAGAAGAAATACAAAAAAAAATTTTTTTTCAGTTTTCTTCTAATTTTCCGAAAACGGCATGATCGATCGATTTCAAAATCTAATCAGCTCTAGAACTCAATAGAACGCGTCGATTGCCGCCTCAACCATCTCAATCGGTTAATTTGTTCGAGAGATATCGTTACAGAAAGAAATGGTGAAAAACGGTTTTTTTCAATTGTCTCCAAAGTAACTTATCTCATCAGTTTCTAAATCGTATCACCTCTAGCACCCAATATAATGCGTCGATTGCCCTAATGAACGTCAAAATCGGTCGATTAGTTCAGAAGATATCGGCATTGAAACGTTTGAAAAATAAAATTTTATGTTGCTTTCCCCGGATAAATCATCTTATAATGTACTAAAATGTGTTCAAAATCATGCTAACTCTTTACTCTTCGTCTTTATGGTCTCTTTCGATCACCTTATAAAGTAATGCACCTCATTCTTTAGTTCAAATTATATTATAAACAAAACAGTTTAAGAAACACCGTATTTAATATGTATTTCATGTATTTTATATAATAACGCTCCAATCTGAGCCAAAACTTATCTACATTTTAATTTCAATTACTTACATTGATTTCTGCCCGGGGAAAAAAAATTATATATAATTATATATGGAAAATGGCCTTATATAATTATATATAATTATATAGAACTATATATAATTAAATTCCTATACAATGTATCAAATAAATTGTAAATTTTTGTTCATATAGTAGAGTCTCCGAACTTTTTTTTTGTAAGTCCAAGTTTAATTTCTATAAAAATTATTCATGGAAGTATTGATAATAATACTAATGCCACGATGTAAAATAGGATATACCATCTTACTATCAAAAAAGGTACTTATCACTCTGTTAAATAACAGAGGAGTACTCGTGCTAAAATTGCTTCCAACATTGGAATATAACAGTTTTGAAATGAGTTTCGTACCAAGGACACTACAACCGGTGGACGCAATCTCGTGGCGAGCATCGAACTACTTACGCTGCTGCTCATAGCACCGGTGACTTCCCTCTCCTGCATATATATATACATATATATATATATATATATATATATATATATATATATATATATATATATATATATATATACTCCCAAGTTATTTTTCTCTTAGTTTAAGTTTTTTTTTCTTGGTTGGAGCTTACAAAAATTTTTGCGTTTAAAAAATTGTTTTAAAAAACTAACATGTTTTTCTTAAAAAAAATATCTCTCATATTCAGAAAAAAAACTCTTAAAACAAGTTAAAATTTTTTTTGTTTAAGCATAAAAATATGTTGACTTGAAGAAAAAAAAATTTTATTCAAGATAATTATTTACTAGGTGCAAGAAAATTTTAATTTTCTGAATCGTTAAAAAAAAATTCTTGTATCAAGATTAATTTTCTTGGTTCAAGTGAACTGTATTCCTTTCTGAAAAATAAGTTGTAGGAAGTGAAATGATTTACATAAAAGACTCTACCATATTTTAAGATAAGTCTGATAAAATTTACTACGAATCCAACTTTGACATCGAATAAATTTCGAAAAATTAAATTTATCGAAAAATTATAAGATATATTTTTTTGTCGATCGTTCAATTTTCAACACAAGTATTCATTGATTTTTCCGATACACTAATTCCAGGTGAGTGATGAAATTCTAAACTGTAAAAGAAATTTTTCTCATGTTATTTAAATCGGAAATTGAAAGATTCGATGAGCTACCTCTGAAACTTGAATTTAAGAGCCGATCTTCTGACAGAATTATTATTTTAGCATATTTTATCAATTTCTGGTAGTGCCCAAAGAAAAAAATGTTGTTTTTCGGCATACCCTAATTTTTATATTATAAATTAATTCCAACTTTTAGTATTGATTACAAATACATTTTACAATTATCTGACTTTTGTGTAGTTTATAACTACATAGAAAAAACAGTTTCGAATCCAGAAAAATTCGGAAAATCAAAATTATCTTGCACCAAGTAAATAATTATCTTGATATTTTTATCTCAAGTCAAAATTTTTTTTTTTCAAATCGACATATTTTTATGCTTAAATTAAAAAATTTTAAATTGCTTAGTGTTTTTATTTGCTAGTATGATAGATAATTTTTTAAATAAAGTTTTTCGTTAAAAGTGAAAATAAATTGTATTTTTTAATCGAAAAATTGAAAGCAGAACATAGGAAAATGCCGATGAGTTATTTTAAAATTCAAGTTGTATTAGTAAAACACATTTACCTATTATAGAATCTGGAGATTCTTATTAATTATATATAATCGCATATAATTATGTAAAATTATATATAATCATCTTTGATTTTTTCTTGGCGTTATATATAATTATATAGAATTGTATATAATCATATATAATCATATATAATTATGTGAGATTATATATAATCATTTGTAATTTTTTTTTGTGGCATTATATATAATTCTATATGTTTATATATAATTCAATATGAATCATATATAATTCTATATAAATCATATATAATTCTGTATAAATCATATATAATTATATAGAATTATATATAATTTTTTTTCCCCGGGTGCCTGAATACATTTATTTTATTGAACATAATTGGGAATCAAAATTGAAGAAACGTTTGTCTATTAATGATTTTCATTTCATAAATTTTTAAACTTTAACATAAAATGTAACTTGTTTGAACTTAAAAAGCTCATAATAAAACAATCACAGGCAAGAATATTTTCGAGCTCGAAGGGCTCGAAAATGTTTTCCCTTCCTGGAGCTCGAAAACAGTGGGAAGTTTTGGGGCTGGCCCGCAGGGCCAACCGATGCCTAGATTTTTTTCTATTTACTTTGGATATCATTGAAAAAAAAAAATATTTACTGTATTTGAGTCCTCAAAAACTTAGTATTTCCTTAATAACCCCGTTTTGCTCCTCTCATCCCTTTATTAATATATTGAAGTTACATTTAAAATATATAAAATATATACGAATACCGACCAAAAGTTAGCTATTAGAAATATATATTTTACACATATTTTATGTGTATTTATATATATTTTTTGTTTTTTTAATATATTTTTATCATACTAAAAATATATATTTTTTATTCAGCTTTAGGTAATAAAAAAGTGATTTTTGTATTCCATTAATGCTCTTGAATATTCTAAAAATTATAAATTTCGGTACAATTTTTTTTTTTCAGTGTGTTTATTTACTCTAAATACACTCATTCAATGAAATATTTAAGTTTTTCAATTACAAAAAGTACATTGCAGGTAATAAATAAGTAGTCATATGAAAATGAAGTAAAATTTAATCAGCGGTACTACTTCATTGTGGCCAGAAGGTATCCAATTATTTCAAAGACATTTGTATTATTATTGAGTAAATCATCCCTGATTAGAAAATATGATTTGTGACGATTAAAAACGATTACAAATTTAATCATTATTAATCGTCTTTAATACTCATATTCATCATGGTTTTTCACATTTAATTGTCTCTAATCGTCAAAAGACTATTTATTACTTTACGATTAAAAACGATTAATGACGATAAAAATTTTAAATCGTCATGAATCCTTTTTAATCTTCATACTGGACCAAAAATTGCAATATTATTTTACGATTAAAGACGATTCATGTCGATTAAAAATTTCTAATCGTCTTGAATCGTTTCTAATCTTCATGTGGGACCAGAAATTATAGTATTATTTTACGATTAAAGACGATTAGAAATTTTAAATCGTCTCTAATCGTAAAATAATATTACAATTTCTGGTCCTGCACGAAGGGTAAAAACGATTCCTGACGATTTAAAATTTAATCGTTTTTAATCCTCTTTAATCATCAATTGACGATTCATGACGATTAAAACATTCTTAATCGTATTTTCTAATCAGAGATATAATTAACAAACCGCTTTAATATATTGAGGAAAATAGAAAGTAAGTTAAGATAATTGCATAAATATTTTCATCTACAATATTTGCAAAATGGATTCAAAAAAATCAATGATTTCCATCAACTCAAAACAGTATTTTTTTCAAATTCATAGTTTTTCATCACATATATAGACGACTTTAGCTCCATCTCTCATTTTGTACTGTAACCTCACATCTTGTTTTATCAAATACATCGTTTTTTACAGAACCATTTCTATAGTAAGCCTAAAATCGTAAAGTCTTTTATTCAAACCTCTCTGTGAACTTGTTTCAAGTTCCATGTTTTTGAAACAATTGAAATTCAGTTGACTCAAGTGCGGATAGGCCAAGTACGCAGCGTATTTCGGAAGAAAACTCGTATTTTGTCTGTGTAGTAATTCTTAATTCTCCACTATTGATTTATACAAATACATACATTAGGGTAAGTGTGGATTTTACCACGGCTTGATATGTATGCCTAATTTTAAAAGCATATTTTAAAGATTTACTATAGTATCGGCTTAATTTTTTTTTGAATTGATTATTAACATATCTAAATCTTTAAGAAAAATGAAAAGTACGATTTAATGTCCATTTCATTAAATAATTAGCATTTAAAAAAAAATTCCAAGTGCTACCGCGGACCTTACAGAGACTTGTTACAATTACCGCGGATCCCTAGCAGCTATCTTAGTCAAGATCTTGAAGTCACAGTATATATAGATATAATATTTCGCTGCATTCTCCTTGACTTGCTCAAGATTTGTTGCAGAATTGATCAATATTGCCATTAGGGATGTTACAATTACCGCGTAATCCGATGAAACAAAAATCAATGAAATAAATTATAAAAGCAAACGTTTAATTTAAAAAACGAATAGTTTAATTTATAGAAAATAACCTTTTAACTTTAATAATGCACATCACGTTCAAATTATGATATAGTTAACCAATACAATTAATATTATGAGTGATATAAGAATATTCGATTTAATCAATATCATTATTATTTATTTTCTTTACAGCTCTGCAATAATTTTGCCTCTTTGAACATCTTTCACCGCTTATAGTAAATTTTTATGTTTATAATTACATTTTTTTTTCTTTGATTACTTCTTTAATTTTTTTTTTTTTTATCGTATTTTCAGAATTTGTTTGAGTTTTTGCAATTCTGAATGTTTAATACAAGAGGTACACTCATTGTCATTACTGCCTGGTCCCTTAGACTATAAATTCTTAACCAGACAGGGGGCCAGGCATTAATGACAACGAGTGTACAAGTCCTGTTTAGAAAATCTCATAGAATCCAATAGATTCTCATACATTTCTATAGAGATTTTATAAGAATGAATGTGTTCCATGAGAAGTGCTATAGTTAAGTATAGGGCCTTATACAAACAGCTATACCCTAGTGGCAATATTGATCAATTCTGGAGCAAATCTTGAGTAAGTCAAGGAAAATACAGCGAAATATTACATCTATATATAGGGGAGAGTGGGGTCAATTGAACCAAAAATACTTTAACATTTTGTTTTTAGATGAATAAAAGCAAAATGATAACTTTTTTTCACGAAATTTTACTTTATTATATAGACTATCATTTCTCATAAGCACATAACTTAACAAATGATGAAAATTTTTAATAAATACAAAATTGTACAACTGCATCAAATGGTTCACTCATCCCCTTTGCGGGGGCAATTGAACCACTAGTCGGGGACAATTGAACCAAGAGTATTAGAATCACAAACAAATGACTTTAATGAATAATTTACTATTTATCATAGCTTAAAACTGAAATTACAACACTTCGAATGATATTGATTATTTTATATAACATTATATATTATAACAATCACTTTTACAACCCGAGTCGAAATTTAAAACGTATTTCAGGCGTCTCAGGCGTTTAAAGCGTATCTCAGGCGTCTCAGGCGTTGAAAGTGCGTTTGAGACGTCTCAGGCGTTAAGAGCGTGTTTAAAACTTTTCAATAATTTTTTAATTCCGATTAAAATGAAAAAGCTAATGTACTGGATATTAGGTGAAAATTTTGTTTTCCATTTTCCGTCAAGTTATGACCTCTATAATGTTTTTATGATATTTCGGGCAAATATGTGATATATGGGGCATAATGGACCACTCGAAAAAAAATTAGGAAAACGGTTGACCCTAAAGACCATCCCTGCAACTTCCCGCTTATTCCATACTTAAGCGCTCAAAATTGCACTTAGTACGTTTTTGAGCTCTTCGAGCTCGAAAATATAATTTTCGTGTTATATTGAGCTCTTTGAACTCGAAAACAGCGGGAAGTTTTGGGGCTCGCCCGCAGGGCCAACCGATGCCCAGATTTTTTTTTTGCCATGGATTACTTGTAGAAATATCGAATCCTTAGAGCATCTGGAATATATTATAAAATCGTACTATGATTTATGACTTTCATACGTACACAAAATAATATTCAAAAATATTATTAACAATTATAAATTACATAATTTAAATCTTTTTGCCGATTGTATACTGAATATACTTCTATACTATGTGCATTCTTGTAATAAATCAATAAATATAACAAACCGGGAAAATAAAAAAACTACATATCTACTGAAATTTTGTATTTATCTCTCTAATACTTCTTTAATTTCCTTTTATATACTTTCTATCGATTCTATAACTATATACATTGCTTAACTTAAAAAAATTTTTTTTTTAATTTATAAGATATTTGATTATTTAATCTACGAACTTTGACTCTATGTATATAACTCGGTTCAGTTTTTACCTCACATATATAGGGTAAGAGCAAAAGTACCCTGCCCCTAACCACCCTATCCAAAAATTCCCATAGAATCCACTCAACTGCGACAAAAACCGCATAGAATCTATAGGATTCTATGCGGTTTTTGTCGCAGTTGAGTGGATTCTATGGGAATTTTTGGATAGGGCAGTAGCCAGCCGGTCCTATACTTTAACATTGGCTCAAAATATATATAGATATAATTTTACATGAAGCGACTGGCTACTGGTTTGGGGCTGGGTACTGGTGCTCGTACCGTATAAAGATTTTTTTCATTTTTTGAATAAACAAAGTATTCAGTTCCTCATATAAAATCATAGAGATTGGTCGCTTTGGTTCGACTTTCAAAATATCGTTGTAGTACGATATGATACTCAATAGTGATGAAGTATAGCCTCACATCTAAAGTAAAGTTAAATTTTGAAAATAATAAAATCATTCAAAGTCAGAACCTAATTTATAGGAGACAATGAGTAAAACATTCTGTAATGTATTAGGGTTACAAATAAGTTTCCGCCGTTTTTTAACACAAATTAAATATTTATTATAGAAGAACGGTAGTATAAATTTATTTAAAATATTGCCCATCACTTGCAACCACTTTTTCCCATCTCTCAGACAGCATTCGAATCCCACGTCTGAAGAACTCCTTGTCTTTTGAGGCTATCCACGAATCAACCCAATTTTTGGTATCCTCATAAGATGTGAACCGCTGCGCCGTCAGAGCATGTGCCATGGACCGGAACAGGTGATAATCGGACGGTGCAATGTCTGGTGAATACGGCGGGTGGGGTAACACTTCCCAATCAAGTGTTTCCAAGTACTTTTTCACGGGAGCCGCAACATGTGGACGAGCATTGTCATGCAGAAGAATAATTTTTTCGTGTCTAGAATAGTATTGAGGGCGTTTTTCCTTCAGAGCTCGGCTCAATCTCATCAATTGTGTTCGATAGAGGGCTCCAGTAATTGTTTCGCTCGGATTAAGCAACTCATAATACACTACACCTAGCTGATCCCACCAAATACACAGCATAAGTTTTTTTCCGTGAATATTCGGTTTTGCTGTTGATGTTGACGCGTGGCCAGGTAATCCCCATGATTTCCTTCTTTTTGGATTGTCATAATGTATCCACTTCTCATCACGAGTTATGATACGATGTAAAAAACCCTTTTTTTTATGTCTAGCTAGCAGCATTTCACTTAAGCATAATCGGCGTTCAATATCTCTCGGCTTTAATTCGTACGGAACCCAATTTCCTTGGTTATGAATCATTCCTAATGATTTTAAACGATGTGAGACTGCTTGCTGAGTGACTTCTAATGTTAGAGCAAGTTCTTTTTGTGTTTGAGATGAATCTTCCTCCAATAATTCCTCCAATTCTGCATCCTCGTAAATTTTTGGCCTTCCACTGCGATCTTTGTCTTCTACGTCGAAATCACCGTTTTTAAACTTTTGAAACCACTCTCGACACGTTCTCTCACTCAAAGCACCCTCACCATATGCTTCTACAAGCAATTGATGCGCCTCAGCAGCAGATTTCTTTAAATTAAAGAAGTAAACTAATACTTCCCGCAAATGACGCTTACTTTGCTCAAATTTTGACATTTTCAACTTATAAAAATTATATTTTACCAATATAAAATCAATGATATTAATAGGTTATGTTGTTCTTGAATGTCCAAACTATTTTTTAAGCCGGTTATCATCTGCGAAAGCTAACCGAAACTCCGTGCCGCGCCATTTACAATAAAACGGCGGAAACTTATTTGTACTCCTAATAAATTTTTAACTTCCCGCTAAGGAAATTGAAAATATTCAAAAATTCGGGAAGTTATTGGTTTCGGTCCGATTTTCGAAAATCGAATTTCTATCAAATCTTGACGTTTTAAGGTTCTAGCAAGCTATTCTGACTAATTTCAAAATGATGTCCGAGTGTACGTATGTAAATATTCTGTTACTTTTGAACGGATGAACCGATTTTGATTGACAAGGTGGCATTCAATGCGGATTGTTAAATGCTATAAGCTGTGAGAAATTGAGCTTAATCGGTAGAGTGTATTCAGAGATATTCCAAAAATAAAATTTTTTCAAAGATGTTTTTTTTGGATAACTTGTAATTGTAATGTGCTCAATGGATTGATTCCAAAATCAACAGGAATCTAAAACTTTATAAGCAACATCGAATCCCACCTCAACCATCAAAATCGGTTCAATCGTTCAAGAGTAACCGTTAACGAAAGAATTAAAAAAAAAATTTTTTTTCAAGTTTTTTTGAAATTTCTCAAAAACAACTCGATAAATCAGTTTAAAAATTTGATCAGCTTTAGAATGTTTTATTTTTTTAAACAACAACATACAAAAGTATTTTCGAGCTCTAAGAACTCGAAAAAATGTATTCACAACAATGTTTTTGAGCTCAAGGAGCTCGAAAATAGCGGGAAGTTTTAGCCTGCACGGTCAACCGATAGACCGATTTTTTTGTTCTCAATGTCAAAGTTATAAAATTAACAATAGACCTTAGTGAAAATGAGACTCTCTAATCTTTCTTTTTTTTTTCTTTTCTCTATGAAATGTATGAATTCTACCTACCTGATTAAAAAAAATGATTTGGAATGATTCAAAACAATTTGAAATGATTTAAAACAATTTGAATTGACTGATATATAGATATACACAGCATGGATTAAATCATTTTTCTTAATAAGAGCTGAGCTCCATCACAGCCATCGAAACATCTGCTCAAGCTTACCATTAGCTTCATCTAGTATATTAGTAACAGTAGTCTAGTAGAAGTATAGTAGAAATATATACTATATATTTTCAAAATAAAAATCCAAAAAATCAAAAAACCTGTTTTACAGCCATGTTACTGTATCACTTTAACATTTTAGAAAACTCCGATCTCCAAAGAAAAAAGGTCGTTATCGAGAACTATGCTAAAAATGCTTACTTGTAAAGATTTTCCGAGGATTGCTAAAAAAAAGTAAACGAAATCAATCTACACATCTTTATTTTTTTTTTTTTATAAATTTAATACTTATTTAAAAGATTTAGTGATTACATTTAATTATAAAAAAGTCCTCGTTTATGTTCGTTATAAAAATAGAATTTTTGTTTGATTCAGTATCCTCCAAATATCGGCATACTTTGCGGATATTTGGGGTATTTTTTCGATTTATACCAACAAATTACTGTGAGTATATTCCAATTTGAAGTACACTGCTAAAAATTTGTCAAACATATTTATGTGGATCAAATCCAGAAAGGATCCTTATAGCTATATATGGGGCATTCCACGCCAAATCAAACACTTTTGAACCCGACCCCTTTGGATTTGGCTGAAAATTTTTTCTCTTTTTCTACTCCATCAAAAACGTTTCTCATAATTTTTTCAAATTTTTTCACCTAACCAAAAAAAGTTATAAATTTTTGAAAAAAAAGGCTTTTTTTATTTTAAATAGCTATAACTTTTTCAAAATTTGACTGATTGGGACGTTCTTTTTTCAGTTTTTATTTTTAAATGTACTTTTCGAAAAAAAATTCAGAAAAATTATTGCAACCTATCTTCATTGTTTTTGTAGATTTTTGGAAAAAATCAAAAATTTTTCAATGTTTACCATTTTTGATTTTCGATTTTTTTTTTTATATAAATCTTTGACATTTTTTGCAAATCCTCAAATTTTTTCCGAGTGATGTTTTTTCGATTTATATTTTTTTTTTTTCAATTAAAATAAAAATTTTTTTTTTCATCTAGCCTTATTTCTCATAACACCATGCTTAGATTTTTTTGAGTGCTCAGAGAACTTTTAAATTTGGAAAAAAAAATTAAAACAATAAATTTAAATGGTAACCATAGATATAATTTGACTTTTATTCGAAAAATCAAGTTAAAAAATAGAAGGACCTTCTGAATAATTTTTTTCTGAAAACTACATCCAAAAACGAAGAAAATAAATAGAAAGTTTTCGTTTGATCCATTTTAAGACAAATGCTGGGAATTGAAAAAAAAATCTTTTAACCATAAAACAATGAGTGTAGAAGAAATTTTTTTTGAATTCCCAGCAAAAAAAGAAATATAAATCGAAAAATCACTCTGAAAAAATTTGAGGATTTGCAAAAAATGTCAGTTTTATATAAAAAAACAAAAAAAATCGAAAATCAAAAATGGTAAACATTGAAAAAATTTTTATTTTTTCCAAAAATCTACAAAAAACAATGAAGATAGGTTGCAATAATTTTTCTGAATTTTTTTTCGAAAAGTACATTTAAAAACAAAAACTTTGAAAAAAGAACGTCCCAATCAGTCGAATTTTGAAAAAGTTATAGCTATTTAAAATAAAAAAAGCCTTTTTTTTCAAAAATTTATAACTTTTTTTGGTTAGGTGAAAAAATTTGAAAAAATTATGAGAAACGTTTTTGAGGGAGTAGAAAAAGAGAAAAAATTTTCAGCCAAATCTAAAGGGTTCGGGTTCAAAAGTGGTCGATTTGGCGTAGAATGCCCCATATATATCCTATGCGGAAGAGAAAAAATTGGCGCATAGATGACTGGTATTGTAGCATCATTGATTTAAAAAAGAATGATATTTAATTATTAATACTTAAATAACTTCTTCACATGTGCTTTGCATAAATATTGTTTCTGTTCCATATCAAATTTTTTTTTTTTAACATCAAAACCAAAATACGATTAAGAATACTTTTTCTCTATTAGTTCACATGAAAAAAGGACAAATAATCTAATATTAAAATATATCTTATGAATTATATGTGAACGTTATTTCGAAAAAGTTCACAAGGCTTCTGCTGAGGGCACCACTTTCAAAGGTTTAGATATTTACTCCTTAAGATGAAATTTTACCTCTTAAGTGGGTTTTCCATCTATTCTCTTTCTCAAACACATGTGAACAAACGAAACCGTCCTTTTTGCACTTACATTAGCAAATGGAAATTTCAAATGAGCCGTTCTCGGGTATGAAGTGAAATTTCCCAACCGGAAGCATTTCATTCGATACATAATAACTTTACGCATCGAATGACATATTTTATTTAATTATTTGAGCCTTTATCTATGAAAACGGTTCATTTGAAAATCACCTGTTTCACTCTCTTAAATATTTTTCTAAATAAAGGCTAACGTGAAAGACATCTTCAGGCCACTGGGCGAATAAGCGACGATGACCGTTTCTGTCTCGGATTCGAGCTACCAGAGCCATACGAGTTCGGTCTCCTGTATATAGTCTCCATATATCTAACTAACTAATTTGCAATCAAAGTCACTACCAGATGTTTTACCCATATTATAGTCTGAAATCGAAAACTCTTCAATTCCAGACATCACTCTTTATCAACTTGTAATCAAGGTGACTTTCAGGGATGGTGTTTACAATCATACTATGGCAGTGGATATGGTTTCGAGTTATAAAATTCGAAGTTGTTTGCAGCCATATTCATGTAATAAATTATATTTTTTTTTTTTTAGCACCCGAAGAAATCATTGTATAAACTTTATATAAATCTAAGTTTTGGACTTATGACTGTGTGCTTTCAAGGCATTAACTTTCTAAGAATTCATCCAAATTTCATAAAACATTAATTTGTATTGAAATCAGTTAAAAAGCTTTGAATTTGTATTTTTTTCAGTATTTAATAGTTCTCAGAGTAATACTACAATTATTGATTAATTTCAATGAGAAATTGTTAAATCAGAAGTTAATTTGTCGTTGTTGGTATAGAATATACATAAAATATCTAGATTTACTTTAGTAAGTGTCGATGTCGAATTGAACCAAGCTTGGATTAAAATACTGGTTCTTGATTTTTGAACATGATACTTCAGAAAGAAAAAATAACGAGTAATGAGATTGAAAAAATTATAGATAATTAAACGAGTTAGACTCACCTATTATAAACAATTGGTGACAATGAGACAGTCAGTTATTTCTTGCATAGAAACAAACTTCGAACAAAACAATTGTAAATAAATAGAAGAACGAATAAATTAGGACGATAGTTCTGATTATCGAATTAGAGGGATCAAATGTAATATAAACAACTAAAGCAAAAGAAAATTTACTAATCCGATTTATAAAATTATGGATGTTTGTGTGGGTCACTACAATGATAACAACAACAGTAGTTCATAAACATGTGCGCCATCTATTGGGTTTAACTGTAATGATAACAATGAGCTGATAGCCACTTTAACAGTAAATTGACAAAAATCTACAGTCGGAATTCTACGTCAAGTTGACTGCAGAAAGATGATATTTAGTTAATTACCACAAACTTTCCCATAACTTTCTGTCAAGACCATTCTCAGACAGTGCCCCCAAATTTCTTAAAATTTTCAATGACTTTCAATTGTCATAAATGTATCAAAATTTTATTAAAATTGATTTAAATAAATTAAAACCTTACTTGAAATATGAACAACGTAGTAGTAATTTCGCCGAGGTATAGATTTTTAAAAAATTACCCTAATAGCCACTTTAGCGTGAAATTAAGGGTAATTTAATGTTGAAATTACTTGAAATCTGCTGCCCGAATTTGCAAACAATTTCACAGCAAAAGTTGAAAATAAAAATTTACGGTTTCCTGATAGCCACCCTAACCATAAATTAACTACAAGCTACTGCCGTATTTTAAAGGTAACTTAAAGGAAAGTGTTGGAGAGCAAGCAGTTACCTTTAAGTTGACAGTAAATTGTCTGCAACTTTCTATTTAATTTGACTACAAGTATTAACGTCAGACAATGACGTTAAGTTGATTGAAAGTTTCACTTCAAATTGACGGCAAGTTTTTCTGGCAAGTTACATTCAAGCTACTGCCGTATTCTAAAACCAACTTAAAGGAAAGTATTATCCAGCCAAGGTTTGCCAGAAACTTTCTCGTTAAGTTAGCCGTAAATGATTCATTGCAACACTTGCAGAGCAATGTCGGGCTATCGGGTTAATTTTTCTTCAACCCTGATAGCCAAGTTGTCGAGAAACTGACGAGAAACTTGCAGCCGCAACTGGACACCAAGTTGGCCGCCAACAGTTGGTCCCTCCAAAGTTGATAGACATTTTCTAAGAAAGTTGGTGGCAAAAGTTGGAAATCCAATAAGTTGACGGTCACTTTCTGAGAAAGTTGGTGGCAAAAGTTGGCAATCATAAGTTGACGGTAAGTTTCCTTTCAATTTTCTCAGAAACTTGCATTCCAGTTGCAGCTCCATACTGGCGGCAACTTTCTGAGAAAGTTGGCGGTAACTTGTAGCCAAAAGTTGGAAAAGCTAAAGTTGTCGACAGATTGTCGTCAAGTTGGTCGGAAACAAATGAATGACCAACTTTTTCACGATCAATTCGTGCTATCAGGGAATTTCAAGGTAAACTTTTACGACAAAAAAAACAGTCGGTAATGTTCATTATTACCATTTCAGAAGGTAAGCAAATTTATACACAAAATTGTCTACAATTTGAGGGTAAAAATATACTTTACAATTTTTCAAGTTAAATTAACGATAAATTGACATAAAATTTGCGTGAAAATTAACAACTTTTTTCTAGTCAACTTTTTAAGTAAATTTGCATTATAATTCGGGCATTAAATTTACTTCAAATTCAATAGCAAGTTGCATACAAATTGTCGTAAAAAATGGAAAAATCCGAAGTTGACGGAAATTTGACGAAAAATTCAACGAAACTTTTGTACAGTAAACTTTTGCTCAAGCAAACTGTGCTATTAGGGTACTTACAGTTCATATCAAGTAGGAATTAAACGAAATTTGTTAAATAAGTTTCAGTAAAATCTTCGTGTCAATTATATAATTCGAATTTTTGACTATTTCAAACTAAAATTTATATTCAGCAAATTTTGCTTAACTTATAATTGATAACAACCGCAAGTAATGTTTTTAAAGATCTATATGTCGACGAAATTACTACTACGTTGTCCTTTTCTCAATGGAAGTTTCAATTTTTTTTATTAATTAATAAAATTTGAATACGGTTATGACATTTAAAAGTCATTACATATTTTTAAAAAGTAGGCGACACTGTATGAGAATGCCCTTAAGGAGGTTCATCGGTAGCAGTAGTTCGCAACTTTTAGAAAGATTTCTCCCGTGTAAAAGATTCTAACTACAATAAGAAGTGTTTGAGATACAGTACACTTTTGCACATCCTCTTATATGCGCAGAAGTATAAAAATGATCCAATTGCGTCTTTTCTCAGACTTGGCTACGTTGTATTCTAACTTAAAATATTTTTCCCCTTGACCATGTATTGTAGAAAGTGTTTTGAATAATTTCGAGGTTATACATAGTTGGAGACAACAAATAATAAATAATAATGACTTCGCGACTAAAGAATGGCAGATTTATTTAAAAACGAGTTGCTGAGAAATAAATAATGCTTTAGCAGGTATGTCTGATGCTAAAAAAATGCCGTAAAGTTTTTATAATTATTTAAATCTGTTGGGCTTCTACTGTGTTTTAAACTTCCCGCGCGCTCCAACGTTGCCAAGTCACTATCTCTCACTTGTCAGGTTATAGGAGAAAGCTTGAAAATCATTAACAGTAACAAATTTTAAAAATTAATTACAAAAAAAATGAATACCGCTCGTTTATGTTTTTATTGAAAATTTACTTATTATAAATTAAATTAATAATTTTCAGCTTTTGAAAAAATGTTGTACGAAAAGTATGATTGTTATTTAATAAAATGCTCACTCTAACTACGGTCAACGTAGGAAATGCATGTTAAATGTACGATTTTTAATTGTTAATATTTCGAAATTTAGTACCGCAAGGACTATTTTAAAAAATTCCTACGTATACAGAACACTTCAAAGTATTTGTATTTCAAAATTGAAAGATATTGTAAGAAAAGTGATTATCCGATGAACCTCCTTAAAGGTCGGCAGTACTAATTCCCAAGTGGTCAGGTTCGCTTTTTGTTAGTTTTTAGCTGTCCATTCCAAGTCAACTTTCTGCTATTCCAAAATGTTAATAAAATAGTAACGAATATAATTTTTAAAAAGTTAACTTTTAAAAGTTTTCTTAAAGTTACCAAAAAAATGTTAACAAAACGCAACATAAAAAAAAGGCCATTCGGCAGCAGAAATGGAAGGTAGATTTTTCAATTAATTGATATAAAAAAATATTTTTATACATACATATCTTGTTAGTGTATAGTCATGATATGAAATTAGACTCGTTTTCTAGGAGTGAGGGTAAAAAAAGACAACGATTATTATTGATAGAGAACTTCAGATAGTTGATTTGACATAACATTATACAGGTAATGTACCAAACTAACCTTCACATGAATAAAGTATTGAAAATTTAATTAGTATGAGATGATAATTGTAATCGCTGTTACCATGACAAGCCCAGTTAAAATAACAGTAATACTTAGATTTAAAATATAAAATAGCTGTGAAATTAACAGGTTATTTTGTTTACAATAAAATACACGTGACAAAATTGTATGATAATGGAAAATTCATAAGTTATGTGGAATGAAAACCATATTTTCAACATTTTTGATTTCATTAAAAAGTTCAAGGGTATCAAATTATTGGAAGAAATAGTCAAAACATAAAGCTTAAGGTCATTAATGCGAGATTATTAGTCAAGCTTTTAGATACTTTTTACGGAATTTGTGTATAAATATTAGTTTTGAAGTTATATGAGTTTTAGCGTTGATTGAAAACTGATTTTTACAAAAAATCATGAAAATTTCAAACAGCCATAATTTCAAAACTATTCGAGGGATTCAGCCCATCTTCGAACCTGATCAAGGTAATCGCTTATAGAATAAGTGTAAAAAATTTCATCAAGATCCGATAAGAACTGTGGGTGCTATCGTAATGACAAGACAAGTGATAATCATGGGGAGTAGAGGTACGTTTGATACACCATAAGTAATAAAAGAAATACTTTTAATATATAAAATAGCAGTGAAATTTACAGGTTATTTTGTGCACAATGAAATACAACTGACGAAACTGGATTATAATAAGACAAGCATAAGTTATGTGGAATGAAAACCATATTTTCAATATTTTTTGATTCCATTAAAATTTTCAAGGCTATGAAATTATTGGAAGAAATGGTCAAAATATAAAGTTTGAGGTCATAAATTAAAGCTCATTAGTCACGCTTTAAAATACTTTTTGCAGAAATTATCTATGAGTTATAGTTTTAAAGTTATATGGACTTGAAAGTGATTAAAAATTGATTTTTTCGAAAAATCGTTGAAATTTCAGACAGCCATAACTTCTAAACTAATCGACCGAATCAGCCCATCTTCGAACTTAACCGTGGTAATCACACATAGAATAAGTTTAGGAAATTTCATTAAGATCGGATAAGAATTGTAGACGCAATCGTGTCCTCAAAAGTCGGTTCTATGACATATATATATATATATATATATATATATATATATATATATATATATATATATATATATACATATATAAATTTTTCAACGGGTGGTATTTTTGAACTCTACTCAACTAATTATGATAGTTTATGACGAAATCCCTTGTAAAATCGACCATGAGGACAAATACAATAGTTAGATTTTTAAAAAAATCTACCTAATATATATATATATATATATATATATATATATATATATATATATATATATATTTATGTGATAGAACCGACTTTTGAGGACACGATTGCGTCTACAATTCTTATCCGATCTAATGAAATTTCCTACACTTATTCTATGTGTGATTACCACGGTTAAGTTCGAAGATGGGCTGATTCGGTCGATTAGTTTAGAAGTTATGGCTGTCTGAAATTTCAACGATTTTTCGAAAAAATCAATTTTTAATCCCTTTCAAGACCATATAACTTTAAAACTACAACTCATAGATAATTTCTGCAAAAAGTATTTTAAAGCGTGACTAATAAGCTTTAATTTATGACCTCAAACTTTACATTTTGACCATTTCTTCCAATAATTTCATAGCCTTGAAAATTTTAATGGAATCAAAAAATGTTGAAAATATGGTTTTCATTCTACAGAACTTATGCTTGTTCCATTATAATCCAGTTTTGTCAGTTGTATTTTATTGCGCACAAATTAACCTGTAAATTTCACTGCTATTTTCTATTTTAGAAGTATTTCTTTTATTACTTATAATGTATCAAATGTACCTCTACTCCCAATGATTATCACTTGTCTTGTCATTACGATAGCACCCACTGTTCTTATCGGATCTCGATGAAATTTTTTACACTCATTCTATAGGCGATTACCTTGATCAGGTTCGAAGATGGGCTGAATCCCTCGAATAGTTTTGAAATTATGGCTGCTTGAAATTTTCATGATTTTTCGTAAAAATCAGTTTTTAATCAACGCTAAAGCTCATATAACTTCAAAACTAATATTTATACACAAATTCCGTAAAAAGTATCTAAAAGCTTGACTAATAATCTCGCATTAATGACCTTAAGCTTTATGTTTTGACTATTTCTTCCAATAATTTGATACCCTTGAACTTTTTAATGAAATCAAAAATGTTGAAAATATGGTTTTCATTTCACATAACTTATGAATTTCCCATTATAATACAATTTTGTCACGTGTATTTTATTGTAAACGAAATAACCTGTTAATTTCACAGCTATTTTATATTTTGAAAGTATGATTGTTATTTTAACTGGGCTTGTCATGTGTTACGTCAAAATAACACATATTAAGAGTAGCGCTCCTGTTTAGCCTTCGCCTAGCGAAATAACTGGGACGGAGCTATAAGGATGACTGTTTATTTAAAATTAAAAGAAAATAAAAATTAAAAAAATGTTTCGTTGTCTAAGAGATAAATTAAAATAATAAAAACTAAGTAAAATGAAATTTAATTAATTAAATAAAATAAATAATAAAAGCAAAATTAAAACAACTTCCAAATTTATTAAAATCAAAACAATTATTTAAAAATTATTACAAAACAAAATTTAATTTGCATTAGACAATTAAATGCAATTTACAATTTTAACACTTTTATAAAATGGTTTAACTCTCGATTTCACTTGTTATTTAATTTATTTAAAATCAATCAATTATTATTTAAAATTTGATAATTAATTATTTATTTAATTAAATTGTTACCTTGATTTATTTGATGATTATTATTGTTATCAATAGTTATTTATTTGATTTTTTATTTATTATTCTCCAATATTGAATATTAATATTGATTTAATTGTATTAAATTCAATATTGAATTTTATTTATTGAATGAATTATATTTAAATAATTCAACTTGAACTTGATAATTGATGGAATATTTATCAACATTATTTTTATTAAAATGAATTATTACTTTCAATAATTCAATAATTATTTAAAAATATTCTGAATTATATTTTTATAATTCAGTTTATAAATATTTAAATCACATTACAATGATTTAATAAAATTAATGACCGTGCCTTTAAATAATTAAAATTTCGTCGATGACGAATGAGCTCACTTAGGAAACTGAAATCTTTTTCGATTTCCAGAAGAGCTGTTACCAGGTAGTAACATCCCTTCCAATAATTATTTAATTAGACCAATTATTTTATTGGCTATAATTAAATCAATATTTTTTCATAATTATTATTTATATATATATATATATATATATATATATATATATATATATATATATTTCATGACTTCCAATGCAGTTAGCAACATACGCATAAAGCATTGGAGTCGAATTCATAAATCAATATTTATTGATTCTTATTTTTTCTTTTATTGCAATTTATTCTTTTATTATTTAAGCATTTTATAATTTATTTTATTTTAATTATTAATAACTTGTTTATTAATAATTATTATTTCTTTATAAAAATTTCATAATTTCATTTCATACTCCTTTATTCCTTTATTATTTTACTTTATTATTAATAAACTTATTATTAATAATTATTTTTCATTTATAATTTTTCTATAAATATTTCATCATTTCAAAATTCTATTTCATACTTTACAATAATATTCTTTTCATATTTCATAATTCATTTCATTTTTCATTATTTATTTAATTATTAATAAATTTCATTTTATTATAAAATATAGTAATTTGAATTTATATTCAAATTTCATAATCATTTAATTTTTTAATATTGAATCATTTTACTTTCATATTTATTTACAACAATATTTCATAATAAAAATAATTTGAATTTAAATTCAAATTTAAAAATCATCAGCCGTAATAATGGCTGGAAGTCATTTGCTAATTAATTAATTCATGCATAGCCAGATTGCACAACATGTACGATTTTTTTAATAAGCTGATTGACAGTAAGAATACGACGTCGTG
Source organism: Microplitis deprimator (assembly GCA_964016945.1). Lineage (NCBI taxonomy): Eukaryota > Metazoa > Arthropoda > Insecta > Hymenoptera > Braconidae > Microplitis > Microplitis deprimator. The sequence goes on along the minus strand of OZ024712.1, from coordinate 10,633,207 downwards.
ACGTCACGCCCCCACCGTTAGTCATTTGTCATATATTTTAATATATAACAAGAATATTTATTTTTAAAAACAAATTTAATATAATTTCATTATCTTTTTTTTTTTTTATTGTATTATTTATTAATTTTTCTTATTGACGTATATATATGTATATATATATAAGTATATTATTTATTTATTTAAAAAAAAAATTATTTAAAAAAGAAAAAAAAAAAATTTACATTTGAGAACCATTATTTGTATGCCCTTTTTTTTATTTATTTTCCTCTCCTTTTATTTTTATTTATTCATACATTATAATTTTTATTCATTGATAATTTCTCTGATATATATATATATATATATATATATATCATTATGTTTAATTATTATAAATATTGAATTTCACTATTTTAACAAATTATTTCAACTTTTATTTTTCATTATTTTTGTCTCTATAGATATTTTATTAATTATCCTTTGATTAAAAAAAAAATTTTTAACGTTCATGTATATAAATTTCAGATACTTACATTTTTTATCTTATTTTTATTCTAGTTTACTTATTTTTTTTTTTAATATAATAATAGTATTTAACACACATTGAATATTTTATTAAAACACTTGTTTTTTTTTTTAATTATTAGGTTTATACTTACTTCTGCAACAAATATATTTTAGTTTTTTTCTTTTTTAAATAATAATCAGAACTGAAAACGCAAAAATAAATATATTACTATTTTTTAATTAGTATAATGGATTTGTTTATTATTGATTTATTCTTATTATATCATTTTTATTATTTGTTTCACAAAAATCTCCCCTTTTTTTTTTTTTTTTTTTTTTTACTACAATATTCACATACATTTTATATTTCGCTTTTTTTTTTTTTTTTGGTACAATATATGATTACATTATATTTGAGAATAATTTTTATTATTATTATTACTACAAAAAAAAAAAATTTTATTTCTCCTTTTTTTTTAAAAAAAAAAATTTTTTTTTTTTTTACCATTCATATTCAATATGTAATGACCCTTTCTCAAACAATTCTTCTTCTTTTAACAAAAATAACTGTTTGCAATAATTACAATTTTCAGCATTATCTTTTTCGAGCAGAATAACACCACATGTTTCACAGTTTATTTTTTCTTCTCGTGTTAATTTATGGTAATTAACAATGCCCCGATATTTTTCAAATTCTTCTTTATCATCTCCTTGGAACAATTTAATGTAACATCCGTCACATATAATTCTTTCCGACAATAACCCATGATCTTTTACCATTACTCTGTTTACTGTTCTTCTCTTTTTTTTGACACAAAATAATCCGTGGATTTCCCTGAAAACTTCAGGTAATTCCGAAGTATCTAATGTTTCCACCACTTGTAACTCAACGTAGCCTGCTTGGAAATCTGACATCTTAAATATTAATTTAAAATAATTATTATAAATATATTCTCTTTTTTTTTTATTAACTTATTTAAACGTTTATTAATAATAATCCTTTTTTTTTTTTACCTTTTCTCTTCTTTTTTTTTTTATTAACCTTCTTTTTTTTTTTTTTTTTATAGTTAAAGAAACAATTTATATATGTATATATTTCTTTGTTTATTTTATATTTAATAATTATTAATTTTTATTCACCCTTTTTTTTTTAAAAAAAAAATAACAATGAACTTATATATTTTGTGTGATTTGAAAGAGAGTTAAACACTTAATGATAAATTTTTTAATAAAAATAGTGTCACCGGTTGGTAACATCCCTACTTAAAATTTTTTGAAAAGAATTTATATGCGGAAGGGTTGTCATATGAGCCCCTTTCGCGATTATGCGACTTATGCATTGGTTTTAGCACGCATTCCAATGACATAAAATTTAACATACATAAAATATTAAAATAATATTTCATAAAATTTTTTTTTTTAAATTTCTATAAAAATTTTTTTTAGATATGCGTATTAATAATTTTTTTTTTTTTTTTTTTCTCTTTTCTTTTTTTCTTTTAGTTCTTTTCTCTTTTTTTTTTTTTTTACCATATATTCTATTCCTACTTGTATTATTTATATATTTCTTGATTAATTTACTTTCTTTATTCATTTATTTATATTGTTGTATATAATGTATATAAGTAATATATATGAATGTATATATATATATATATAGATATATATGAAAATTTAAATCTCGCGACGACTGCGCGCGTCGCTGCCCTCCCGCGCTAAGAACGTTACCAGCGCAAAGATGGTAATGTATCGATTATTTATCATATTACAGAAAGCTACCTTGAAAGTAATCAATAAATAAATATATATATATTTTTTATTAAGAATTACTTATAAAATTTATTATATTTAATTTCTTACGTATTTTTATATTGTTTTAATTTTTTATTTAATAATAAATTGAAATATGAAAAATGTAAAAATATATATTTTTTTATATCAATAATTAATTATTATTTTTCCTATTATTAATTATTTTTTTTATTTTTATACTTTTTCTCTCCTTTTTTTTTTTTTTTTTGTTTTCTTTTTTCTTTTATATATATATACTTATTTATTAACAATATTAATAACAATGATATTTATTTTTTCTTAACAGACTAAATTACACATAAATATCAATAAAATACTTATTTTCTAAAATGTCACGATAGCTTACCCAAGTATTCGCACAATCTTCACAAATATATCCCGGTTTTTGGTTTATTAACACTTCACCACACTTGATACAAACTCCCGAAATTTTATACGGATATAACCGATGCCAGTTTTGATTACAATATTTAAATCTCTTCGTAAAAATCATTAGACAGTCTTTTAAACAATTTTCGCACATTGATGCGTTATCAAAATCATTATGATAAAACTCCTTTACTATTTCTCTTGGCATGGTGCAATATGATGTTATCAAACTTGCATAAAATTTTAAATTTCTTCCAGGAATTCTTGTATGTGGAATTCCATATAATGCGTCTAATTCTTCATTTTCTTTCATCTGCTTGAGTACTCCGGCAGGAATTTTTATCTGTAATAATACTATTAATTTAAGTATCATTACTAAAATTATAAAACAAAAATATTAAAATTTCGAAATTTGTTAGTTATAAGTTGTTAGTAATTTTATAATTGAATTTAAAATTATTTTATGAGGATAAACGGAACATGCTGGTTGTTTTTTGAATAATTCTTGCTTCTTTATTTTCTTCTTGATTTGTTGGTAAGATTGGATAAATTTTTTCATCTGCTGATGGTGCTGATGGTTCAGTATTTTCATTTATTGTTTGAATTTCTTGATTTTGTGTTGGTTGTTGAATTATAACTAATTCAACATTTTCGTCGTTGCTTGAATTTGTATTATTATTATTATTAATACTTTTATGAATATTATTTATGTTATTTTCTTGTGCTCTTATTAAAATAAAATTAGTACAAGCATCCCAAAATGATAGACACATATAAAAAGAGCAACCATAAGATTTTCGAATTTGAAAAGCATGAAGTAATGTGTCAAATGAAAATTTTACTAGTCGTATAATCATAATTATACTAAATATTCCTGCACTTGCAGATCCAAAAATTAAAAATTTTCCCCATGTTTTTTCCCATGCTGAATCAGCTAATTTTTGTAAAGCATTAGTATCAAATAAATTTAATATTGATTCACCTTGGTTTGCAAAATGCAAACCATCCATTCCTCTAGCAATATTACTTAAAATTGCTAGTTTTTCCACTGGAGACATAATTCTATGTCTTAATTTGTCGAGATCTTGTTCAGAATAAATTCCGCTTGTAGCTAAGAATTTTGGAGAAGTATATTTCCATGTTGGTTTAGTTAATGGTTGAATTTTATTTGGTGGTAAAACTTCAACTGGATTAGGTGTAAATTTATACCATGATCCATCTATTAAAAATAAAGGTGGAAAAAGTGGATTGCAATCAATCTGAGTACCTTTTCTAACTAAAATTCTTGTCTTTGGAGTTAAAAAGTAACTGTCATTTCCTCTTTTCACTGGTAATTCGTTATAACACTCACTTCTTGGGTAAACTGATACCTCAACAGGTATGCACTTAACAACATTTATCGATTCACCTGACATTATAGCTATATAGCCTGGTCCTTTCATATAATTGTAAGCAAACTCGTCTGGTTTACTTGACGCAATTGATAACAAATTTTTTAAAGTATTACGTTCTAACATACAACGATGAATTAATACATCATAATATAATTGTTTAATTTGTTTTTGTATAAATTTTTCTACGTATACAAACTTAGAATTAATACATGCAAATAAATCTAAATTTTCTATTGATATTTTATTACTTAATATTAAATCATTCTTTGATGTTTCAAAGATAAATAATTTTGGATGTTCAGTTCTGATTATTTTATAGCCACAAATAATTTCAACATTTGTGGTAGTTAATGCAAATGTTATTCCATTTGATTCTAAAGAATAAACAATTTCATGCTTATCTGAATTTTTTTCAGATGTTTTTTTTTTTTTCCCGTGTATAAAACCCCAAAATTTTGAAAATCACATTTATGTGATGGAATATAGTCCCAAAAAGTATAACCTCCCTCTAAATCTAAACAAGATAAATCAGATAAAGTACACGTTAAACCCGATTTTAAATAAACTTTATCATTTTCATATTTAACTTCCGCGAAATATTCTTGTATAGTTATTTTTAAAACTCCATGAGCGACAATATCACTCCAACTTCCATAAAAATCTGAATAACTTCCCCTTTTACACGTCCCATCATTACCGATTGATCCTGCGAGTGTTGCACCACGCGTAGTTGTGCTATTAATTTTTAAACCGGTTATAAATAACGTACCGAATCTATATGACCCCTATTTATGAATATCTAAACATCTTTCTTTTGAAATTTCTTCAATATATTCCATATGTCCACTATGTACGACTGACATATGAGAATAAGCTCCGCAATAATAAATATTTCGATCTACTTCGATTTTACATTGGATAACTTTTGTTAAAGAATATTCTTTTAATTGTAATAATTGAATAAATGGTTCTGTTGTATTTATTTCTTTAGGATGAATGTCACAATCTCCCACCTCTGTAATTGAAATTGTAGTTGAATTTGATGAAAATCTTCCGCAATCATACCCAATTATTCCACTCACTGATGATGGCCATAATAAAATAAAATAAATCGCAAAAGTGATATTGATAATCATCTGTAAACATAAACTAATTAGAATTTTCTTCATCGCTATTTTTCTTTTGTTTTCGTGTTTTTTTAATTGGTGTAATTTCTGGATTTATAAATGAATATCTCAATCGATTCATGTGAACTATTTGAATTCTTTTTTCTGTTTGAATTTTAACATTTCCTTTACCCAAAATTTCAAGAATTTTGTGTGGTCCAGAGTAATGATCTTTTGTTTTACCTGGATTTGGTCCACTTTGTAAAAATACATATTGACCTACTTTTAAATTTTGTGGATTACAATGTTTATCGTAATATTTTTTAGATTTGTGTTTAGCGTCAACTAAATTTTGATAAGCTAATAATCTTATCCCATGTAATCTTGTGATTAAATCAATTAAATAACCTTGCATTGTAGGTAATTGTTCACATTCTCTTATTGGTTCGCTTGAAGGTAATCTAGACTGTTGTCCAAAGACAATAGCATAAGGTGTATTTTTTATTGCTTCATGATAACTTGTATTATATGAAAATGTTGCTAACTCGATCCATTCATCCCACTCTTCATCAATGGATGAGTAATGTTTAAGGTATTCGTTTAATGTGTGATGTGATCGTTCTAATGAACCATTAGATTGTGGATGATAAGCTGTAGTTTTAAGTTTTTTAATACCGAATCGTTTCGCTACGCATTTTAAAATAGCACTCAAAAAGTTACGACCTTGGTCTGTTAGAATAATTTTTGGCGGACCAAAATAACAAATAAATCTTTTAACAAAAGCAGTTGAAATTGTTGTAGCTAAAGTGTTAGGTAATGCTTCTGCAATACAAAATTTAGAAAATAAATCTTGAATAGTTAAAATATATTCATTTCCCCTTTTAGTTTTTTGTTTTGCTCCGGCAATATCCATAGAAATTTTCCAAAAACACGTGGCTGGAGTATCAGTAATAATCATAGGTTCTCTATGTTTTACACGAACTAATTTCTTTAATTGACAATCTAAACATTGTTGAATTCTACGTTGAATATCATTTTTCAAATTTTCCCAATAATAATCTTTTTTAATTCTTTGATAAGTTTTAGTAACCCCTTTATGACCCCCAATTGGTGATTTATGCATTTCATAAAAAATTTCATCTCTTTTTTCATTAGGAACATAAATAATTGTGCCCAAACAAATCATAATTTTAATATCAGTTCCGTCAAAAACATTTTTTAATTCTGTTATAATATTATTCCACGGTAAATTTTCTATATTTTCACTTTTTGCGAAACTTACTGTTTTTAATTTAAATTTTTCTAAAGTTTCTTTTAAATTTTCAAAAATTACTTTTAAATTTTCAATTAAAATTGCAATTGATTCTTTTTCTTTTTCACGAATAGGCAAAGCAAAATAATATTTATTTTTAATTTTCTTTTCAACTATTTTTCCTAACTCTAAATTTTTAAATGTCGGTAATTTATTCAATTCTTTTAATTTAATTGCGCCATTATCGCATGGTTCACCATTGGTACTAATAAAATAAGCTAAATTATCTTTCCTGAAATGAAAATAGTCTTTAATATCAACTATATTACGAATATTTCCCGTTTCTAAATTTTCTTTAATATCTGAATCGCTATGATCTGATGAATCTTTTTTATTATTGATTTGTTCGTTTATTATATTTTCAATATTTTCGTCTGAACTTAAAGAACTACTCACACTTTCTTGATTTAAATCTTGACTTTTTGTTTCTTTTCTTTTTTGAATTTGTTTCACTTTTTTCTTGCGTTTAATAATTTTTGGTTGATTTTCAAATTCTTCGTCGGTCGAATCGTTAGTTTTATCACTTACTTTCTTTTGTATTTTTTGTTTGTTCGTTTTTAAATTTTTATTTTTATTAATTTCGTCAGTTGTTTTGGTTGTTGATTGTGTTTTTGTATTTAATTCTTGTTTCTTTGCTGCAGCTCTTGTTGTTACTTTGATTTGTTCAAATTCTTCTGTTTTGATTGGATTTCTTGATAAGGCATCCGCAACATAATTTGTTTTACCTGGTTTGTAAATAACTTTAAAATTGTATTCTCCTAATTTTAATCTCCATTTTAAAACTCTTGTATTCACATCTTTTGCTTTTTGAAACCAAACTAATGGTTTATGATCTGTAACGAGAATAAATTCTTTACCATAAACATATGGTCTAAATGTTTTCACACCAAAAACAATAGCCAATGCTTCTTTTTCATATGTTTCATATCTTATTTCAGCGTCCCTCAATACTCTTGAAGCGTATGCACATGCAGTATCTTCCCCGATTTGTCCTTGTGATAAAACTGCTCCAATTGCATAACCTGATGCATCAGTAGTAATAATAAATGGCATTGTAGTCAGGTGTATTTAGTACAGGTGGTTCACATAATTTATTTCTTAATATTTCAAAAGCTTCTTGAGTTTCTTGATTCCATAAAAACTTGACATCTTTTTGAAGTAATTTTGTCAATGGCTTAGCTATTTTTGCAAAATCTTTAATAAATCTTCTATAATAATTAGTAAAACCCAAAAATTGACGAACTTTTTTCTGAGTAGTAGGAACTGGATATTTTTTTGCAGCTTCAATTTTACTTGGATCAGGTCTGATAGAATTTTTACTTATTAAATGACCTAAATAACAAACTTCTCGTTTGAAAAATTTACATTTATCTGGTTTTAATTTTAAATTTGCTTCTTTTAATCTCTGAAAAACAATTTTTAATCTTTCGATGTGTTCCTGTAAAGTTCTTGAAAATGAAATTATATCATCCATAAAAACATATAGTATAACACCAATCAATCCTGAAAAAACATCCTCCATCAATGCTTGAAATGTTGCTGGACCGTTTGCTAGACCGAAAACCAATCTTAAAAATTCAAAATGACCTAAAATAGTTGAAAAAGCAGTTTTATGTCGATCTTTTTCCTTCATCTTAATTTGATGAAAACCCGATGATAAGTCTAGTACAGAATAATATTCAACTCCACCCAAACTATCAATAATATCAGTTATGTTTGGCAGTGGATATGCATTTTTAATCGTCTTCTCATTTAACGCTCGATAATCGATTACCATTCTCCATTGTTTCTTTCCTTCAGAGTCCGGTTTCTTTGGAACTATCCAGACCGGACTGTTGTATGGTGACCTTGATTCCATAATAATATTATTTTCCAATAACTCTTTAATTTGTCGATTAATTTCCTCTTTTAAAGCATAAGGAATTCTATAATTTTTAATATTGACAGGTCTTTCATCTGCAGTTAAAATTTCATGTTCAACTCTATCTGTTGCAGGTAAATATTCACCTGGAAGGTGAAACCTTTCAGTATTGTCTTTTATTAAATCGTAAAGAGATTCTTTCTCGATTTTATTTAAATGTTTAATATTTAACACCTCTTTTATTGTTTCAAAACGTGATTTACTTTTATTCATTGCATCAGTATCATGTGAAAAGTGTCCTGTGACATCCTCTTGATTCTTTTCTTCGTTCTCATGAGCATTGTTGATAACTAATACTCGCTGAGCATATATAATTTCTTTATTAAATTTATTGATTGACTCATGTAAATTGTAATCTTGATTCTCAATATTGTAATTGGAATTTTCCTTTGAATTCTTTTCTTGATTGTTTTTTTGTTTGATTGTGTTGATATTTTCAGATTTTTCTTTTAAATTTTTCTCGTTTTCAGGTTGATTATTATCTTTTTTATTTTTGTTAAAAATTTTAGTAGTGTCTCCATTTATTTTTATCTTTGTTTTATTATCTTCTTCGGGTTTTTCTTCCGCCTCATCGTCTGAATCGTAGTCGGTATCACTTCCATAAGTATTAAAACTTTGAAATCCCATAGCCATTATTTGATGCATATCTTCATCAAAATCAGATTCGTCTTCTTCTTTGATTTTCATTATTATTTCTTCATCTGTTTCTTCATCAGTTTCTATTTTTCCTTTGTTCATTTCATTTTCTTCTTTCTTTATTTCATTTCCTTCCTTTTTCATTTCTTCTTTCTTCATTTTATTTTCTTCTTTCTTCATTTCATTTTTCTCTTCTTTTGTTTCTTCTTTCTTCATTTCATTTTTTTCTTCTAGATTTCCTTTAGTAGTTACAGGATAAATTTTATCTTGAAAATTTATTTTATTATTTTGCACTAATTTTTCACAATTAAATGATTGATTTATAGATTCATTAGTATCATAGAAAAAATATTGTTTATTATTTATTTTAATAACGCGATCTTTATAGCAAATTTGTACTTTCGCTTCGTCAAAGAAATTCGAACCCAATATTCCCGATTGCTCGATTGGAAAATCGTCAGGAACTATTAAAAATTTAATTTCTAAATCAAGAAAATCTAATTCAACTTCTCCTAGTGCTTCGACTGGAATTTCGTTAATTCCAAGTAATTTAATAGTTTTAGTTTTATCTAAAATTGCCTCTTTTGGACAAAAACTTTCTTTTAAAATATTAGGACCACTACCTGTGTCTAACATTACAGAGATTCGTCCAACATTAGGATTTACGCTATATCCTAATAAAATTGTTGGACTTTTATTATTTTTATTTAAATTAATTTGTTCAACGCGAGTTTCTTTTTTATCAGAAATAGTTTTGATTGGAATTCTATTAAAAATACCAAAATGTGAACTAGAGGTTAAAGGATGATTTTCTTTTATTTGTTTTTCTTCATCATTTATTTTCTTCCAACAATCTCTAATTCTGTGACCCATTTTTTTACAATAATCACAACTAATAATTTGTTTAGGACAATTATTACTTGAATGTTCATGACTACCACAAGTTAAACATTTATTAAAATTTTTAGGATTGTCATTTAAAAATTCGTGTTTGAATCTACAAACTTTAGCATTGTGGCCAGATCTATTACAAATTTGACATTTTTCTCTAGAATTTAATAATTTAAAACATTTATCAGCAGTATGACCTGGTTTATCGCAAAATTGACAAATAACAGTTTGTCTTAAATTTAATTGTTGATTAAAATTTTTATTCTTGTCAAATTGTTTATTTTGAGTGTGAAAATCTTGTTTTTGTTGGTAATTAGATTGATGTGGTTTTTGAGAATTATTGTGTTCACGTTTAACTTCATCGCAAAGAAACACGGGTTTTTCATTGCCCCTTCGTTTTATATTTTCAAATTCACTTAATTCCTTTCTTAATTTAATTTTTTGTTCAATTTTAATAGCTTCATCGAGTGTCCCTTGAAAATTATTATTTAAGTTTCGAATTTTACTTTCAATTTCAGGATTAAGACCATTTAAAAAACTTTCTACTGCTCTTTGTTCTACTTGTATTTGATAAGCATTGTTTTCTACTTGTGTTCTTTTGTGTACTTCAACTAATTGTGTTGCAATATCACAAATTCGATTAGAATATTTTAAAACAGATTCCCTGTCTTTTTGAAAAACGCGACCTAATTCACCCAATAATTGCATTTCTGTTTTATTTGGGGCTGCTTTTCCCCTTAAAAAGTCATAAAATTCTTGTTTTGTATTTATTGCTGCACAGTTTATAGATTTTCTTAAATCGCCTTTTAATTTTTTTCGCAATAATTTAACCAAATTAGGTTGAGCATCTCTTGGTAAAGAACCAAAAGCTTCATTACAAGCACATATAAATTCTGTAAGTGTCATATTTTCACCGTCATATTCGGGTACAAATTCTAACGCGTCACGTAAAGAAATGAATTGATTTGCTGAAAGAGCCATTCTTACCGGTTGTTCGTTATTGATTTGATTATTATTGTCATTGATTTGATTATTATTGTTATTATTGTTGTTATTGTTATTATTATTGTTATTATTATCGTTGTTATTATTGTTATTATTATCGTTATTATTATCGTTATTATTATTGTTATTATTATTGTTATTTAAGATTTGCTCATCATTTAACGGTACATTGTGTCGATTATTATTGGTAGAATCAGCTGCAGAATGTTGTGCAGAATTATTTGTTGTGTTATTATGTATATTTACTCCGTCATTTTCCATTGGATTTAAGGTAAATTTTGCAAGTGGTTCAATAACATTTTCAATATTAGAATAATGATTAGATTCAGAATTATTTCGATTAGGATTTTCTTCAATACTTTCATTAGTTAGTTGGTTAGTACTATGTAGATTATTATTTTGAACAAAATTTGAATAACTAAGTGGAATCGAGGTATCTTTGAGAGAACGTCTTCCACTAGGTCGATAAGGATTTCTTTGTTTTTCAGTGGATGAACCAGGATTTTCTCCCGGAGGATCCAGATTGATATCTATATTATTTTCTTTTGCAAATTTCCGAGTAACTATTCTATCGGACATAGAAAATCATTTTTTCTTTGAATGGAGTTATTTCAATTTAAATAGATTTTAAATTTAATTTTAAAAATATTTTCTCTTTTTTTTTTTTTATAAATTAATTACTTTAATCATTATTGATGTTAAATTTATTGTTTTAGTTAAAAATGAACAGCATCCTTATGTATCCCGGACGAGCCCCCAAAAATTTTTAATATATGTTACGTCAAAATAACACATATTAAGAGTAGCGCTCCTGTTTAGCCTTCGCCTAGAGAAATAACTGGGACGGAGCTATAAGGATGACTGTTTATTTAAAATTAAAAGAAAATAAAAATTAAAAAAATGTTTCGTTGTCTAAGAGATAAATTAAAATAATAAAAACTAAGTAAAATGAAATTTAATTAATTAAATAAAATAAATAATAAAAGCAAAATTAAAACAACTTCCAAATTTATTAAAATCAAAACAATTATTTAAAAATTATTACAAAACAAAATTTAATTTGCATTAGACAATTAAATGCAATTTACAATTTTAACACTTTTATAAAATGGTTTAACTCTCGATTTCACTTGTTATTTAATTTATTTAAAATCAATCAATTATTATTTAAAATTTGATAATTAATTATTTATTTAATTAAATTGTTACCTTGATTTATTTGATGATTATTATTGTTATCAATAGTTATTTATTTGATTTTTTATTTATTATTCTCCAATATTGAATATTAATATTGATTTAATTGTATTAAATTCAATATTGAATTTTATTTATTGAATGAATTATATTTAAATAATTCAACTTGAACTTGATAATTGATGGAATATTTATCAACATTATTTTTATTAAAATGAATTATTACTTTCAATAATTCAATAATTATTTAAAAATATTCTGAATTATATTTTTATAATTCAGTTTATAAATATTTAAATCACATTACAATGATTTAATAAAATTAATGACCGTGCCTTTAAATAATTAAAATTTCGTCGATGACGAATGAGCTCACTTAGGAAACTGAAATCTTTTTCGATTTCCAGAAGAGCTGTTACCAGGTAGTAACATCCCTTCCAATAATTATTTAATTAGACCAATTATTTTATTGGCTATAATTAAATCAATATTTTTTCATAATTATTATTTATATATATATATATATATATATATATATATATATATATATATATATATATATTTCATGACTTCCAATGCAGTTAGCAACATACGCATAAAGCATTGGAGTCGAATTCATAAATCAATATTTATTGATTCTTATTTTTTCTTTTATTGCAATTTATTCTTTTATTATTTAAGCATTTTATAATTTATTTTATTTTAATTATTAATAACTTGTTTATTAATAATTATTATTTCTTTATAAAAATTTCATAATTTCATTTCATACTCCTTTATTCCTTTATTATTTTACTTTATTGTTACGTCCTGGTTGATGTTTTGGCGCTGGCGTAGTTGAGCGGTCGATTTAAATTGGACGTAATGAAAACTTACATATAATTATAAATAATAATTAAGTATGGGTTGAACAGCCACCATTTGGTGGTTGCAATAAACTAGTTGTGTGATTATATATATTATTTTATATATCTAAATCCGATTTATTCAATTATAAGGATATAATTTTGAGTGATGTGAAAATATACAGTTGAATTAATTTATAAATTGTTAATGTGTCTTAACAATAACTTCGAGAGGGTGAGAACGAAGTTGAGTATTTAAAGTTGAGCCTGACTGCTCTCAATGATTCTATATTTCAGACTGATTTCTCTTGATCGAGAAAAACTAGAGAAGTCTCTTATCGATACGAGGCGCTTGGGCATCAGGCCCGCGCATCGTTCGATGTAGAGGGGTGGATTGTGATAAGCAATATTCTCGAATGATCCATTCTCCGTTCTCACGCTTTCTCCGTTTTTGTTATTAACAAATGAGTCACTTATCTATGAACAAAAGTTATCTTAGAACAAAATAGATGTTTGTGCAGCTGCACGTCTCGAGGATTTACTCGAGGCGTCAGCGCTTATTTATATTTGATAAAATATAGAAAAATAACTTTATCAATTATTACTCATATCCTTAACGTTCGAATAACTTGAATAATATTATTCTATTATTATATTATATTATTTTATATAATTAATTAAATACTATTGAAATTACTTGGTTATCGATATTCGATATAATTAGTTAGATTTCAGGTCGGTAATTAGAGAAGTAAATGCCCACGTCATCTGACGTACAGGCTGGGACGTAACACGCCCCCACCCGTTAGACGAGCGCCCTCGCTCGTTCGGGCCTTATCTGTGAAAGATACTAAGTATTAAAAAAAATTTATTTTACCGACGTGAAATCTGTACACGTTTAATTTCTTTAATATGATATTTTTTTTTTTTTTTTTTTTTTTTTTTTTTTTTTTTGTTCATTTTCTATTTTTTTCTTAAATCATTGGAGATTATGTTTACATATCAATTTATTCATGCAATACTATATAATATAAATGTCTTATTCACTATAATGGTTACATAGGCAAAAAAAAAGTTGTATTTCTTTTATTTCTTAAGATTATTATTATATAAAAAAAATTTGTATTATATATATATATTTTTTTTTCCCTTTTTTTTTTTTCTTTCTTTTTTGTTTTTTATTAAATTTAACTAAATTATTAAATAACTGTCGTTTTCAGTTATGCGTATGAGTAAGAAAAAAAAATTTCTATTATTTTATTTGTCTATTTTTAATTTATTATAGTAATTTTTTTTTTATTCATTTATTTATTTATTTTTCTTTAGTATATCTATGTGATATATTCTGTTTAACTATCTTCTCAATTATTTTACTTTTCCTTTTCTTTTCTATTCTTCTTATATTTTAAATATTTTATCTTCAAAAAAAAAATCTGGGTATTATTATTTTATTTTTACTATCGTTTATTGTCTATTTTGCGTTATATTAAAAATTATTACTATACTATTTCCAGAATATTTGAGTTTTAGCATCATTTAATTTGTTTTCTTTATTATTTTTTTTTCTTATCTTTACTAATTATTTATCTTTAATTATGTCTATGTTTCCAATCTTTCGAAATTATTTAGAAATAAAATTTAATTTTTCTTAATTATACGTCGTTATTCTTACATTTCTTATATTTCTTACATTAAATTAAATCAGATCATGAATTATTTGATGTTGTCTATTTTAGTTGAGAGAGAAGAACTTAAACTACTTATAAGCTATTTTAGCTCTGTCACAATGGATAAGTTTTCTTTTTCCAGGTTTATATTCAATTTCTATATCGTTTTTATCTGGGAAAATTTCAGTAATTTTATAGGGACCTAAATAATTGTCATCAAATTTACCATCTCTCTGATTTTTTACCAAAAATATATTTTGACCTATTTTAAACTTTACAGGATTAATTTTTTTATCGTATCGTACTTTAGATTTTAATTTTGAATTTTCTAAATTTTCTCTTGCTTCTTTTCTTGATTCTAACAATCGAATTGCGAGTTCTTTAACGTAATCTGCGTATGTAGGGATATCGTCTAAGTATGAAAATTCTGATGGTAATCGCGCTTCTTTACCAAAAACTAATCTATATGGGGTAAACTTTGTACCTTCGTGTACACTTGTATTATAAGCAAAAGTTGCATGAGGCAACCATTTATCCCAATCATTTTTATTTGTAAAGTGTTTGATATAATCTGTTAAGACTTGATGACTTCTTTCTAATGAACCATTAGATTGCGGGTGAAAAGCTGTCGTTTTTATTTGTTTCATTTTGAAAATTTTAGCTACACAACCCATAACTTTACCTATAAATGCTTGACCTTGGTCTGTTAAAATTACTTTTGGGCAACCGTGTTTTAATATGAAATTCTCGACTAATGCTATAGCAATGTCTTTGGCTGTCATAGATACTAGCGGTATTGCAAAACAATATTTTGAAAGATCGTCTTGCATCGTTAAAATATATGAATAACCGTTTGCTGAAGTTTTATTAGGTACTACTATATCTAATGCTAATTTATCCCAAATTTCTGCGGATGTATCTGTTATTACCATCGGTTGTTTTGTTTTTATTCTTACTAATTTCTTTTTCTGACAACTAATACATTTTCTAACAAAATCTTCGACATGTTTTTTAATATTATCCCAAAAATATCTTTGTCTAATTCTGTTGTAAGTTTTAGTTACACCTTTATGACCTGCCATTGGGGTCTCATGATTTTCAGCTATTATCTTTTGTCTCTCTTCTACTGGAGGTATTATTATCAGATCTCTACAAATAATTATTTTAATATCGGTTCCTTTAAATGTTTTAGCTATAATATTTTTAATTTTTGACCATACAGTTTTGGATAAATTACTTCGACCTTGAGAAATACTAATCGATTTTAATTTTGTTTTTTCCATGTATAATTTTAAATTTTTAAAAGCTTTACAATAATCTTTTTCGGTGGGCGCATCTGTACTGGTGTTTTGAGTAACTAACGCAAGTACTTTTCTTTTCGATGTTCCCATTTTAATTACCTGCCCTACTTTATAACTAGCTAATGGACTCAATTTTAAATATCCTGATTCTAATAATTGTTTTCCCATTTCACTTGGGACAGTACTATCTGCATTAATAAAACATAAATAACTATTTTTTTGCATTTCTAAATTATCTCTCGTCTCTATTATATTATCATTACTAAAATCGTTCGACATTACTGAAAGTACGGATGAATCATCGTCAGAATCTATTTGTTCATTATCTGGATTATTATTTTCTACGATAATTACATTGTCTAATTGTTCTTGATTACTATCTGAATTTAATTCTGTTAAATTTTGTTGAAAATTTGTTATATTATTAGATGAATTTATTTGTTCGATTTGATCCGGGTTATCATCATTAAATGAATGTATTTGTTCAATTTGATCAAAGTTTCCGTCATTAAATGAATTTATTTGTTCTCGTTGATCGAAATTTTGGTCATTGAATGAATTTATTCGTTCGACTGAACTCAAATTTTGATCAACGGGTGAATTTATATGCTCAGGGTTTTGTGGTTCTCTATCAGGAAAAGAATTTTGAAAATTGATCGGTTCTACATTTTCATTTATTATACTTAAATTATTGTTTGGAAGTTTATCATTTGCATTTTGTTGGCGATTAATTGCTTCGAGTTTTAGGTTTATTTTTATTTATTTATTTTTAGGTTTTTTTGTTTTTATCTTAAAATTTTCTGAAAGTTTTTGTATTTTGTATGGAATGTATTTTTGTGTATGTGTATGTTTATCATTGTCCGTGCAACACGAACACGTTTTGGGCTTACGCTGTCTTTTTGACCTGCGTAGCTGCGGTTCGCTATTAGGGGGATTATTTATCGTTTGACTATTTGTTACTACACGATGTTTTTCTATGGCTTTACTAGGACTTTGTTGTCGTGGTTCGTCATTATTTGTTTTAGGATTATTTTTTATTTTTACATTTTCTACATTAGTTTTATTCCTATCAGTGTTTACAATAGTCGGCGGTATTACGTTATCATCGGATGACGTCTGTATGTCCATCGGTCGTGCGAGTGAGTCATTAAAAGTAGTTTTATCAATTTCCATATTTACATGAATATTGGATTCGTTATAAGGATCGGCATGAACTAAAGCTTCTACATTTAAAATTTTTGGGTGGTCACCACCTTCTTCTGATGACCATGAAATCGCGCCTCCCATATTTTTAGAGTTATTAATTTTTCTTATAGGACTCCGTATGGGAGTCGGGCATAATTTAATTGGACTTTTTGTGACATTTCGTGTAGGTGTTCTTGGGGTAATAGGAATAGTTTCTATTGGCGATTCAGTGTCAATGTCGTTCGAGTTACTTGAATATATTTTTGATTTTATTATTTCTGTCTCGTCTGTATTTGACTCGTCGTCTGAAGTATCTAGAGTAATGATTTTTTTCGTCTTGTAATTAGTTTTATCTATTTTCCTGCGTGTACGAACTGCTGGAGAAGGTGTGAATTCTGCTATTCTATGTGATCTTTTAATTTGAGAAAGTATTGATTTATTTTTATCGATTTCTGTATTTTCAATATTTGACTGTGGTTTTAAATTTGAGATTGAAGATATAATTGGCGTCTGTACGTCTGTTAATAATGGTGATGAAGGATCAGTGATTTTAGAACTTTCAGGTATATATGAATGTGAGGATTGAGATGACGCTGATAAATTATGAGGTTTCTTATGTTTTGGAGAGTTTATAGAATTATTAGATATATAAGTCAAACCGAAGTCCGTCATATCAGATTCGTCACTTAAATACGAAGGGTTATTTTTAATGAGTTTTTTTCTTAGAGCTACAGCATCATAAATTTCTCCTGATGACGATGATCCGTCAGAATAATCAGGAAGTACAATAGACTTATTCGATTCAAAATTTTCGGAAGGTTTTCTTTTATAACTTTTTAAATTTTCATTAGTTTTTACTTTATTAGTTTCTTTTTTATTTTGATTTTCACTTTCAAGCTCGGAATTTTTATTCGAAGGGTTTCGAGTATTATAATTTTTAAAGTTTTTATTTACTTTATCATTTTTATCTTTTTTATTATTTATTTTTGATTCGGTTTTTGAAATTTTTTTATATGGATTATACCGTCTAACGTTAGATTTTTTATTTTTTAAATTTTTATTTTCACCGATATATCCGTTTTCTTTATTTTTGCCAACTAATCGCCGATCGATAGGGTAGCTAATCCTATTGCCGTCGCTAGTATTTTTGACTGTTGGGTCCGTAGTTAATTTATCGATGGGCCCAACCATTTGAGTTCTTGACTCTTTTACTTTACTTTTTTCGACCGAATTTTCATTATCGACCGCTCGAGTTTTTGGCTCGAGAATTTGAATTACCGAATTTATTTTATTACTTGGAGTAATTTCCTCTGAACTTGAAATATTATTTTTGTTAAAGTTTGTAGATAATTTATTTTTATCATTATTCGAGCTAATTGACTCTGAATTAGTTTTGTATTTAGGTTTCTTTTTAAAGACTTTACCATCGTCTGAAGGATCTGAAGTCCTTAACCTAGCGATTCCGGGTTTTCCAGGTCGCCATTTAATTTTAATTGGGTAAGCTTCACGATTTTCAGTTACCGGGTTACGCGATAAAGCATCCGCGTTTGTGTTTATTTTACCCGCTTTATATAACACGGTATATTCGAACTCTTTAAGCCGTTCTCTCCATCTCATTACACGCGATGTTGGGTCATTCATATTATTTACCCAAACAAGCGGTCTGTGATCGGTGACAAGAGTAAACTCTCTGCCATAGAGATATGGTCTAAATGTTTTCATACCGAATAAAGCTGCGACCATTTCTTTTTCGGTGGTCGAGTAATTTTTTTCGTGTTTATTAAGTACACGAGAGGCTGCTGCAACAATTGTATCTTCGCCAATTTTGCCTTGTGAGAGGATTGCTCCAACTGCATAGTTAGATGCATCGGTCGTTAAAATAAACGGTTTCGAAAAATCGGGATATTGCAATATCGGAGCTGTACATAGTTTGTCCCGCAAGGTTTCAAAAGCTACCTGATGTTCAGGCGTCCATGTAAATCTTGTGTTTTTACTTGTAAGGTCAGATAGGCACTTAGCGATTTTTGCGAAATCCTTGATAAATCGCCGATAATAACCAGCAAGTCCAAGAAATTCTCTCACTTGTGTTGTATTTGCGGGTGTTTTGAAACATTTGATCGCTTTGATTTTATCGGGATCAGGCTTGACACCGTCGGCAGATATAAGATGGCCTAAATAAATTACTTCTTTTTTTAAGAATTCACATTTATCGGCTTGTAGAGTTAAATTTGCACTACGTAAACGTTCGGCTAATTTTTCGAATTTAGTGTTATGTTCTTCTAGAGAACGTGCGTAAATGACTATATCGTCTAAGTAAACAAAGAGATCCGCTCCTTGTAACCCGCGTAACACTAAATCCATTAACCTTTGGAACGTTGCCGGAGCATTTTTAAGTCCAAATGGCATTCTATTAAACTGATAATGACCATGAGGAGTTGTAAATGCTGTTTTATGTTTATCTTTTGGATGCATTTTAATTTGGTGAAATCCAGATTTTAAATCGAAAATTGAAAAATAAATTGCGCCACCCAGTTGATCAAGAATATCATTTATCAACGGTAATGGGTATGCGTCTTTAATAGTTTTTTCATTTAATTTACGATAATCAATTACTAAACGCCATCTTTTATTGCCTTTTGAATCAGCCTTTTTAGGTACTATCCATAGGGGGGAATTATAGGGGGAGGTCGAAGGTTCTATTATGTCCATCAACATTAATTCTGTAATTTGTTTTTGAATTTCGTCTTTTTGTGCAGGTGGATGTCTGTACTGTCGAGTATTTACCGGTACGTCATCGTTAGTAGGTATACTGTGTGCCGCTGTCTCTGTAGCGCGCAATGATTCTCCCGGAATGTGGAACAGGTCAGCGTATTTTTCTACAAGAGAAACTATCGTTTTACGCTCTTCCTCATTCAAATGTCCTAAACGCAAGAGTTTTAACACTTCTTCAGTACGATTTCCCCGCGTCCGAGTACTATTATCGTATCTATCTGTGTCGTCTTGCGTCAAGCTAGTATCCTCATCTTCACTTGTCCCGAAAGGGTACAGAGGAATTACGGGTACTTTCACTTTAACATCCTTATCAAGAGTATTTATTGCGTACAAATAAGCGATACCATTATTATTTCTAACTAAAGCTTCGCCCGCGTAAATACCGTTTTCAAATTCGATACGAGGTGTATAACCCTCTTTAAGTTTACTATCGACTCGAACAAACATTGCTGTTTTCGTTCGAGCTTTTAAAACGAAATATTCTCCCTCGGTAAATGATAATTCTAAATTATTTAAATGTTTAAAAATTATAGTATTTTCAACTAAATTAATTATTCCGCCATGTTCGCGTAAAAATTCCATACCGAGTATTCCACTATAATCTAAAGGAAATTCATCTGGGATGACATGAAAGTATGTAGTTTCATTAAAAATTTGTATTTGAATTCTACCCAAAGTTATAGCTTCAGATACGCCATTTAGTTTATAACAATAAGAATCATCAATTAGATTTTTATATTTTACTTCGCCGTATTTTATTAAATTTAAACTACATCCCGTATCAATTAATATTTTTCCGTAACTCGATATTATATTTTTAGATTTAAGCATGATAGACGTAGGTTTGTAGTCTATTGGCATAGCACCTACGACATAAGTTCGCGTTGGTATTCTTAATTTTTGTTCGAAATTTGGCGCTGAGTTGCTACGTTTCCCATCGGAGCGCCGTCTCGAGGGAACGCTTGGTCGTTTCCCGTACTTGTACTCGGTTTTGAATTTAATGCATCGCGTTTTCCTTCGTTATAAATTTTTTTCCAACAATTATTCATTAAATGACCATTCATTTTACAGTAATCACATTGAAGAATATTTTTATCTATAACTCGATTAGATTCAGTGCTTTTTCTTTGCATTAAATTTCTACATTCTTCGATACTATGATTATTTCTTTTGCAAAAATTACAAAATTGATTAAAATTTCTTTGATTTTGATGTCTATTTGGTTCCGATTTTTGCACGTAGTTTTGATTATTCTTTTGATATTGATTTTGATTTTTATGATAATTATTTGTATTACGAATGTTGTGAGTAAAGTCAGTATCATTTTGAAAATTTTGTTTAGTGTGTGGAGTAAAAACGTGGTGGTAATCTGTACTTTTTGTTCGAGAATCATATACATTGAAAAAGTTATCAACATTTCTCATTTGTTGTAGCTGTTTTTCGACTTTTTCGGCTGATTTTGTCGCGGAGTCAAGGTCCGAATATTTATCTTCTTGTAAAAAAATAGCAAATTTCGGATGTAAACCCGATATAAATGAACGAATAGCAGTTTCTTTAGCTAGCGTAGCTTTTTCTGTCTTATTTTCCCCGTCGGTATATTCAATTTCTGACAATGTATTTTGCAAATGTTGGCTTATTCTATAGTTAAAATCCCTAACGCGTTCGTGTGGGCGTTGTTGAAAGTTATCAAATTCTCTCATCCATAGTGAGATTTCTTTACTTTGTCTAAAATGTAAATTTAAAAATGAAATAAAGTCGTCAATGCTTGTCGGGTCTACAGTACTAATTCTTTTTAACGGCTCGCCTTTACATTTGGTCTGTAATAATTTTACTAAAAATTCTTCGTCGATATCGTCTTTAAAAATTTTTTTAGCATTTATACATGCTTTTGTAAATGATTCTATTGGATAACCGTCTTTTGTACCGTCAAAGTCTGGGATGGTTTTCAGAAAGTCTTTATAATCAATTTTATTAATATTACTATTATTTTGAGTTCTGTTAGAATTTGATGTAAATTGTGAATTTAAATTTGTGGTGTTTAATTTACTCATTTCCTCTCTTACGCGTCGCGTTAATTCAGTTTCAAATTGTTCATTAAAAGTGTTTTTTACCCGTTCATGATCTGATCTTAATTTTTTTATTTCATCTACTAATGTTTCTATTGTATCTTTTGCTTCAGCGAGAGAAGTTTCCATAAGTTCTAATTGAGACATTTTTATGAATTTATATTTTTAAATTTATATAACGCAAAAAAAATTACAAAATTGAATGATATCGATAAATCGACTTACTACTTAGAAGATTGTAAAAAATAAGTTATGGTCGATGCGAAGATCTACGTTGCCGTCGGAAGGTTGATGGTGAAGGTCAGCAGGTATGCACGATGTAGATATCTCAGCACTTAATGATGTTGAACTGCGTCCGTCGGGCGTCGTAAATGATGTTGGTAGATTTGATTTGTTTAAAAAATTTTTTTGATTCTTCATTAACTTCACTCACTTGAATTTTATTATGATTTTTATTTTTTTATTCACAAAATTTTTACTTTTTTTTTCTTGATATGTCTGACTTTTATGAATATATATATATTTTTTATTTATTTATTATTTTATGAGAGCGAAATAAAATTAAATTTCGATTCTTGGATATTAAAAAAAATTTCCGAATTTTTAATTCAAATGTTCGATATTATTAATTTAATTTTTTTCTTTATGATTTTATTTTAATTATTTACGAATTTTTAATTTCATTTATTGGAATTTTTTTTTTATTATTTATTTTACTCACTTCAATTCTCACTTAATTTTTCACTTTTGTTTCACAATTTTACTTTTTTTTCTTTCACGTCGATATAATTTCACTTTGATAACTTGATGTCAATTTTCTTGTGAGAAAAAAAAATTTTCGGATTTTTGCGATTTGACCAGTCTATTCGGGGGCTGTTCGAATCCGTCGCTGCCACCAATTTTAATTATATATAAGTTGTTACGTCCTGGTTGATGTTTTGGCGCTGGCGTAGTTGAGCGGTCGATTTAAATTGGACGTAATGAAAACTTACATATAATTATAAATAATAATTAAGTATGGGTTGAACAGCCACCATTTGGTGGTTGCAATAAACTAGTTGTGTGATTATATATATTATTTTATATATCTAAATCCGATTTATTCAATTATAAGGATATAATTTTGAGTGATGTGAAAATATACAGTTGAATTAATTTATAAATTGTTAATGTGTCTTAACAATAACTTCGAGAGGGTGAGAACGAAGTTGAGTATTTAAAGTTGAGCCTGACTGCTCTCAATGATTCTATATTTCAGACTGATTTCTCTTGATCGAGAAAAACTAGAGAAGTCTCTTATCGATACGAGGCGCTTGGGCATCAGGCCCGCGCATCGTTCGATGTAGAGGGGTGGATTGTGATAAGCAATATTCTCGAATGATCCATTCTCCGTTCTCACGCTTTCTCCGTTTTTGTTATTAACAAATGAGTCACTTATCTATGAACAAAAGTTATCTTAGAACAAAATAGATGTTTGTGCAGCTGCACGTCTCGAGGATTTACTCGAGGCGTCAGCGCTTATTTATATTTGATAAAATATAGAAAAATAACTTTATCAATTATTACTCATATCCTTAACGTTCGAATAACTTGAATAATATTATTCTATTATTATATTATATTATTTTATATAATTAATTAAATACTATTGAAATTACTTGGTTATCGATATTCGATATAATTAGTTAGATTTCAGGTCGGTAATTAGAGAAGTAAATGCCCACGTCATCTGACGTACAGGCTGGGACGTAACATTATTATTAATAAACTTATTATTAATAATTATTTTTCATTTATAATTTTTCTATAAATATTTCATCATTTCAAAATTCTATTTCATACTTTACAATAATATTCTTTTCATATTTCATAATTCATTTCATTTTTCATTATTTATTTAATTATTAATAAATTTCATTTTATTATAAAATATAGTAATTTGAATTTATATTCAAATTTCATAATCATTTAATTTTTGAATATTGAATCATTTTACTTTCATATTTATTTACAACAATATTTCATAATAAAAATAATTTGAATTTAAATTCAAATTTAAAAATCATCAGCCGTAATAATGGCTGGAAGTCATTTGCTAATTAATTAATTCATGCATAGCCAGATTGCATAACATGTACGATTTTTTTAATAAGCTGATTGACAGTAAGAATACGACGTCGTGACGTCACATCATGGTAACAGCAATTACAATTATGATCTCATACTAATTAAATTTTCAATACTTTATTTATGTGAAGGTTAGTTTGATACATTACCTGTATAATGTTATGTCAAATCAACTATCTGAAGTTCTCTATCAATAATAATCGTTGTCTTTTTTTACCCTCACTCCTAGAAAACGAGTCTAATTTCATATCATGACTATACACTAACAAGATATGTATGTATAAAACTATTTTTTTATATCAATTAATTGACAAATCTAACTATTGTATTTGTCCTCATGGTCGATTTTACAAGGGATTTCGTCATAAACTATCATAATTAGTTGAGTAGAGTTCAAAAATACCACTCGTTGAAAAATTTATATATGTATGTATATATATATATATATATATATATATATATATATATATATATATATTTATATAATAGGACCGACTTTTGAGGACACGATTGCGTCTACAATTCTTATCCGATCTTAATGAAATTTCCTACACTTATTCTATGTGTGATTACCACGGTTAAGTTCAAAGATGGGCTGATTCGGTCGATTAGTTTAGAAGTTATGGCTGTCTGAAATTTCAACGATTTTTAGAAAAAATCAATTTTTAATCACTTTCAAGTCCATATAACTTCAAAACTAATATTTATACACAAATTCCGTAAAAAGTATCTAAAAGCTTGACTAATAATCTCGCATTAATGACCTTAAGCTTTATGTTTTGACTATTTCTTCCAATAATTTGATACCCTTGAACTTTTTAATGAAATCAAAAATGTTGAAAATATGGTTTTCATTTCACATAACTTATGAATTTCCCATTATAATACAATTTTGTCACGTGTATTTTATTGTAAACAAAATAACCTGTTAATTTCACAGCTATTTTATATTTTAAATAAAAGTATTACTGTTATTTTAACTGGGCTTGTCATGGTAACAGCGATTACAATTATGATCTCATACTAATTAAATTTTCAATACTTTATTTATGTGAAGGTTAGTTTGGTACATTACCTGTATAATGTTATGTCAAATCAACTATCTGAAGTTCTCTATCAATAATAATCGTTGTCTTTTTTTACCCTTACTCCTAGAAAACAAGTTTAATTTTATATCATGACTATACACTAACAAGATATGTATGAATAAAACTATTTTTTTATATCAATTAACTGAAAAATCTACCTTCCATTTCGGCTGCCGAATGGCCTTTTATGACTTCATATTTGATGTCAAAATTTTTAAAAAAATCAAAAGATGAAGATATTAAAAGAATCAATGGAAATTTTTAAAATTATAAAAACACTATCGTTAGATTTTTTAAAAATGAAGAAATGATGATTTTTTTTTTTTTTGTGATGAATTTTCGCGAAGTTATGAGCGCCAGAAAAAACTAATATAATCACAAAAATAACTGAAACCATCAATTTTTAATTAAAAAATATGTTCAATTATCAAATTTGATAAATATTAGATAATGGGTTGCTTTGTGAGAGCTTCAAAAAATTTTTTTTTTAAATTCAAAATTTTTTGGTGGGCGAAAAAAATATTTTTATCATTACCATCTGTAGATAATTTCCCGAAAAATAAATCCCCACGAAACGAATTTCTGAAAAATGCTTCAATGCGGAGATATCTTCCCTGATTAAACAAAACGATTTGTGACGATTAAAAACGATTAAAAATTAAATCATCATTAATCGTCATAATCGTCATGGATTTTCAGATTTAATCGTCCTAAATCGTCAAAAGACGATTTATTATTTTACGATTAAAAACGATTCATGACGATTAAAATTTTTAATCGTCATGAATCGTTTTTAATCTTCAATCGGAACCAGAAATTACAATATTATTTTACGATTCATGACGATTTGAAATTTTTAATCGTTATGAATCGTTTTTAATCGTAAAATAATATTGTAATTTCTGGTTCCGATTGAAGATTAAAAACGATTCATGACGATTAAAAATTTTAAATCGTCATGAATCGTCTTTAATCGTAAAATAATATTGTAATTTCTGGTTCCGAATGGTCACATAATTAATTTCGATGCGTACGTTAGTTTAAATATTATCAAGAAAAAATTTGAAATATTACCGTTTTCTTAATTTTTCTTGAATATTTTCCGCTTATTTCATATATTATTATTTCATATTAACGCTTCTGTGTATGCAAAACTCATTTATCTCTTTATCTAAATCACTTACATTGCTTTCCATCTGAATACAATGATTTTATTTAGCTTAATCGTTAACGAAAATCAAAGTAATGTAGGAAAATCCAAAAGTGCACAACTCAATCACCCATGATAATTATTAATGTTTTTGTTTTTAATAATTTCTTTGATTATATCATTATTAGAAATATTTTTTTACATCAATTATTATTCAACTTATTAATTTTTTTTCGCATTTTTAGTCTCAGTTTTTTAGTTCTTTCTTTCAGTTTAATTTTTATTGTTAGAAATTTTTTTGTAAATAATTCAACTTTTTGTATAGGTGTTACTTTTGATAGTTTTATTCTACTATCACACTAAAGCTGCTGCCAGTAGTTGATGGACGAGAAAAAAAGAAAAAATAATAGTAAAAAAAATAATAGATGGCAGCAAAATTTTTCATAAATTGCCGGTTTTAAGTTTTTTTATTAATTTCAATTAAACAAAAAGGATTTAGATAGAGATTATCAAAAGGGTTCTTGTGAAAAAAGATATTAAGATAATAAAAAAAAAATAGGCCAATTTATAACATTTTTAAAAAGTTATTTTGTTTCCGAAGATTTATACGTAACAACTGACAGCGCAGATTTTTTGGGCTAAAATTATTCATTTTAAATCAATGGAATAATGAATCGATTTAAGATCGGGTCGATATTATTCCTTAACAAATGATCTTTGGACCAGTATACAATTTAACCCATTTTAGTATAATCAAAGAAGTGTAAAGGCGATTTAACGTGAGTGAATCAGTTGAAAAAATAATTTTGATCATAAGGCACACAGCCCGTCTATAAATAATAAAATATTTTCGATTTATTACTTGATGTAAATGAAAATTTTGTTTATACTGGTACCTTTTTCATTCCAACAATATTCTCATCTACAGTTTTAAATAATAAAAATAAAATGCTAAAAATTAAAAAAAAAAAAATCTGGGCATCGGTTGGCCCTGCGGGACAGCCCCGAAACTTCCCTCTGAGAGCTCGAAAACAGTATAACACATTTTCGAGCTAATCGAGCTCGAAAATATCTTTGTTTCCCTTTTTTATGAGCTTTTCAAGCTCAAAAGGGTTATGTTTTATGTTAAATACTTACAATTATGTTCAATAATTAGCTTAAAAATAAGTATCTACGTGATACGTTGTATCTATATCGTGATACGAGCAAACATGACGATTTTTAAGCAGTCACTTCTAATGACTTACATAAAGAAGAACACATTAGTTTTGAGTAATGTTGTTCAGTAATTATGATGTTATTCAATGAAAAAAGCAGATATAGATTTTATATTTATTATTCCGTCGACGATATCTCTCGAACAGATTATCTGATTGAGACGTTCTTGGCAGCAATCGAATACTTTTATCGCGTTCTAGCGCTGAGTAGATTTTGGAATTGATTGATTCGATAGTTTCCGAAATATTCACAAAAAAAAAAAAAAAAAAAAGATTTTTTTCATTTTTCCGTCGATGATATCTCTTGAACGGATTACCGAGTGAAACGTTATTGGCAGTAATCGAATGCTTTCATCGAATTCTTGAGCTGATTAGATTTTGGAATTGATCGAATGGACAGTTTTTTAAATATTCAAAAAAACGAGAAAAAAAAAATTTTTCGATATTCTAAATAATTTTATTTTATAAAATTTTGCCCGATATTTTTAGTATAAAATTTTATTAAAATATTATTCCCTGGGAATATTTTGCCATTTTTTTTTTTGTCTTTTTTTGAAAATATCGAAAATGTAATAGTTTGAATTATGAATTTTTTTTTCAGGTGTATATAAATATTATCTTGATAACTCTGTTTACACAAAAAATTACAAAAACCCGAGAAGAGATATACTTTTAGGCAAATTATCAACTTATCTCACAAATTTTATCAGTAACTTGAAGAGGCCGCCGAGTAAACCTAAACCAAAAAATTTGAAAGATAACCGCCAAAGAAAAGAAAAAGTTCTTAACGAAATCGAACATGTTGCTGATGACTCAATAAATGTCGACAATGATGATGATGATGATGATGATAATAATCATAACGATGATAATAATGATAATAATTATCAAACAGACGGTGATGATGTCGAAGAAGAAGAATTAAACAAAAGTATTAAAAAATACAAACAAATTGATCGTCATTATAATCATAATGACGAGAGTGAGTCAGATAAGAGTGAGCCTGAATTACAAATTGACGAAGATAGAATGTAAACCCTACAAAGGGTAGGAGTGCCACTACTGAGCCCGAAACCAGTAGCCACAGCCACTTTATGTTAAATTATATTTATATATATTTTGAGCTAATGTTGGAGTATATAACCGGTTGGCTACTGGTTAGGGGCTCAGTACTGGTGATCTAATCTTACGATCAAAATTACTTTAAATATTTATTTATTTATTATATTCTAAATACAAATTGAAACTTTATGTCTTTGTTATATTTTCGATAAATATATGAACAAAATGGTATTATAATGTTTTAACTTATTAAACTATCTGTATTTTTTCAAAAAAAAAATAAAAATGATTTTCAAAAAATTTAAATATTAATTTTTTGAATTTTTATTATAACAAAAAAAATAATGACCGATATTAAAAAAATGATAAAAGCATAATAGTTGTTATTTGGGACCTAGATTTATTTAAGACTTAAAAATTATGTAAGTAAGTTAATATATTAAAAACAATTACCATCCCTGATTAAGAAAAATGATTTGCTCCATGATAAGTGTATATCTATATATTAGTCAATTCAAATTGTTTTAAATCATTTCAAATTGTTTTAAATTATTCTAAATCATGTTTTTAAATCAGGGATTATAAAAACTCTTTAATCATCAGTCTACGATTCTTAGGTATTAAACGATTCGAAATTTTCGATCGTTTTCGATCCTGTTTAATTATCAATTGATGATTCGTGAGGATTTAAAACGATATAAAAATTTAATCGTTTTTAATCCTCTTGAATCGTCTATTAATTATTAAAGAAGATTAAAAACGATTAAATTTTTAATCTTTTTTAATCCTGTCGAATCGTCAGTTGACGATTCACGACGATTAAAAACGATTAAAAATTTAATCGTCGTGAATCGTCAATTGACGGTTCGCGACGATTTCAAACGATTAAAAACTTAATCGTTTTTAATCCTCTCGAATCGTCAGTTGACGATTCACGACGATTAAAAATTTAATCGTTTTTAATCTTCTTTAATAATCAATTGACGATTCACGACGATTTAAAACGATTAAAAATTTAATCGTTTTTAATCATCAATTGACGATTCATGACGATTTGTGACGATTAAAACAGTTTTAATCGTCACAAATCGTTTTGTTTAATCAGGGTTTGACTAAACTTTTTTTTTAAGCGCTGAGAGCTAACTTCAGGGTCATTAACGTTGATGGAAAATTTGGATGTCACTGCTCCTCTATTGGATTGTAAAAAACATCCTCATCAGAATTATCATCAGATATGCTTTCATCGGGACGACTATAATAATATAAAATTAAAAATATTTTCCATAATTATTTTGTATTAGCTTACTATAAAAAATTTTAAATTATCAATAAAATTATTGTAAAAAAATTCGTATATTGATTCTTACTTATATTTATTCATTATTAATATTTTTTTTAATTACTTACACTTCTTTTTTAATTTGGGTTATTATTTTCACAGCATGCCTTGAACAAACATTTTCAAAATTAAATATACACGTTCATAATATTTATTAATAAGTAATTCCACTTCAGTACTGACGAATTGTCGTTCATGTTGTATTATGATTGATGTAGTTGATTGGATTTTGAACTCAATCCATAAAAATAAAAGTTATCCGAAATAACGGTTTTTCGAAAATTTTATTTTTAAAATAACTCAAAACGTACTTTACAGATAAAGTTCAATTCTTCACAGAATCTATTATGAATTCATCAGCCACTTCGAATGCCACATTATGACATTACGAATCTAAATCGTTCAAGTTATAGAATATTTACATACGTACATATACATATATCTACTTAAGCATCATGTTGAAAATTTAACTATCTTCCTAGGACCTCAAAATGTCGAGATCTGTTCAAAATGCGTTTTTTGACAATCAGACCGAAACCAATAACTTCTCTTTCTTTAGAAATTTCACAATTTTCTTAGCGGGAAGTGAAAAAAAATAATTTACTTAACTTTAATTGAGTCGTTATGAATTGATACTATTATATAACATAACAAATACATAAGTCTTAAAGATAATCAATTCATCGAACATCAACAAGATAGATCAGTCTTATGGATAGTGGAGAAGCTTCATACCGTCACGGTCGAGGGTTCGAGATTCGGCACGTGGAAAATTTTTAAATTCTTTTCAATGTCCACTCATTATAAAAGAATGCTGACATAATGAACATTACCAACGCCTTTTTTTTAAACATTATTTTAATGATTTTTTTTTTTTTTTATATTAATTTCATTTATAATAATATACATAATTCTACATAATATTATTTAATTCTATAGTTATAAATAAATAATATATAATTATTTAAAATCTTATTTACTCGCACATTGCGATTTAAAATCCAATTTCGTTGTTCCCATATAACAATCTTGTTCAAAGTTTTTCTTACTTATGTGTCTTGCTGCAAATACTTGTGGCTAGATTTCAATAGTAAGTCTAATGCAAGTCTTACAGAAGAATTTCAGATTATAACTCAATTCTGGAGAAAGGCTATAGTTGAAAATAGTTGCGCATGGATTACTGAAGATGTGCTCAAGGCTCAAAATTGGCCTTGAACCTTGAGCAGATATTGAGCAAGTCATGCGGAAGTACCTGCCGTAAGTTACTGGTGCAAGAATCGCGCTAGAAACTTTTCAACTGCACCGTATCTAAGTTATCTTCAATATTCTTGTGTACAATGCCTCGAACAAGTCATGCACAAGTCTTGATGACAATTTCTTGCTACACGATATTGCGCAAGACCCATACGTAGAAAAAGAGACTAGCGACTAGGGATTTTGCTCGAGGCACTTGCACTAAAATCTCGCTCAAGCATGTGTTACTTGGGTTTAGCTACAATAGCAAAGTGAATAAATGTAAAACTACATTGATTTCATTCTTCATCATTTTCTCTCAACAATAGTGTCCTTTTAGATCAATTAATTATACTATGAAAAAATAGTGGGTAAAATAAAATGCCTTGATGAAAAATTGAAAAGTAAGAATATAGTACACTTATAATTATTTCTATTCGCCGGATGCTATTTATTCATGATTCGAATCATTTCTTACACAATTATTTTAAGAGTATAATTCTGCATTATTATTTACATTATAAAATTCTGAAGAAAAATATCAATGAAAATAATGTTTGTGACAAAATTTAATTGGAAATTTGTGTTTCAATAATTACATTTAACTTAATAACACAGCTACAGTACTATGAAAAAAAATATGAAAATTTAAAAACTTATGTTTGGTTTGAACCAATTTTACAATTTATAGTTTAATGAAATAAAAGTGGCAGATTCTACTACAATCGCTGGTATGGTTTACGATCGGTAAAAAAGTTTTTAAGCACTAAAACTTGTCCGATAGTAGTTATCAGAATCGCACCTGTTTCCATAATTGACCACCAAAGAACTCTTTCATTCAAATCTTCTGCTCGTTTACGTCCTTGCGCTTCTCGTAATCTATGAGAAGTTTGATAGTCCACAATGCGAACTAAATTCTTATGAATTTCTTGACCCGAAGACTCCATCTGAAATTCCAACAAGTTCAAAGTATAAAAAATGTTGGTAGCGTAAAAATACGCGTTTTGAACAATCCACCATTTGTGATGTGTCTGCATACGGTATGAATCATCTTATCAAAATAATTTGTGTCCAAAACTAGTAGTTCCATCCTAATTATTCTTAAATAACGTTTTTTAAACATATTTAAACAAACCTGAGTCATTGCTGTAACATGCTCTTCCAACCCGGGAACAGCAAATTCATCTCCGACTTGAAAATCCATATAGACTAATTTATGCGAAAATGTAGAAAATTCATTACTGAAACAAGCTTTGTATTCTCCTGTCATTTGGGCGTTAAATGTGTGAGAATCAAACTGTGTTTTAACTTGACGATAAATAATTTCTTTATTTGGGGCTTCTAAAATAACATCAATATCATATTGGCCACCAGTCACTACCTACAAAATTAGATAATAAATATTTGACTTGGTAACTGAACATTGGTACATGATTTTATTTAAGTAATCGACAATATTAAACGATAAATTTCAAAATTAATTGATTTATCCATTTAATATAAAATTATGAAATACAACCCGATTAAGAAAAATTATTTGAAATGGTTCAACTAATTTGGAATGATTTATAACACTGAATCGACTGAAATATAGATATACTTAGCGTGGATTAAATAATTTTTCTTAATCAGGGCAAGTTAAATTTACCTACTTGAAATTCAAGAGTAGCTGAAGTGTTTTTTTCTATCTCTTGATAGAAACATTCTTTGGCATTATCTGGCAATTCAAAAGTTAATTCTACACTACCCACAAATAAAACTAATGAAAATAATGAAATTATTGAAATCAACTTTGGTAGAAAATTCATTATTGCATAATGTTACGGAAATATTTTAAAGATAATACATTTGACAATTATATAGATATATATTATCAAAATTTTACTTTTTCAATTACAAAATGAATTCAACTACACCTATAAAAATTGTCACTGAAGTGTCAACGTTTGCATTAAGTTATCAGCTACAAGGTTTTCAACGTGGCCGGATGTCACAATACATACACTCGATTTACATGTAACTGCAAATAGTTACTTTTAACTTTATTAACGAAATCAATTGCTCAACAGCTACCCTAATAGCACAGTTTGCTTTAGCAAAAGTTTACTTTACAAAAGTTTCCTTGAATTTTTTCGTCAAATTTCCGTTAACTTCGGACTTTTCCATTTTTACGACAATTTGTATGCAACTTGCTATTGAATTTGACATAAATTTACTGCCCGATTTAGAATGCAAATTTACTTCAAAAGTTGACTAGAAAAAAGTTGTCGTCAATTTCCAGGCATATTTTATGTCAATTTATTGTTAATTTGACTTGAAAAATTGTTAAGTATTTTTTACCGTCAAATTGTAGACAAATTTATGTATAAATTTGCTTACCTTCTTAAATGGTAAGAATGAACATTACTGACTTTTTTTTTTTTCGTAAAAAATTACCTTTAAATCGAAGAAAAATCAACTGTAAATTTTTATTTTAAACTTTTGTTGTCAGATTGTCTGCAAATTCGGGCAGCAAATTTCAGGTAATTTCAACATCAAATTACCGTCAATTTTAAGCTATAAGTGGTTAGGGATATTTACGTTACAACGATCAAAGCGCCCATGACGAATACCGTCTCAATAACCAATTTTTTGACCGGCTTTTTCATATAAACATTTGAATATTTAATTTATTGTATTTGACGATTTTGCAAAAAAGTTCATAGTGTTTAATTATCAAGTCGATTCACATTAATTAATATTATAACTATGGTACGTATCGTGTTATTCAATATGCATGAATTTAAAATCAAATTGTGGGTTATATACGTTTTTCCTTCAATGTTCTTATATTAAATAATGTTAATTAATAGATTATGTATTTTGTATTATTGCAGTATTCTTTAATACATAAAACTGAAAATGCCCATGAAGATAGTATTTGGACTTGTGCTTGGGGTCGACCAAAGAAGAAAAAAGATGCCCGCACAGACGAAGATTCACGGTAACATTTTATTCATATTACTTCTTTGAGTATAATTTCATTATTGATAATAGATAGCTTAAATTTTACATGTGATTGTCTATTTCAGCATGTAGTTATTGCTAAATAGACACCTTAGATTATCTATGCACACCAGTCAGAAATAGCTTTTTATGAACTGAACACAAATAATGCAAGTGGTCACAGTCATCACATGCATCTTACAAATTATTAAACCATTTATTTTTAAATTCAATTTCACACTTGAATGACATCTTTCATAATTGCGCGATATTATTTTATTTAAAATTTTACATGTTAGTAAATACATTTTTTTTTATCTAACCTATATTTTTGTTATTTTTATGTAAACACTAATACTTTCCAAATTCAAAACCTTGTCAGCCTTCTTAGTCTTGTAGACAAAACTTTCAGATCTCTTCGTGTGTAAAGGAAGGTTTCACTTTTTTCTCTTTAAAACTCAAATGTATGAACAATACTATCCTTTTTGTATTCCCTGATTAAAAACTCCGATTGAAACCACTGAGTTCCGATTGAAAGTCTATAGGATTTCAATCGGAACCAATCGGAGTTTTCAATCAGGGTTGTCTCAGTAAATGAAAATAAACTTTGTCTAGATTTTCTTTAACACAGAAAATTTGAAAAAAAATAAAAACGTTAGATTGTTAGATTGTAGTTCATTGCATCGAAGCTCGAGCTTTATATTGCGTTTAGAATTTTTGTTTGAAAAAAAAGTTTGGACGTAAATAACTAGAAACTCATAATAAGTAATATTACCTGTGCATCCGTTTTTACCGAAGTTACAAAATAAAAACTTACTAATAACCGAAGCTAGAAAAAACATAAGAAACAAAATATATAATTTACAAAATGCATCCCGTCACTTCTGCATTTTGTAACTTCGGTAAAAATGGATCCGCAAACCTTTTATTATAAAAGTATGAGTTACTTTTAAACAAACTCATAATTATTTGCAAGTCGAATTTTTAACTTTCTGCTGAAAAATTTAAAATTAAAAAAAAAATGAGAACGTTGTTTTCAGTGAAATTTTCGAAAACCTAATTTTCATCAGAAGTCAACTGAGGTCCTGTGAAGCTATTGTGATTATTTTTAGCATTATGTTAGAACGTGTGTGTGTGGATGTATGCAAATTTTTCGTAACTTTTCATTGATTTTATCTTGAATGCCTTATAATTTTTGGCTATTTCAATCACGTTGTAGCGTTCAATAACTTTTTGTGGTACATCGAAATAGGCTCAAGGACTTTACCCTAACGAATCCATTGTACTGAAGTGTACGGAGAATTATGTTAATCTATCTTAAATTATAGTTATACTAATGTACCTTAAATTTGTGTAAAAACATCCTAAATCCACCGTAACATATGGTGGATTACCGCAAATTACGGTGGGTTTTCGGTACATAACAGTGGGTTTACCCTAGTTTTATGGTAAGCGTTTATCTATATTATAATGAATTTGCCGTATTACCGTAGATTTACCGCATATTACAGTAAATTGGATCTGCCAGGGGTATTTTATATTCATTATTTTTTTTTTTGGTTTTACAATGCTGAATAATAAATTCACCACAAGGTTTCGATATGTATTTCATTGAAAAATTTTTAATTCACCGTAAATTACAAAACTAGTACGAATTTCATAATCATTGATCATTTTTTAGAGATTCAATTCAGTCGACTGCTGAAGAAACAACAGAATATGTTGTCACTGGTTCAGTTGATGATTTAGTAAAGGTTTGGGAACAAAAAGATGGTAGCTTGAAATTAAAACATAAATTATCTGGCCATTCACTTGGAGTTGTATCAGTTGCAATAAGTTCCGATGGCACAAGTTAGTATTTGTATAATTTTACATTAAAAAACAATTTGATAACAATAAATAAATACTACAATATCAAATCATCAGAGTGTGCATCCAGTTCCCTAGATTCAAGTTTAAGATTGTGGGATTTAGAATCAGGAAATAAAATTTCTAGTATTGAAGTTGGCCCGGTTGATATTTGGACTGTTGTATTTTCACCTGATGATAAGTTTATAGTATCAGGAAGTCATGCTGGTAAAATTCACATGTATGGAACAGAGAGTGGTAAACAAGAACAATCATTAGATACAAGAGGAGGGAAATTCACTTTGAGTGTAGCCTATGTGAGTTAATGACCAATTATCTACTTAAATTTTTATTAACACTATGGGCCAGTTTTTTGATTCGAAATTATTTAAATCCGGGATCAAATTATTTTTGCTAGTGTATCTTTATATTTATAATACACATACTAGTAAGAATGATTCAGTCCCGGATTATAAAAAAATCTAGAATTGAATAACTGACCTTATATCTCTATAAGTTATAATTTGGTGTAGTACGTAACTAAAAATATTACTAAAAAAGATATAAATTTGATTCTAGAGTCCTGATGGAAAATATATCGCTAGTGGTGCCATTGATGGAATCATCAATATTTTTGATGTTGCATATGGAAAAGTTTTAAGAACTTTAGAAGGTAAAATGAATAGAACTACAATTTTTCTCATTATTTACACACTTAGGAAAACTACATTGGTTTTTCTGATGTAATATTTAGGTCATGCAATGCCTATTCGATCACTCTGTTTCTCTCCGGATTCACAATTACTCTTAACAGCCTCTGATGATGGACATATGAAACTTTACGACGTGTAAGTAATATTTTTTTTTATATATATAAGTTTCATTGTAATAAATATTTGAAACATGCCGTCTGTTGAGCAGAAAAGATGCAAATGTAGCTGGAACATTATCAGGACATGCATCTTGGGTTCTTGGTGTAGCTTTTGGTTCTGATGGTCAAAAATTTGCTTCAAGTAGTTCTGATCATACAGTTAAAATTTGGGAATTGGCACAACGTCAATGTTTACATACATTCAATGAACATAGTGATCAAGTGAGTATACATTTTTTTTTTACTTATTTTAAAAATGAATTAATTTCGATATTTATTATTTTTCAGGTTTGGGCTGTAAAATATCATCCTGAAAAAAATAACCTTCTTGTTTCCGTCTCAGAAGACAAATCAATTAATTTGTATGAATATCCTCAGTGATAAAAAATAATGATTATAATAACTAAAATTATAAAAATGACATTAAAAACTAATTTTTATATTCAATTCGATGTAATAATTTTTCAACTTTTTTATTCGTTTTTTTTTTTTTTTTTTTTTTTATATAACTATGAAACTAAAATTATCGCTAGTATTAACTAATTACGCTGCCTGTAAAAATGGTTGGTAAGAATTTTATTCTTTTAAAAGTAACATACATACAATTAACTAAAACGCTATAATCGTTTACACTACTGAATTATAATTTCATGTTTAAGAAAAAAAATTCATCACTTCAGAAATTTATTAGGTAATTTAAATTAAAATAGCTTATAAATCCAAGAAAATAAGATTATTATATAAATAAGAAAGATGAATTCCAACGAAATCATTGTCAAGTATAATAAAGTAAGTATAAACATTGCATACATTTTAGTATACAGAAATAATAGTACCAAAAATAAATATTAAAAAAAAATTCAGGTACAAAATAAATTTAAAAAATTATTGAACTGGGTTTATTATTTCTTCATTACCTGAGTTACATAAATATTAAATGTAATGTTAGCATAAATATATTGTTATAAATTATAAACTGATAGCTGTAGAGTTAATTAGAATTTTCTTTTCAATATTTTATTGTAATTTGTTTGTATCATCTGTATAGACTCAAAATAGACTATTCTGATTAAATTTAATACTAGACTAGAAATGAAGGATTATAATGTTTTTTTTTGTTCTATGTTTATCTACCAAGCAGTTTTGAAAACGTTTCTAATCTTTAGCTAAATTCTTATTTATAAATGTATTCATAAAATTGTATTTAATTGGCGACACTATTCTTCGATAACTTTTCTTGCATCAGTCTTAAAAAAGTAATAAAAATTAATGATAATTTGCTGGTAGTTTTTTTTATAACAAATAGAGCAGACTAAATATTCATTCAGTTTTTAATATGCATTAGAAGTATGCATATTAAACACACATCACATATAAAATGATTTAAATTAATTTTTCGTATTTCCATTATCCGAGATAATTATTTACATTGAAAAATAATAAATATAACATTAACATTTTATCTTATACTCAATCCAAAGAAGAATTATTAAATCTTTTGTAAAAACATATATAAATTATAATAAAATATTTTCAAGTTTACTTAACCAATTATTCTATGATAAAAATAATAATTTAATTTATAAAAAAAATAATATAAAAAAAACTTATTTTAGGAAAAAAAAAATATATTACGACTAGTTCAATATAAAATGAAATAATAAAATTCACTTCATTCAAAAGCTAAAGATTTACTTTACACAGTCGTAATTCACATTCAGGTGGTGACAACACAAGTTGAATCTATGTGTTCACTTTTTTTATTTGTTATATTTGACAATGTCTCTTGATTTGAAGTGTAGGTAAGAGGTAATACGACTGCAGAAGATGGTGTAGCGGTTGTTTGCTCAGTACAAATCGGATTTTCACTTTCTATGGAATCGACTGTTATAAAAGATCCAAGTCGAGATAATCGTTTTGTTGGGTCACTGTCTGATAAATTACTTATTTCTTGTTTTCTCAGAACAATAGTTGAAATCATTTTTTCATTAGGTTTTGAATCTGTAAATTTGAGTGGTATTTTACTAGATACTTCGGACGTGGAATTTATACCACTTAAGTCAAGAGAATTACGATAAATTGGCTTATATGGTGTACCACTAGTGTGTATAGACAGTTTCCTTATTTTACCTTTGGAAATATCAGCCTCTTTTGGCACTCCTTCAAACGTTGAGCTCCGAAATAATCGTTGTGACGACAAGTGATTAATAATTTTTTCTGTGTCAGTTGAATTTGACGCTGCATTAATCCACTGACGTGTGTCAGATTTTTGCGACTGCTGTTTATTTTTATTTTTTTCTACTTTCTTCCATAAACTTGCAATTTTACTTGCTGCTTCTCTAGCTAATTTTTTGTCCGACTTTTCTGCTGAGTTTTGAACAGCAATATTTGCATTATGCAATCGTTGCTCAATATTTATTGGTTTTTTAATATTTGGTATATGTGCATTAGTATTTTCCAATGGATTTTTACAAAGTTCCGTTCCCAAATACCGTTTACTTATAACTGTTGTTGAAAGTTTTGAACCTACTATTTTTTCTGCTCTTACACACTGAGTTTGTTTGGTTTGTTGACATGTTTGAGTATTTTTTACAGAAGTTTTTAAATTCCGAGTAGGTTTTGCTATTTTTGATTTAGAAGGAGATGCAATAAAAACTGTAGGCGCATTTTCTATCTCTGGTTCATCTTTAGTAAATGTACCCTGTCTTTCAAGAGGTTTTGGTACTTCATCTTGGTCTTTACGACTATTTAATACAGATTCAGATGGATTACTATGACGCTTGATTGATTTAGAAGTAATAACAGTAACTTTTCTTTGCGGTATTGAACTTCTTTTGGACAATGTAATATTTTTTGTTGATGGTATTTTCTGAGAAGTGCCCAATTTTAATTGATCATTACTATCTGAGTTGTATGTATTTTGTCGAAGTGTTGTAGCCCTAGTATTTCGAACGATCGGAGATGTATTGCTACGACCTATGGGGATTCCACTAATATTAATCTGTTTTATCGGGGACGACTGTGGCGTAGTTTTTCTAGTATTTGGATTTGAATATAATACCTTTCTTCTTCCTCTAATCCCTTTTGGACTAACTGGTTCGGATTTTTCTATATCTAAATCCCCACGGGTATCTCTTTTAGAAGGTTTAACAATACGTGGTTTTCTCGGTAGTTCATCTGTTGGTGAAAATTCATTTTCGTTATTATCGGATTCACTTATATCTAAATTATTGACTTTTTGGTCACGTTCTTCTTTTAAATTATCTTCCACATCAGAATCATTTTTCTTTAATGGTAAAATTTGCTGATTGTATTCTTGTGAGCTAGTCAATAATTTTGTAGTATCACTTGTATT
The DNA here is from genome assembly GCA_964016945.1 of Microplitis deprimator. Taxonomy (NCBI): domain Eukaryota; kingdom Metazoa; phylum Arthropoda; class Insecta; order Hymenoptera; family Braconidae; genus Microplitis; species Microplitis deprimator. The sequence goes on along the minus strand of OZ024712.1, from coordinate 10,592,967 downwards.
GCTCATACCATTAGTTACATGAACTTGAAAATTTATTTCAATTTCAGAGTCAGTGTTAGCTAAACTCGCCTCACAAATTGGCAGAGTTTGGTCAACTTTATTTGTTTTTTTCAAAGAATGAAGAATGATGTTTGCATTTTTTTCCAGTATAATTTGCGTATCATTCGTTGAAATATGATTATCTAATGTTTTTCTGTGATATTTTTTATCAACTACTTGTTTTTTTTCTAATTTTTTTGATCCATCTGCATATTGAAACATTGGAATTGCAGAGGTTAGAGATGAAAAGGGATTATCGAGAACTTGAGTTTGAAATCTTGTCGGATCTTCCTGTCGACGTTGTTTAGGAGTAAGTCTAGACAGCTGTGAAACTCTACGAGAACTACTAGTATGCAAATCTGATTGTTCTTGATGATAATCTTTTTTTATTAACTCTGTAGCTATTGTATATGTCTTATATCTTTCTTTGGCTAATTGTCTTTTTTGCTTTGGTGTCAAGTTATTTTTCTTGACTTGTCTTTTCGGTGTTGATTCAGTACTGCTACAGCCATATTCAGTTGGAATTAGAGTGGCAGCTTCATCAGTATCATTTTCATCCATATCTTCACATTTATTGACTAAAAGTGAATGTAATTCATTTGGATTTAATTCATATTCAATATAGAAAGTATCACTACACATAGTATCTGTATTTGCGTCCAAAGTAGTATCATCAATATCGTTAATTTCATTCAATAGAGATGGTGGATTTATATTGTCGAGAAATTCGCTAAGACTATTATTTGCATTATTTCCAGTATGCTTTGTTCCCGAAATTAATTGATTACAAGTTATTTTTGAATTATTTACTATTAAGTTGTTCGAGTCTTGATCTTTTGAGTCAGCTATTTCAGATATAATACTTGCAACACTTATAATACTATTTTCCATGTCTCCATTATCTAAGAGCTCGTCCATTATTGAAGGTGGTTTAACATTTTCCAATTGTGAAACATTTACAATATTGCTATCATTTAAGAGACTCTCCAAACTTCCCATATGATTATATTCCTGAGCCAGGGCTCGTTTAGCAACTACTCCAACAGGAAGAGATATTTTTTTGTTCTGTAGATCTGATATTCGAGGCTTTAAAAACGTGAGTGGAAGCGACATTGAATTACATTCATCTTGATTAGAACGGTTAATAACATTTTCTGGCACTACAAAACTAGTAGTCAGAGAAACTAAGCTATTCATTACAGATGGAGGTTTAATATCATCAAGACCATATGATGCTTGGCTTCTAGCATTAAACTCGTTACTCACTACTTCGGCTAACTTGAAAGCTTCTAGTTCAATTATCCGTGAAGTTGTCATACTTGATTGCTCAATTTCTGCATCTTCAGAAAGTGTCTGAAGCAAAGTAGTACAGTCTTCTTGAATAAAGTCACTATTGCTTGATGCAACGAGTGGAATACTTATGCTTATAGAAGGAAATGATAAATCATTAGGGGAATCTTCATTCCATATATCACTTTGAATACTTTGCTTCATAATGAATGAATCTTTTTCTCGCATTGCTTCTGTTTGTTGAACAAGAGTTGCAGTCAGACGATCCAAAGATGCAATCATTGCATCTGGATCACGTTGTCTTCGATATTCTTCTTCTTCCTGATGTTTAAATAAGTTTTCAGTATTAATTTCGTCTTTGGAATGTTTACTAAATTTATAATTTTCTTTACTATTGGCTTCGAGCAAAACTGATGATCTGTCATCCAATGCATTGACAGTGATCAGAGCAGAAACTAATTTGTTAGTAGACAAATTCGTTTCATCACATGAAGCTAGCTCATTGATTGATGTTTTATCTTTAGTGCATAGCTCTGTTAATCTCTGCTCAAGCCTTTCAATAGAATCATAAGGCTGCATGTTATCGGAACTCGTACTATAAAAAGGAATTGATTGATTTAATTTTTTTTCTAAAACGTAAATTGTTTCATGCTGTTCAATGTTTCCACTATTTTCGTCTGATGAGGTGAATATATTTAATGTTTCTTTAGATACATCCGTATTAGACAAACTGATTTTATTATAATTAGTTTTATCTGATTGCAATGGCTTCTCATTAGTATTAATAGCTTCAATAGTTTCAACTTGATCTAATGCAGAAGTCGTTTGATAACGAATTAAAGTACTATCGCGCTGTAGCGTTTTCTCCAAACTGTTTCTTCGGACTGATTGTATATGTCTATTATTTTGCATACCAATATGAATACAAGCTGCTAGTAAATCATCATCGTCATCATCATCTCCGTCACTTGCAATAGAGCCGGTTAAGCTCTCTGATTCTGTGATGACATTTTGTTTTTTTATTACTTTTAATTCACGTTCTTTCAACTGTATATCATTGATTATTTTCGATTCATTGTCAATTTTAGGATTGTAATTTTGTGTAACAATATTGGTTATATTTGATGATTGTTCAGCTGTATTTATTTCTTTAGGAGGATTATATGAATAATTTTGGTTTGAAACTTCATGTGATTTTTTATCATTATCAGAATGTGATTTATTAAAATTTTCACAGGAAGATATAACAGTACTTTCTGTCAAAAGAGTATTACTGCCTTCGGATTTGTTAACTGAAGCCCGAAACAAGTATTGAACTTGATTATCAACATTTTTAGTTTTACTTAACAAAAGCTTATCCGGCAATAATTTTATTCGGCTATCATATTGTAAATCCGACTGTGATGCCGTTCGAGATGAACTTAATGATGTTCCATGAGGCGTACCTTCGGTATAGTAAGTTTTTACAGTGTCTTCAACGTTCTGTTCATTTCCTGTAAAAAATTCTGCGGTTGATTTTTCGTCATCAGAATTACGTTCAGCATATCGTAAGCTATAATTTGTAGGCTCGTCTAAATCAGTTTCTGCGTAATCACCAAAAGGATCTCTTCCATTTGACACAGGTGAGATCGATGGTTTAATAAAATTTCCAGATTTATTGAAATTTGCAGGACTTATTGGAGTAGTCACTGTTGGATGTTTATAGTTGATTTGTGAACAAGATTCCGAAGCTTCTAGCTTTTTAGGAAAATTATAATCATTAGAAGTTTTACTAGTTGTTGATTTTACAGAATCAGTTGGTGACACTTTGTTTTCAATTGTTGATTGTAAAAGAGAAAATGTGGATTCATGACTTGCTGCCGTAGCCCACGATATAGTAGAGGTTATTGTTTTTAAATTATCATGATTAATATCAGCTTCAGAAACTCCAAGTCTTTCAGTAATTGGATTTTTATAACATAGAGTATATTTTTTTTCTAATTGAGTTGTTTTATTATGAAGCTCGATAGTATCTGGAGAGTTCGAATTGATTGTAGAATGTAAAGATGATGACTGATGTTTCTGTTGCAAATCAGATAACGCGAATCCATTAGATACATGTCTGTGAACTTTTTCGAAAACAGTATCTGAGTGCGTACTTGTAATTGAACGCACAGATTCTCCACTTTCACTACGTGACACTTGGTTATAATTTTTTGAAGCTTCAGGCTGATTGTTGTGATAAGTTCTTGTTAGAAAGGTAACGTCAATAAAATTAGGTTCAACTTTGAAAGAAAATTTTTCATCTTTATTCGTAGGTGAACTACTAGGTTCAATATTATCGCACGTTTCTGAAAGGCTTTGATCAATTTCTTGTTCTAATGCTCGTTGTCTTCTTGCAACAAGTGAAGGAAGAGAAGGTAAGCCGAGACCTCTTGCAGTAGAATCAAAGTGTACAAGATTACTACCACATGGTCTAGCACTAAGAAGATTTTTTAGAGCAGCAGATGAACCCATTGATATCATTTTGTGCTTAGAGTGAACAAGGCTTCGTAGCATTGGTACAGCTCCAAGATCCCATAAAAGTCTTTGATCATATGGGCATCTTGCTGAAAGGTTCCAAAGCGCTCCACAGGCATTACTTACCACCGTCAAACTAGGTGATCGTAATTGTCGCAGAAGAACTTGCAAACAACCTCGCTCTCTTATGATAGCTCGATAATCTTCTCGAACAGCAATATGACTCGATACATTGCGCAAAATACCACCAGCATTTTCGACAATTGATAATGTCTTCGATGGTGCTTTATAACTGAGCATATCTACAAGAAACGCTAAAGCACCTTCTACAGCACAAATGTCTACTTTATTTGTGCTACAATGAGCGGATAAATTCCATAAAGCTGAAAGAATTGATTTTAGAGTTGACTCTTTTCTTCCTTCCATTGAAGCTTTCATAAGTCCAGTGACTGCGCCTACTTCTCTGAGTATCTGTTTACTACTGCTGTCAGCACGCCATGATAAATTCCGTAGAACACTAGCAGTTACTTGGCGTAAATCATCACTTAAACTACGAAGTTGAGATACCAACGCTTTCATAAATTCTCTAAAAGAACATAAAAGTGCTTTGTTGTTGCCATCGCCGAATGTCAAATTTGTTAGAGCCATTCCTGCATATCTACGAAGAGTAATACAACTTTGGTCATCCGAATCACTTCCGTGCGCAGCATGATCCATTTCGATGAGTTCTGCAACTGCATGTAATCCACCAAGTTGACACATAGCATGTCGATGAGCTTCATCAAAAGAAAGTTTCATTAACGCTGCTATTGTCGGACCTGGATGTCTTTCAAGGTCATCTGGAGGTCTCTCCGTTTCTAAACAAGTTCTTAACATTTGACAGTAATCTCTAATTTGTTCAAGAAGCCTTAACACTCGTACTTCACGTCTCCCAATCTTTTCATCACTTCGTGCGAGTATTACATTATGCAATGCTCGAGAAGCTCGTTCACGGATCTCCTGATCCTGTCCAGGTGTATGAATGAGTTGAATTAAAAGTGGTAAACACCCAGATTGTCTCATAACAAAACAGCTTTCAATAGAGTTGCTCATAGCTAACAGAGTTGCACTCATATCATTACATTCTTCAGTGCTGCCGAGCATTCCTAAAAGACTATAAACTACATCTACTTTGGCTCCAAGACGATTGTGTCCCTGCATATCTTTCGAGCATCCGCTTCTCGAAGAATTTACTGTACTAGCCATTTCCTAAAGAGAATTTAATTATTTAATAAGATAATTTTTAATTGATGAGTGTTTATTTTTACTTGATTACATTGTGATTTCTAGATATACTGTGTTGATCAGAGAAACCTATTTGCTGATTCATCCATGTATTGTGTTTGATAGACCATTCACAAAATGATGATAATCTGCAAGCATCAGTAGCATTAGCCTTAGTTTCTTCTTCAATGCTTCTTTCCTCATCATAACACTTGCTAGTTCTAGCATGAAGCTGAAATTAGATAATATGTAATTTCTCGGCTAATTTTATTTTATGTTAATTTATTTAAGTTAGTATTTTAATAAGACCCTGATTAAACAAAACGATTTACTCAATGATGAATGTATATCTATATAGTATTAAAATTGGATCGTTTTGAATCATTTAGAATCGTTTTGCACGACTCATAATACGAAGCATTGGAGTGCTTTACGATCGAAAATTTTTTTTAATCAGGAGATTAAATCATTAATTGAATGCGAGCAAAGTTTATTAAAATAAATATTTAAAAATTATCATGTTTATTTATATATATATATATATATATATATATATATATATATATATATATATATATATATACATATATATATATATATACCATAGCGCAAAGAAAGTGTCGTTAGACAAGAAAATCAATATTTATACGAGATTGGTGTGGCAGTACTACAACTACTTAGGGAGTGTTGTGCGCAAAAACGCAGAATTAATTTCTTAATGTTTTTTTATATATATTCATGCCATGTACTAAAATTCAAATTTAATGAATACATTTAAAATAAACGAATGAAATAATAAACATCTTTAAATAGAAATATGAATCCATTTATTAAACAATAGTTTCATTAATTTTTTTTTCTAAGTCAGTACAACTTACTTCAGAACTTTGTACTCTGCATTTTTGTAGATTCCCTTTTTTTACTGACTCCATAACATTCTTAGTAATTTCTTTACACAAACTTGATGATTTTCTCACTATATGGTATAGCTCGTTTTTTAGTAATAAAATCAATGACAGGTGATTACGATAAAAAGTAATAAAAGACACAGCCAACACTAAATATGACCACACACTTCTATAGCCAACTGAAGCACTGTTGGTTATGAAAATTAAGATTCGTGAAGGGGAACAACTCTTTGGTCAGGGGCGGATATCTTGCTGTGCCTAGAAGAATACTTAGGCTCTTGTTAGATAAAAGACTACACTCTGTTTGGTTCAATGCTAGTATGACGTTTACGACTGAATTTACCCAACTTCTCTCAGCGCTGTACCCGCACCCACCTTTTACGCCGACGCGTTGAATACATATTCACTTATTCCCACTCACATGTGTGCCTTAACTAAATGAACATCAATAATATTTTGATACTAATTATTGATAACATTATAATTTACAAAAAATTAAATTGTGATCGTTTATGAATCTGAAGTTAGCAGACAATTAACAATTTTAGGATTTTTTTTTTCAACAATTTAATTAAAAAAAAAAAAAAAAAAATATGTACATGTAAAAAATTTTTAAAAATATAGCTGCAATTTATTGATATTTTTTTATTTCAAATTTATCGTTTTTAAAAAAATCCAAAAATTATTAGACGTCGGCTGATTTCAATATCATGATAATTAAGTCTGCCCTGGCGGTTTAGAATCGCGGTGGGTTTGTTCCATTTTACCACTGTGATTACGCGGTGTATCCACCGTGATTCCACGGTGGCTTTACCACCGTGTATACACGGTGTTTCCACTGTGATGACGCGGTGGATACACCGTGGAACAACGGTGGTGAAATGGCACAAAGCCACCGTGAAATCACGGTGGATACACCGCGTAATCACAGTGGAAACACCGTGTATACACGGTGGTAAAGCCACCGTGGAATCACGGTGAATACACCGCGTAATCACTGTGGTAAAATGGAACAAACCCACCGTGTAACCACGGTGGATCATGATCCTGAAGTTAGCAGACAATTGAAGAATTTTGGATTTTTTTTTTGCAACAAATCAATTCAAAAAAATTAAACTAAAAATATGCACATGTAGAAAACTAAAAAAACTGTAAGTGAAATTTTTTTTTTTATAATTTTTCGTTTTTAAAAAAATCAAAAAATTATTAGACGTCGGCTAACTTCAGTATCATGGTGGATCCACGGTGGTTACACTTCCACGGTGTTTCCACCGTGATTCAAATCTGCGAGGGGCATGTTCTTAGATGGTGCCTTTCATTTTGTTCATTTAATGACCTTGAACTATCATAACCGTATTGAAATGTCATTAATTAAAAAAAATTAAAGCATTAGATTTAAAAAACACAATTTTCTATTTCTTAATTTGCTCTAATTTTTTTTTTAATTAATTAATGATATTTCAATATCGTCATGGCAGTTAGATAAGAGATCTAAGATTGTACAAAGATATTATTTCAATTTTTTAATTTTTAGACTTAATTCCTCTTTTTGTTTTTTTCTTTTAGCAATTAGATACAAGATAAAATTTAATTAAAAGCACTTGAAGTATTCGAAATAAATTATGTTCGGCCTAATTTTTGATCAATTTGTTATTATTAATGAAGCAATATTTCTTAACAGCCAATTTTTTAAGTCAAAATTTTTTAAATTCGGGATTAATATATAATGGCTATTTTTTTTTTTTCAGATTATACCTATGGCTGAATATGGAATGGAAATATAAAAGAAATCTAAAATTAAAAAAAAAATCCTGGGTTAAAAAAATCTTGCATTGAAAAACTTGTTTTAAGTTGCAATTCATGTGAAATGTCGTATAATTTATAAAATAAGTGAACTAAAATTGCGTCACTTAGTAGATAGTATGTAATAAATATGAATGACAGTATTATAAACAAAATTGTTTTAAGATATCATAATTGCACCTTTAAATGTTTATAAAATTTACTATTGAAAATGGAATTACATGGAAAAGAGAGTAATTTTCTAAAAACAAATAAATTTATATGTTAATCGGTAATGTAATTACCAAATTGGTCGAATATTTTTTTAAAAAGTAATTTGATAATCTCAAAAATGATATTGGATGTAGATTATCGGGGACAAATACAACACCATCCTAAACATCTCTACTCAAATGATAAAAAGACATCTTTATTCGCCGACATGTTTATTCAACGCAACTTTATTCATTAGTATATACTTATAGCGACATCTATGTTGATAAAAATACGAATTCACCTCATGCTTATTCAGTAGGGATGCGATTTTAACAGTAAAATATATATTTTACTTAATTTACCAATAAACTGCTGGTAAATTAGCGGACAATTAACCAAATACGTTTTTAGTGCCATCTAGCATATCTACAACGTATTACCGGAGCTATTAAGCATAACGCGGGATATATAAATATTAAATGAAATTTTGTATTCCTTATTCTAGTTTTAGGTATTAGTGTGGAATCAGGGCCACCACATTTTTCAAAGTTCCAAGTGTTTGCACATCAAATATCTATAGTTAAATTTTTTCCACGTGTTCAGCTACACAGTGGATTAAATTTTCTGTATGAGTTTTTGTCTTTAACGCTAGATATCTATCTGAACGCTGCAATGGAAGTGTACAAACCCTGATAGCCAGACATTGCTCTACAAGTGTTGTAGAGCAACACTTTCGGCTAACTTAACGAGAAAGTTTCTGGCAAACCGTGGCTGGATAATACTTTCCTTTAAGTTGGCTTCAGAATACGGCAGTAGCTTGAATAAAACTTGCCGGAAAAACTTGTCGTCAATTTGAAGTGAAACTTTCAATCAACTTAACGTCATTGTCTGACGTTAATACTTGTAGTCAAATTAAATAGAAAGTTGCAGACAATTTACTGTCAACTTAAAGGTAACTGTTTGCTCTCCAACACTTACCTTTAAGTTACCTTTAAAATACGGCAGTAGTTTGTAGTTAACTTATGGTAGGGTGACTATCAGGGAAATTGTTAAAAATGTTACGTCCCAGCCTGTACGTCAGATGACGTGGGCATTTACTTCTCTAATTACCGAGCTGAAATTTAACTAATTTTATCGAATATCGATAACCAAGTAATTTCCATAGTATGTAATTAATTATATAAAATAATATAATAAAATAATAGAATAATATTATTTAAGATATTTGAACGTTAAGGATATGAGTAATAGTTGATAAAGTTATTTTTCTATATTTTATCAAATATAAATAAGCGCTGACGCCTCGAGTTAATCCTCGAGACGTGCAGCTGCACAAACATCATCTATTTTGTTTAAGATAACTTGTTAATAGATAAGTGACTCATTTGTTAGTAACAAAAGCGGAGAGATCGTAAGAAAAGTATTTTCAATAAATATTAGAATGGATCATTCGAGAACATGCGTTATCTCGAATGACCCCTCCATATGAATCGATGCGCGGGTCTGATGCCCAAACGTATTGATAAGAGTTACTCTAGTTTTCTCGATCAAGAGTAGTCAGTCTGAAATATAGAATCATTGAGAGCAGTCAGGCTCAATATTAAATACTCAACTTCTTTCTCACCCTCTTGAAGTTATTGTTAGGAGAACTTTAACAAATTTATAAATTGATTCAATTGTATATTTTCACATTATTCAAATTATTCTTTTGCAATTGAATAAATCGGATTGAGATATAGAATAATGTATAATTAAACAACCAGTTTATTTCAACCACCAAATGGTGGCTGTTCAACCCCTACTTAATTATTATTTATAATTATATGTAAGTTTTCATTACGTCCAATTTAAATCGACCGCTCAACTACGCCAGCGCCAAAACATCAACCAGGACGTAACAAAAATAACATTAAATCATGCTAATTTTCAAAAATAAATATTTTCTAATACATATAAGTAATTTTATATAATACCGTAAGGACGGTGGCGATAGAAAGGTCTAACTAAGAGTTTATAATTTTTAAACTCTTGTAATAGTGGAAAATCGGCACATTTTGTGTTATTTCAATATTTTTATCGGAGTACAACAGCTCATCTAACATTTTGTTGCAAGCAATTTGGACAATATCCGCCTCTTTGCTAGTATAGTGTCTGGCTGAAGCCCACCCTATCCAAAAATTCCCATAGAATCCACTCAACTGCGACAAAAACCGCTTAAAATCCTATAGACTCTATTGGTTTCTATGCGGTTTTTGTCGCAGTTGAGTGGATTCTATGGGAATTTTTGGATAGGGCACAACACTGTTTTACACCGGCGCGTACTAGTAAGAGATGTAGTCAAAGGCAAGAGTGCGTTAACATAGCCTTACCGACGAATCCATTAACGTACTTAGGACGAAACTACAAACATTATGGCAAACTAAAATACCATAAAACTAAAATATTCAATGACAAAAGTAACCTGATACAAAAATTACTATATACAAAAATAACCATAAAAATGAAAACTATATACTAAAATATCTAGTTAACAATATCTGCATACATTAATACCCAATCGATATGATATAAATCTGATATGAATAAATGAATGAAAAAAATTGATATGAAATGGTGACAATGAGTTTTTATTACCAGGTTATTATTGCATCTGGTTATTTTTGTACTTAGATATTAATTGCAAGGATATTATTGTGTCTGGTTATTTTTGTATGAAGTTATTTTTGTAAATAGTCATTTTTGTATCAGGTTATTTTCGACTAGTTTTCATTGTGATAGTTATTAAAAACAGAGTATTTAGGACTGTAACCATGGCCATATACATTGGCACATATGGATCATATATGGTCATGCATGGGCATGCTAACTTTTTAATAAAGTTATGCGTGGCTATATATGATCCATATGTGCCCACGTATGCCCATAATTAATGAATTATATATGGTTATATATGGCCGTATATAGTTTATAAATGGGCATGTATGAACTATATACAAAAATTTTGTTTAAATTTGTTGCGTGAAACTGACGAATTCAAAATTTTAGGCGATTTTATGCCAATTATAATTAAGGCTAACCTTTCAAGCTCTGTAACTCAAGGTATTATTAGTCGTACCCATTTGGCTCTCATGAATTTTTTTGTAGCAAATTTCATGCCCGACAAAAGCTTTACACTGCTTCTTTTCAAAAAAAAAAAAAAATCGGTCTGTCAGTTGACCCTGCGGGCCAGCCTCAAAACTTCCCGCCGTTTTCGAGCTCCTTGAGCTCGAAAAATTGTTGTGGATACATTTTCGAGCTCGAAAATACTTTTGTATGCCTTTGTTTTCGAAAAAAAACGTTTTTTACCATTTTTTCTCAAACGATATCTCTCGAACTAATAAAGCGATTGAGATGGTTAAGGTGGCAATCGACGCGTTTTATTGAGTTCTACAACTGATCAGACTTTGAAATTTATTTATCGAATCGTTTTTGAGAAATTTCAAAAATACTAAAAAAAATTTTTTTTTTTAATTCTTTCGACAACGGTATCTCTCGAAAAAATTAACCGATTTTGATGGTTGAGGTGGCATTCGACGCGGTTTATGATGCTTCAGAGCCCAGTTGATTTTGGAATCAATCCATCGAGCCCGTAAAAAGTTATCCGAAAAAAACATTTTTGAAAAAAGTTTATTTTTGGAATATCTCCGAACGAGCCCTACGGATCAAGCTCAACTTTTTCAGCTTCGAGATATTGACAAACCGCGTCGAATGACGCCTTGACGATCAAAATCGGTTCATCCGTTCAAAAGTTATAGATATTTACATACGTACGTACGTACATACATACATACATACACTCGGACATCATCTTGAATTTAGTCAGAATAGCTTCCTAGAACCTCAAAACGTCGACATCTATTGGAATTTCGATTTTCACAAATCGGGGTGAAACCAATAACTTTCCGAATTTTTGAAAACTTGCAATTTTCTTAGCGGGAAATTAAAAATTGAGAAAACACCTATTTCAATATTTTTCTCGGATACTTTATATATTAATGCTCTAATAGTCGAAATTTATTGAAATCCCTATTTGAATAACTGATATTGGATCTATGCCTGATTACATTGATTTTTTGACCATCATTAGTATTTCTTGAACATTGAATCGTGAACAAAATTTTTAAGAACGCTTATTCATTAAGTATTTCCAATGTCTTGAATTTTACAAGTTCAATATAAAACGTAACTATTTTCAAGTTTGAAAACACCTATGAAATCAAAGGTATTGGCAAGTTAAAAATATTGAAAATAAAGTTTTCGAGCTCTTTGAGCTCGAAAATAGAGGGAAGTTTTGGGACTGACCTGCACCGCAGAGTCAACCGATTTGCAAATTTTTAATGATTAATAGAGTTTTTAGTTGATATTGACTAAATAACAAAATTCACAATAGAAGTGAAACTTTTTTAATAATCAAGTCGGTCTAAATAAATAAATAAATTAATATAAATATATATATATATATATATATATTTGCCATTCGATCTTGTCGGATAGTATAGCATTGAGAAAAAAGAAATCTCTGAAAATAAAACTATGTATAACTAGTAGAGGTACATTTGATACATTATAAGTAATAAAAGAAATACTTCTAAAATAGAAAATAGCAGTGAAATTTACAGGTTAATTTGTGCACAATAAAATACAACTGACAAAACTGGATTATAATGGAACAAGCATAATTTCTGTGGAATGAAAACCATATTTTCAACATTTTTTGATTCCATTAAAATTTTCAAGGCTATGAAATTATTGGAAGAAATGGTCAAAATATAAAGTTTGAGGTCATAAATTAAAGCTCATTAGTCACGCTTTAAAATACTTTTTGCAGAAATTATCAATGAGTTATAGTTTTAAAGTTATATGGACTTGAAAGTGATTAAAAATTGATTTTTTCTAAAAATCGTTGAAATTTCAGACAGCCATAACTTCTAAACTAATCGACCGAATCAGCCCATCTTCGAACTTAACCGTGGTAATCACACATAGAATAAGTGTAGGAAATTTCATTAAGATCGGATAAGAATTGTAGACGCAATCGTGTCATCAAAAGTCGGTTCTATTACATAAATATATATATATTTATGTAATATTACATTTTATGTTATGTTAATGTCAACCAAATAGAGTCTATTAAATCATTTGTTAAAAATGACAAAATAGACTATGTTGATGTAATAAAATTTAGTTGTCCCAAATAAATTTTAGTTTAACAGAATTTAACAAAACCAATTTAATTGTCCGAAGAGAAATTTTTTCTCAGTGTAGTCATATCAAGTCATATATGGCCGTATTAAGCTATGTATGGTCATACATGGCCATACCTGGCCAATTTACATACATGACCATGTATGGTCATACATGGTAATATATGATCATATATGGCAAATTTTTATACGAGGCCATGTATGGAGAATTCATAGATGGCCATGTCTGGCCAATTTTTATGCATGGCCATGCATGGAGCATTCAATCATGGCCATGTATGATTCATTTTTCACGGGTAAACATACAGATGTTTTTAATAAATTTGAGCTGACTATCACAATTACTTATATACAGGATGTTGTGCAAAAAAAAATAATCAATTTTTTTGATATTACCAATAGCAGATTGATGATTACATTAGTCTTTTTGAAAAGTGAATATAATCTTTCAATCTGACGTAGCTCAACTAAACTTAGTTGTCCCGGGTTCGAATCCTACTAAAGCGGGTGCGGTCATTAATAAGTCTAGCGTCTTTTCTCTGAACTAAAATTTTCTAATTCGATTAGGGATGCGTATTTCGAATAATTTATCGACACCAATTAATATAATTCGATTTAATTATGACAAAAAATCGATATATATATTATGATATAAAAATCGCATTAATATTGAAAAATTTGAAAGATGCAGGTGATAAAACTTAAAGAAATTTGAAGATAACTTAATAATTTCATCAAAAAAGTTATTTATTTTAAATAAACAATAGAAGTACTTGGAATTAGAAGCTACAATAACTTAATACAATGTATAGAAACTAAAAATATTGCAAAATATAGGTAATAAGTGATATAATACAGAAATGAAAAGTTATGTATAAAAGAAAACAAATTAGATAAATAGTAATAAAACACATATATAATTTAAACTATATGAGATACAAATATGATGTTAAGGTTGGTTGGTAGATATTCCATCACTAAACAAAATTACTTTTAGGTTCATAGCTGTAATTTCATTATTTAACAAATTATAAGTTATAAAACATGCAAAAAGGTAAAACCCTGATTAAAAACTCAAATTGAAACCAATGAATTCTGATTGAAAGTCTATCGGATTTAAATCGGATTCGATCGAAATTTTTAATCAGGGAAAAGAATCTCAAATTTTTATAAAAAAATGCATATAAAAGCTAATAAACAATAGTTACAAACTTGGCCATTCGCTTATTGAAAAGATTTATTAATTCTTCATAAAAACCACCTGAACATCTATTATCGTATTTCTAACTGATTATAAGTTATATCAATTAGTTAATTGACAAATTAAGAGGCCGATTGAACTTTGGTCTCGTGTAATATTTAAAAGTGTTTTAAAAAATAGAAAAAAAAAATTTTTAGTACGTTGGTACATATGCCTGTTTTTGCAATTTTGTTTTAGCTCTAGAAAAAAAATATAACAGTTTATAGAATTTGTTTATAACAAATTGTTATGTTAACAAGCAATGAAATTATTTACAAAAAAATTTTTTTTTCTTGTTAACATATGAAGAAATGCCAATTATGATTTTAAAGAGAAAATAATTTCTTAACTAATCATTTAAATAATCGAAATGTAAAAAAAAAAAACGATTATAAACAATATCTCAACAAATGATGTAAAAAATTTTTTTCGAACGTTATTAAATGCAATTGTTAGATGCGAAAACAGCAATAACACTATATTTGTTGATAAAAATTTTTTTAACAACATTTATCGGATTTCTCATTTTTAGTTAACTTTAAAAAATTATTATAAACAAAATATTAAACTTTTATCGCGTGATCTTGTTAGGTATCGGCATAAAAATGGTTTTCCAACGGGGATTTATTCTTTCAAGTGTCTAGATGATTCCATAATTTATTTAAATTTATATTTACTATAAAAAAATTATTTCATGTGGCAACCTCCCTGGTGGAAATTTTTTGGAATTTTCTCTGAAAAACTGAGTTCTAAAGTTCTAAAGACTTTTTCAGAAGAAAGTCCGGAAAATTTCCATCAGGGCTGTCTCTAGCGGCAGTGCACCCATACCGTAACGGCCGCTCGGAGCCCTATTTTCAGCGTTAAAATAAAATTATAAATAATAGAGGTAGAGTTCGGGGAATTAGAACTTTTGTTAATGGAAATTGCATCCTCTTTAAGGATCTTTTTTCCAAATTTCAAAAATATTAATATTTTTTGAGTTATTAACGAAAAACTAAATTACATTTTTTTTTCCTTAATTTGTTAATAACAATTGCAATTATTCATGTGCTAAAACATCCTCGAGATTAATTTTTCTAGAACGTCATTCCGAATCGAATGAGCTATCCCTTATATTTTTAAGGGTTTTAAAAACGGTTTTCAGATAATTTTGTCCAAGCTTTTCTCTGAAATAAAAGCTCTAAACGCAAAATAAAGACATAGACCCGATGCTTTACTCTATGAACTAGCGAAGTGCACTTAAATTTTTTGATAACTTTCATTTGTTTACGAGAAAAGCTTGGACAAAGTTCCCATTCACTGTACAAGTGCAACAAAGATAGTACCGTTTATCCAGTTGAGTGCGAATAGAGAAACAAATGAAAACGCGTCTTAACAAGATTTTTCATGTTTTTGAACTTCTTGATTAGACTAATAGCTCTTCGTGGATCGATGAAGACCATTCCAAACTTTAAATCGACGTAAGAATTAAGCCTTTTTCCGGAATACTTTCGATTTGTTTGAAAATTTTTCATTTTCTTAGCGGAAATTAAAAAAATATGCCTTAAATTGAAGCACACGTAACTTTCTACGATTAGTATAATTATTAATTGAATTTAATAATAACATCGTACAAAAATTTGAATACATGTACTGCTTACTCTATTACCAATGTGCATTATGTTTATGAGAAACTGATTCAAGGAATTGAATATGACTAGCATATAAGTCTAAGTTTTTATCAATGTCTATCCACTTAACGTTTGTTGCATCATCACCAGCCTCAAATGGAAGATTGCCTACAACCGTATTATTTTCATCATGAAAATTGTAAGCACTGGTTTCTATCCAAGAATTATCAGTGTTTCGTGGATCATCAACATATCCTTCATAAATTTTATGCCCTTCAAGAAATAACTGATCAATTGACCTTTTGAAAGTTTCGATTTCTTCTGAACTCTTTTCTAACGTATTCAATGCTTCTTCCATAAACTCCCTTTTCAAAGTTATCGAAATAACTTCGTTTCGATCTACCATACCTCCAGGTATAGCCCATTGTCGGGTATCTCGTCTTTCGATTCCAATAAATTGTAAAATAAATTTTCTACTCAATTCATGGGACATAATTTTTCCAAATCTATCACGCTTCCATCGTGTAACTATTGGATCTGCAGCATGGTTTGGCCCCCAGTATCTTAGTATACCTCTACCTTTAATACCTGTACGACCAACTGGATTTAATGGATATCCTTCATCGCCAATAACGTAAGATTTCATAAAGCTTTCTCTGTTGATATTTCCTACAACAACAAAGTAATGAAACATCCGTAAGCTTGTTTAATTTAAATTGCAAATATTATTACATACCGTCCAACATATTCCATTCGGGTTTAAATGATGGATCATTAATATTTTTATCCGCTAAATTAGATTCGTTATTAGAAGTATAATATGGTGGATTATAGTCTAAAAATTTGACATGCCATGGTACTTTTTCATCTGGCATTAAAAATCTTTTGATTTTACTAAATGGATAGAATTCTTGTCGACATTTAACATGAATCATTTTTGCATAGTTTAAAACTCAAAACGTTATAAAAATATTTTTAATAACAATAGTGTAACTCAATCATCTGTATATTTATGAAATATCATATTGACGGAATAAGACCGTTACTGTTTTTAAAATGATGGCTATATTTCCTTATTGGGCCTGTATAGTTTTCATGAAGTCGGAATTGCTGAAAATTTCAGTTCCCTGATAGCCACTTTAACCGTAAGTTAACTACAAGCTACTGGCGCATTCTGAAGGCAACTTAGAGAAAAGTGTTGGAGAGCGAGCAGTTACCTTTAAATTGACAGTAAATTGTCTGCAACTTTCTATTCAATTTGACTACAAGTCTTAACGTCAGACAATGACGTTAAGTTAATTGAAAGTTTCACTTCAAATTCACGGCAAGTTTTTCTGTCAAATTACATTCACATGACGGCAGTACATTTGCATCAACTTGCACGCAAGTATTACCCAGCCAAGGCTTGCCAGAAACTTGTCGTTAAGTTAGCCGTAAATGTTTCACTGCAGAACTTGCTAACCACCCTATTAGCTAATAGGGCCCTCCCTTTCTGATAGCTCAATTTTAAAGATATCTGGCTGAAATATGGTGAGGATTTTTCTCATAATACAAAGTAACTTTTTAACCCGTAAGACGTTAAAATAAAAAATGTCTTTTTTTTTGGGACACCCTAATATCCATATGGGTCATTCCATGTAATCGACCCCTTTAATTTGGATGAAATTTTGGGCTCAAATTCTTTACTACACTACCTTTATTCAATCTTAAGAGATCCTGAAAATATCTGAGAGGTGTTTTTTTTTGTTTCAAAATTATGAATTTTTGAATTTTGGCAAAAAAATTTATTATTTTTTTTCACCCCTGAGTCTAGCATAGTTAAGAAAAAAAATGTCATTTTCAGATTGTAAAAGATTACTTCACGACGTTTTTATTAACGCGCTTTCATCAACTGTTCGGGTGGAATTTTGTAATCAATTTTAAACTAACTTTCCGATGAACTAGAGATTTTAAATTTGAAGCATAACTCAGAATTAGATGACAGAGGACGAAAATAAAAAAAAAAAATCCGTCTATCGGTTAACCCTGTTTTTTTACCATTTTTTCTCCCGGGATATCTCTCGAACAAATTAACCGATTGAGATGGCTAAGGCGGCAATCGACGCGTTTTATTGTTCTAGAGCTGATTAGATTTTGGAGTCGATCGTTTAAGTCGTTTCTGAGAAATCAATAAAAAACTAAAAAAAAAATTTTTTTTTTTCGCAATTCGCCAATATTTCCGAGTCTACTTGATCATATGATCTGAAATTTCCAGGAAAGTTGATTCCCAACAAGCTCTTTCGATTATCGCCTTAACTATCCAAATCGTTTAATTCGTTAAAAAGAAAACAATAACTTCCCGCTAAAAAAATCGATGATTTTCTTAGCGGGAAGTTAAAAAACAAAAAAATGAAAATGAAAAAAAAAATCGAATAAGAAATTCGTATCACACAAATGTCGTGGAAACAGTTGAATGGGCAAACAGCTATTTGGCAAACAAAAGAGTGTGCGCTAAGATAGCACTTATATTGCATGAATGATAGAAATAAATTTAGAGAACTGTGAAAATAAGTAATTTATACATGGCCTTTATGTCTAACATCAATAATCTAACTCTTGTATATTTAAAACTTACAAAACCAGTACTGGCTGTAGTTTTACTGGTTTAAAAAATTTTACTACCATCGGATTTTAGTGAATCCGATTATATACAATTTTTCGGTTCGAGTTTTTCACGTAGATCTATTAAATTAGTTTTTGGAGACGTAAAAAATAAATTTTTCCCCGATTTTATATTTTAAGAGGCTGTAGTTACTAAACTTTGATAGTCACGACAAATGGTATGATTACAAAAATTGTAGGGCATTAAATTTTCTACAAAAGTGTTCTTTACATTTTTTATCCATTATCAATAGTTTGGGCGCTAGATGAGATTTAGTGCTATTTTTACGAAATTTTAATCTAGGAAGCGATTTGTGTAGAAATCTAATCGAGTTACGGGCTCGACTCATAGGACATTGTTTGTAGCAAATTTAGTCCTCTACAAAAGCCCATAAGTCAAAATACAAAAAAAAATTTTTAATACGGTGAGCGGAAGGAGAAAGTTATAGAAAATTATTTTTTAATGTTAATTAAATGGCAAAAATATAAAATGGATTAGCAACGGGTTAAAATCGGAATTAAGAGCTGCCAAGCGGCTCAAAATTTTTTTTTTCTACCGACTACAAGACTTTCAGGTAGGACTTGATAAAAAAAAATGTTGCTCTAAAATGACGCACCCTAATATATATATATATATATATATATATATATATATATATATATATATATATTAGGGTGCGTCATTTGAAACGACTATTTTTTTTTTTTTTTCGCAACATTGACGAAATATTATTCTAGACATAAAAAAAAAAAATTAACACGTAAATTTTAATTTTTTTTTTTCAATTATCTATAACTTCGCGGCATTTCATGATATTTAGTCGCTATAAGACGGAAATCACAGAGGAATCTTTCCTCTTTAAAAGTGCTTGTAGCTAATTTGCGTTTTGTAACCAGCCTCACCGGTAAAAAATCTTTAAGACAATTTTTTCTCGAATATCATGGTTTTTTTTTTATTTTACTCGCAAACCACTAACTTTACAACAAAATTGTACAGAACTTTTTTTGTAGGGAATTTGATTTCCTACAAAAAAAGTTATTTACGCCAATATCGTAAAACCAGTAGTTTTCGAGATTAATCCAATTAAATATCGCAAAATTTTAAAAATCGCTGTTTTATCCTAGATTTTAGTACTTTCTTATAAAATTATAGCCGAAGAAATATATAATACATAATGGTAAATATATCATCAAAAAAATGTCATGTCATACGAAACTGTCTCCTATTACACTTAATTCCATCTTTTCTTACCTATACAAAGTTTGAAAACCGGCCCTTGGATGGCCCATCGCCGGGCGAAGTATGATAATTAGCGGCCAGTTATTGACAACTTTTAATGGCCCATGAACAGCTAGCTGAATATACAAATGATCACCCCGGCCCATTAATGGCGCTCGACTATCGGTCGATTAATGGCAGCCAGCAATCGGCTAAGTATGCAAATAAATTTTATTTAAAAAAAATTTCTTTTATTATTATCCTAGTAGAATTCATGATCATTAACGTTTAATTCATTTGAGTGAGGTAAATGATGTTGACAAATCTCGATGAAAAATTCTGCTGAGCTCTGGGCGCGAACTGCCGTCCGTTATTTACAACTAACAATTAAAATATTTTTTAGTTCGTTATTATTTGCAATCAACAACCGCAATTTTGTAACTATTTATAAAAATTAATTTAATAAAAAAATAATACATACATTTTTATAATAAATGAAATTTTCAATAACGGTGGTAGAACAAGATAATAATTTAAAAAAAATTAAGTAATTATAATAAAATAGTACGAAATTATAATTTTTTTTTTTTTCTAAATAACCGAAAATATTTAATAAATTGCTCTTCATATTTCATAAAATCAAGTGGTTGTAGTAGAATGAATAAGTAGATCATTTACCAAAGCAAAAAGTAAGCA